>JAHRHZ010000047.1:6492811-6518761 GCA_024137785.1 Ginglymostoma cirratum | reverse complement strand
CAGACCCGAAACGTCAGCTTTCCTGCTCCTCTGATGTTGCCTGGCCTTGTGTGTTCATCCAGCTCTACACCTTGTTATCTCAGCCTCCGGCATCGGCAGTTCCTACTATCTCCATGCCAGCATTGGAGGTTGTTTAAAAGAGATTCACTAGGCTAATACCTGACACAAAGGGGTTTACTCATCAAAACAGCTATTTATTACAATCTGGAAGAATGACTGGTGATTGTATTTAATCATCCAAGATTTCTGAGGGAGCTTAAAAGGTTAGATGTTGAGAAGATGCTTCCACTCGTGGATATAATTACAGAATAGGGCACAATCATTTAATGTCCGAAATTCGCCACCCCAGAGAGTTGCAGAGGCTAGATCACTGAAAGGATTTAAAGTAGCAGAAGATGGATTTCTGAAAGATCATGGAGTTGAGTGCTATGAAGCACTGGCATAAAACAAAAATTGAGGCCTGGGGCAGAATAGCCATGATCTAAAGGGCAGGCTCAAGAGGCTAAATGGCCTAATCCTGCTTCTATTTCTTACGAACTTATGTTCATGAGTCTATTGAGTTGTACAGCACAGAAACAGACTCTTTGGTCCAACTCATCCATATCAACCACTTTTCCTAAATTAATCTAGTCCTATTTGCCAGCATTTGGCCCATATCCCCCTTAACCCTTCCTATTCAGGTACCCATCCTGATGGCTTTTAAATGTTGTAACTGTACCAGCTTCCACCACTTCTTCTGGCAACCCATTCCATACACTCACCACCCTCCACGTGAAAATGTTGCCCCTAAAGTTGCTCTTAAATCTTTCCCCTCTCACCTTAAACCTATGTCTTCTAGTTATGAACTCCCCTACCCCGGGAAAAAAGACTTTAGCTGTTCACCCTGTCCAAGCCCATATCCATTTTGCAAACCTCTAACGTCGCTCTTTAGCCCCTAGTGCTCAAGGGAAAACAGCCCCAGCCTACTCAGTCTCTCCCTCTCGCTCAAACACTCCAACCCCGGCAACATCCTTGTAAATCTTTTCTACACCTTCAAGTTTAACATCTTTCGTATAGCAGGGAGTCCAGAACTGAACCGGTATTCCAAAAGTGACCTAACCAGCTTCCTGTACAGCCTCAACATGACATCCCAACTCCTATACTCAATGTAAAAACTAAAAGAAAACTTTAGATGCTGTAAATCAGAAACTAAAACTGAAATTGTTGGAAAAGCTCAGCAGATCTGGCAGCATCTGTGGAGAGAATTCAGAGTTAACAATTCAGGTTGAGTGACTCTTCCTCAGAACTGCAAGGGTCACTCAACCAGAAACATTAAATCATGAAACCAAGGGCTTGGCTCTTGTGAAACATCTTCAACATCTATCATCCTCCCTGATGAAAATGAAAAACCAGTTAGTGAGCAGGACCGCTGGAGGTTCTTGTGCTGCCTGCCTGTTTCGCTTGGACTGATTGGCAGTAACATGCTCCTTATCTGCCAGCTTGATCCCGACTTGCAGTATCACCACCTCATTGAATATGCTTCTGTGTAGTTCCTCTGCCTCATGGTTGTACATCAGTGACTCCCACTGCTTGAGCTTGGAAACCCAGAACTCAAACCCGTAAAGCTGGTGACACTTTCTGCATGTGGGCATGTTTTCGTCATGAGAAATATCCATGACTCCCCACAGGACAGGATTCTGGTAGATTTGTCCTGCCATACTTTAATTTGTACTTTTAAGTTATTTTACTTCACATAACATTAATTACTTTAACTAATTTTGGCCTTATTCTTGTACTATTAACCAAAACTGGAGATTAATGCAAAGTAGAAATTTTTTTGGCATTATTCACAAAGCAGCTCCCATCCTCTGTCTGTAAATTGTCTCCTTCCCTGTGCTAGTTTAGAAATTTATGCCTTTCAAAATTACTGGAGATGAAACAGTCCCCATCAGCAGTTGCCCATGAACCAATCAACTCATGACTTCCCAAAACATCTCACAGACTTCTTTCTCTTCTCCTTGTACTGCTTTACCTGATGGCTGGCACCATACTGAGAAAGCTGTCCTGCTCCTGTTATAGTCTTCAAACATTTTCTATGTTCATTCAAGAAGACAGAGCTTTTGATTCAGTGCCTCATCCGATAGAACATATCTTCAACATTTTTTGCACCACACTAGAACAGGTTAACGCAGACTATTTGCAAAATCCCTGAATTAACAACCTTCGACACAAGTGTTTGAGCCAAATTAGCACACTTTGGAACTAATGACTTTCTCACCAACCTGTAATCATTGGTTGGAAATTGCGAGTATATTCTGAATAGGAGTTACATAATACATACCTGAGGATAACCTATTAGAAAAATGCAGCTTCATATAACTTGGTTTAGGCAACACACACAATAGCTCAGCATCCATTTTGTCTTGGAATAATTCTACAATATTTGCTTAACAAAACTTGAACAACTACACCAAACAAGCCTGGCTGGTCAGAAGACAGAATAATTACTTAAGCACAGCACACCTGCAGTTAACCAAAATAGCAACACAGCATTTCAGAATGATAAGATCACATAACATTTTAGACTGCAATTCCATCCAGTCTTGATGATGGTCTTATGTTTTATGTGCGGAATTACTAAATGGAATGAATAAATGCAATGTACAAAAGTTATTCTTGAAGGGATTCAGAAATTGACTTTTTCAGCAACTGGCACAGTTGGTCTTGATCCTACGCAAATGTAATTGATCACCATTGGGTATTTTATTTTAGCAATCCAGGTGACATTCCTACCCATCTAGGGAATTGTTCGGCATAGTTCACTGAATAAGCCTTGGGAGAACTGAGTCTCAAAAGCTATAAAAAGTTCAGTACCATTAATAAGAGATTTGGATTTATGATGCCTTACACAATCACAAGATCATCGTAAAGCGCTAATGAGCTACTCTTAAAGGGTAGACATTGTTTTAACTTGAGATATAGAGCAATCTATTAGGTACAGTGAGTTCACATCAATAAGCATTTGTGATAATGACCAGATTCACACGACACCAGGTTATATCCAACTAGTTCACCTGAAATCACAAGCTTTCCAAGCGCTGCTCCTTCGCCAGGTGGACATCTCTTCACCTGATGAAAGAGCAGTGCACTGAAAGCTTGTGATTTCAAACCTGTTGGACTACATCCTGGTGTTGTATGACTTTGTCCATTCCATACAACACCAGCACCGCCACATCATTTAAAAGGATAAATATTGATTGGTGCACAGCCCTGCTGCTCTTAGACATAAAATATCACATGGAAATATTTCAATCAGAAAGGACAGGCTGGGCCAGTGTTTAACATCTAATATGAAAAGCAACATGTCCACCACCGTGAAACTTGCATTGTACTGCACCAGAGAGCTAGCCTAGATTTTCGTGCTTTGTTGTTGGAATGATCTTTAATCCATAACCCCTAGTCAAAAGCAAGAGTACCTCAAACAAAGCAACAGCGAATAGCACATGCATCAGATGATTCAAGAAGCTCCATCGAAATAGTTTGCATTTATATAGTGCCTTTAATGTAATAAAGTAGTCCAAGGTATTTCATTACTACATTCTCAGAATAATTATTGATAAATTCTTGCAACCCAAGAATGGAAATAAGTTTAATAGTTTGTACCAGTCAAGCAACTATTATGGCAATTTAATAAATCTCACAGTTGCGATGCTATCTTTAGAAATAGCTCTTTACTTTTAAACAAAGAGGATCGTAAAGATTAAAGGGAGGCCTGGACTGTTTGCTGGAAAGAAAGTGTAAGGTGTTCATATTTGGAGAGAATAGCAGCAACATCTATTTGTTTAAAATCTAGAGAGCGAGACAGAGAGCGAGAGAGAGACAGACAGACAGACAGACACGAGGCGGTTGAGAGAGTCATGCCAATGTACAGTATGGAAACAGACCCTTTGTTCAACCCGTCATGCCAACCAAGATATCCTAAATTAATCTAGTCCCATTAGCCAGCATTTAGCCCATATGTCTCTAAATCCTTCCTATTAATACACCCACCGCAGCTTCCAATACGCAGGTTTCTCCAAGGTTAGCTATGAATTTCAGGATCTGTTTGGCTTTCTTAGGGGGAATCCGAGATCCAGAGATACTTGTAATGACACAGCACAGAGTCAGCTGTGCACGTTGTCTGCGCCTTTTCTTTTTCACCTCCCACATGGTACCTGACCTCTCTCTTTCCTCCTGTCTTAAAGTACCATTGTTTTGATCTATTCCCCCAAAGTTCCAGAACAAGCTTACAAACAGTAAATACTGCTCTAAGCAGTCAAGGGAATCACCAGCATGGAAAAACCTCAAAAACTGAAGCAGCTCTTACAGCCACAACTTTCTCCCTTCCTCCACCTTGGAATACCAAGAATCCTTTTTCACCCTCCACCAAGGGAGAGTCGGTCACAGGGGAGAGAACCTGGCAGTGGGGGCGTGACAAGGGTCAAGACAGAGAGGGGGAAAGAGTCTAGAGGGGCTGTTGAGAGTGTGAATCAAGACAGCACAAGTCAAGAGTCGAGAGAGTCAAGAGTCATAGAGATGTACAGCATGCAAACAGACCTTTCGGTCTAACTCATCCATGTCGACCAGATATCCTAAATTAATCTAATGCCATGTGCCAGCATTTGGGCCATATCCCTCTAAACCCTTCCTATTCATACACCCATCCAGATGCCTTTTAAATGTTGTAATTGTACCAGCTTCCACAACTTCCTCTGGCAGCTCATTCCATACACTCACCACCCTCTGCATGAAAAACCGACCCTTTCGATCCCTTTTAAAATTTTCCCTCACAGCTTAAACCTACGCCCACTAGTTTTTGACTCCCCTACACTTTTTTACTCTCTGCAACCTTTTTCAGTTCCTTGTGCTCAAGTAACTATTCAATTCCCTTTAAAAATTATTTCTGGAATCAGTTTCCAACACTTTTTCATTTACAATATTCCAGGTCTTGACAAAAGCAAGTGAAGCAAAGCTTAACTGCCAGTCCAGATCTTTTGTCAATTATCTGAAATCAATGACACCCAAAAACCATTTACTGAAGCACCTGCTTCAGTCTTGATCTAACCACTATCAAAACATCTCATCAATCTTGTAAATATCTCAGGTCACTTCTCATCTTTTGCTGCTCCAATGAGAACAGTCCCAACTTCTCCAATTACTACTAGTAAACAAAGTCCCTTGTCCTTGGTAACATCCTGGTAAAACTCTCCTGTGCACATAAAGGAGTAGGAGTAGGCAATTCTTAAGATCATGGAAAATCACCCAACTCAGCACCCCTCCTTCCCACTTTCTTCCCCTACCCTTTGATCCCTTTAGCCCCTAGAACCATATCTAACCCCTTCCTGAAAACATTCAGTGTATTGGCTTTCACTACATTCTACAGCACAGAATTCCACAGATTCACCAGATTCTGGGTGAAGAAATGTCTCATCTCAGTCCTAAATGGCCTGCCTTGTATCTTTAGACTATGACCCATGATTCTGGACCAGTCACAGGAACATCCTTCCGGCATTTACCTTATCTTATTCTGATGGAATTTTATCAGTTTATATGAGATCGCCCCTCATTCTTCTAAACTTCAGTGCATAGAGTCCTAACAGATCCAATGTCTCTTCATACATCAGTCCAGCAAACCTTTATTGTGCTCCCCTCCATAGCCAGAACATCCTCTTTCAGATAAGGGACCAAAACTGCACACAATGATCCAGGTGTGGCCTCACCAAGGCCCTGTACAACTGCAATATGTCCCTCCTCTCGCTGTCAAGGCTATTTGCCTTTTTCACCATCTGCTGCACCTACATGCTTATTTCAGCAATTGGATGTACAAGGACACCAAAGTCTCTCTGCAATTCTACCTTTCCCTGATGTATGGTCATTCAGATAACAACCTACATTCCTGTTTTAGCGACCAAAGTGGATAATCTCACGTTTATCCATATCCTAAACAAACCAAGCCTTAATGCTGTCAAAGTCTTGCTGGATACGTGCATGGATTGCTTTATTACTTGAGGAATTGGAAACGGACAAATTATCACTAACTAGTACATATTCAATGACACAAGGTCATTGGCTGCAGCAGCTAGAGATAATTGGGTTTAAGATGCTGGCCTGAGAAATTCCTGGAGCCAAGATGATTGGCCTACATCCACCACACTCGGCTTCCTTTAGTACATATGATTCCAGCCTCTGTAGGTAGCACCTCTTCAACTTCAGTTTCGCCAGAATTCCTGGATACCAGACTCAGACAAAAGCTGCTTTTGTTGTCTGAAGGGAAGTCACTCTCACCTTTCATCTCATTTCAATTCATTTCTTTTATTCATATTTGGAAAATGGCTTCAACATAATCTGGTACCAAGAGGTCTATGTGGAGTCAATGACCGGTCATGATCATCCAAGCGGTGTATTATTCTCGAACAACGTATCTCCCATTCAACCCTACGTCATCACTTTATTACTGACAGATGACAACACAGATCAGCATTTTGCATAAGCCTCCTGTCCGTTATCAGCAAGTTCCCCTTGTATTTTAATAAACATTATTTTTAAACAAAAAAGCATAAGTTGTTTGAGTTAATCTGTTTCTATATGAATCAATTTCTTTTATTTTTATGTATTCATAGGATGCAGGTGTCACAGGCTGGACCAGCACATATTGGCTATCCCAAACTGCCTCTGAAAATGTGGCGGTGAGCTGCTTGCTTGAACCACTGCAGTCCACGTGGCTTAGGTGCATCCACAGTGCTGTTAGGGAGGGATTTTGAGTATTTTAACCCAGTGACAGTGAATGGCACTATAGTTCCAAGTCAGGACTGTGTGGGGTTTGGAACGAAACTTACAGATAGCGGTGCTCTGACATATTTGCTGCCCTTGACCTTCTATTGATAGAAGTCACAAATTTAGAAGGTGCAGAACAAGCAGCCTTGGTGAATTTCTGCAATGCGTCTTGTAGATGCTACACAATGTTGTCATTATGAGTCAGTAGTGGGAGATTGCACTCAAAACCTTTCGTCCCCTCTAAGCTGTGTGGCACCGCACAGACAAAGCCATTCCAATGTTGTAGGCAAGGTGATCAGTGCAGTCACAGCAATCACAGCATTGACTTCTGGTTCTGGAATTCACTGCCATACAGGGGCCTCAGAGGTCTGCACAGCCAGGATGAAAATCAGAGGAAACACTGATTGGATGGGGTGCCAATTGAGTGGGCTGCTTTCTCCTGGATGGTGTTGAGTTTCTTCGTCCATCTTTTTCCTATTGTGTTGATCATAGTTACATTTTCAAAAAGCCACAGACTGCATGCAGTGCAGACAGAATCTATTCGGCCCATCAAGTCAGCACCGATCCTTTGAAGATCATCCCATCCAGACTCACACCCCACCATATTTACATGGATAATCCACCTATCATGCTCATTCCTGTGACAGTACAGCGCAATTTAACATGGCCAATCTACCTAGCCTTTTTGGACTTTGGGAGGAAACCACAGCACCCAGCTGAAACCTAGGTAGGCACAAGAAGAATGTACAAACTCCACACAGACAGTCACCCTAGACTGGAATCAAACCCAAGTCCCTGGTGCTGTGAGGCAGCAGCACTAACCACTGTGCCTTTTTTTAAAAAACTTTAACTGTATCTGTCCTGATCAGTGTAGGTTGAGATTTATCGACTAGAATGTTTTCTTTTAAAAAAATCTTTGCATACATCTTCCTTGACTTTCAGAGTAATGCATCTCAAACATGATAACAATGACATTTCTTTGAAACATCACAAAAAAAAAATGCACGTACGTGCTCCAAATATTGTACTTAACGAGAATGATTTTGGACGCACAAATAATCGTGTTTTAACGAGAATGATTTTGAACGCACAAATAATCATGTTTTAACAGAATTTTTCACACTTTTTTTCTGTTTACATTGCACCATATCCCATTATGTTTGTGAAAGTTTAGAAAGGATTAAAATGTTTCACAGATTTTCCAGACCAGTGCACAGCATAGTTTTGTAGGGGTATGCTTGGCACTTTATGAAAAGGTATATCTGACAATACTCTTTTCAGAGCTCACGAAAAAGATCAACATAATATTCATCACTAAACAGTCAGAAGAAAAAGTTTAAGGCATGTCAGAACAAACCAAGACTTTGCAGTCAACAGACAGAGCCCAAGGGGATGAGTATATGACAACCCACAATAAGAGAAATTTACTCTACAAAAACAATGGAAGAAAACTGCATTGATCTGACTGACCAATGGCCATATAATCTGAAGTTCAAGAGCAATATATAATAGAAGCTACCTGATCTGGAATGAAAAGCAAGTGTTTCTATTTCAGAATTCATAACTATGTCCCCCTTCTTGGAGCCCCATAGAAGTGAGTTACTGCACTCATCCTAAGTACCAAACAAACAGGAGCAAAACTGACATTTAACAGACTGAGGACTCAGCCAATTGGATATATTTACCCCGAATATCTCTTTGATTAAACAATTTATTAAGGAAGGGGGAAGGGAGAGAGAGATAAAGGTTGAACAGTTCAGGAAAATGTCCACTCTTTCAGCAAATAGTTCAAACACAAGATAATGTTACAATATATCTGAAACAGTACAAGTCAGATTTGTGCCCAATTTGGTTCCTAACTCCATCCAGTCTCCCAATGTGTGAAACAGTTTAATGTGATGCTGCAGCCCATGTCAGTGAAAGGAGATAGTTCAGACATTTGAAAGGTTTAAAATAAATAAGGAGGTATTAGATAGGCTGTCTGTACTTTGAACTACTAATTAGGCAAGAAGACTAGATGAGATGCACACAAGGATACTGGACAAAGTGAAAGTGGAAATTGCAGAGCAACTGGCTGCAATTTTGCAATTTTCCTTGAACTCTTTTCTGATGCCAGGGACTGGAGAATTGTAAAGGTTACACTGTTGCTCAAGAAAATGTGTAAAGATAAGCTCAGCCACTGCAAATCAGTCAGTCTAATCACACTAGTAAAGTTTTTAAAGACAATAATTTCAGATAAAATAATAGTCACTTGGGTAAATGCTCATTAAGTAAAGTAAGCCAGCATGAATTTGCTTAGGGCAAATCCTGTTTGATTAAATTGCTTGATATTTTTGATGAGATAACAGGGTTGATGAGGGTAATGTTTTGATGTGGTGGATACGAACTTCCAAAACGCATTGATAAAGTAGCATACGAAGTTATGAACAAAATTAAAGGTAATGGAATAAAAGGAACAGTAGCAACATAGATGTGAACAGTTGACTTTTCGGGCTGGAAGAAGATTTATAATGGAGTTCACCCATGAATATGTTAGGACTCCTGATAAATATTAGGTGACCAATCCTTGCGGCACAATTTCAAAATTTGCAAAATGCTACGAAATTTGGAAGCATTGAGAAACATGAGGAGGATCGCACCGATCTTCAAAAGGGCATAGACAAGTTAGTACAGTGGGCAGACAAGTGGCCGACGAAATTTAATACAGAAAAACAAGAAGCGATTTGTTTTGCTAGAAAGAATGCAGGGAGACAACATAAAGAGTACAATACTAAAGGAGTACCGGGACCTGGGTGAATATGCATAAATCATTAAAAGGTGTCGGACAAGCTAAGGGACCAGTTCATAAAACTTACAGCATCTTGGATTTTTATCTACAGGAGCAGAAAGCACAAAAAAGCAAGATAGTTGTTACATTAAGCCTGCATAAAAAACTGGTTTGACCTCAGCTGCTACAAAACACCAGACCCGAGCGTCACACTTCAGGGAGAAATGTAAGGGCACTAACGAAGGCACAGACAGCTTCACAAAAATGATTCCAGAGATACAGTACATCAATTACATAGAAAGAGTAGAGAAGACTGCTTACACTGTAAGGGAATTTGAGACAGGAACTCAAAGGGCCTAGACAAACTCAAAGGCCAGACTATTCCCACTGTGAGAATGATCAAGACTCAGAGGACACAGATATAAGGTAAACAGCAAAAGGCACAATAGTGATAAAGTGAGAGGTTAGGATCTGCAACGCAATGCCTCAGACTGTGGAGGCGGCAGGGTGACGGAGGCTTTCAAAAAGGAAGCAGATCATCCACTCAACAAGAAAAATTCAGGATGACAGGAAATAGGTCAGACGGTTACCCTAATTTTTCCTTCAGATAGCCAGCACAGACACAACATGCCAAATGGCCCCCTTCTGTGCGGTAACCAATCCATAGTTCTAGAATCAGGTATGTGTTCATGACTGGTGCTTTACTAACATCACTATTGAGATGCAACAGTTCAATACATAAACCCTTCCCACCCTCTAATGTAGCCCCTGCTTGTAAACAAAAATACATGTGGTGGTTGGGTGATATATCTTTACAGTGTCTCTTCACAATGCACTTAAGAGCTAACGTGGATCTGAGTTAGGGAAATTATTCACGAAGCTGCTTTCAACTTTTTGACACAAGTTTTGATACATCAATCCAGATTAAAGCCCTCATTCCTACAGGACGACAAATGCAAACACAAATGCTCAAAAACAGCATCTTTTATTCTGCCCATCCACTTTAATTCCTCGTTCCTCCCCGTTTCCAATTTCGTTAATCCTCCTACCAGCTAAATCATTCTCCAACGTGCGCTTTCGGCGTACTTCAATTTCTGATTTTATCTCTTCCACACGCCTGCATCTCAATAGCTTCCATCCACTGTAATTCCGCAACCCTAGTAATCCCAAATAAAAACCGAAAACCATAGTAAACCCAGCAAACGTCTCTACACTCTATCACAATCAGCCTCCTTTACTTATATAAGTGATATTGAAAGGAAACGCGAAATCAGACTGAGTTCAATTCTATTTCAGCACATGGACGTGCGTTTATTTTTCAGCGCACAGCAATATCCATTGCTATGACAAAGGCATCTCACTCCAACTCGTTACAGATATTTTTAAACTTTCTGTATCATCTAGTCAATGATTTTCCTCCCACTTAAAATCCCGCCACCCCAAAAACCACCCGTTTTGCACAATAGTAGCAACACACGCACAGACACCCAGCCCTCCCATCCGAACCCAAACACAAGCACATGGAGTCTGTTTGAGAGTCGGATCGGTCTGTGCTGCAGCCTTCAGGGATGTAGACTTCACCATCACCAACAACTGCCTTCCCCCCCACCCAAACCCCCACCTCCCCTCCATCAGAAGGGAGCAACAGACACTGAAGGTCACCGAACCGACAACACGCAAATGATGATGATGACCATCATCATCATCATCATCATTATTATGTTTTAAAAGAACAAACAATCCACAACTAAGTCCAGAATGGAAGGGAGAGAAGCTGTGAAAGGGAGGGGGGGTGGTAACACTCCTCTCTCACCTTCCAAAAATATCACGGTTAGAATCCAAGTCAAGACGCAGTGCCAACAGAGCTGTCCGAGCGCCATGTAAACACGCTGTGATCATCCAGAAGGAAGAACGAGGAGGATGAAGGACTTAAAAGAGCGAAAGAAGCAGGGCGCGGGTGGGGGAGGGAGAGGGAGAGGGGGGTGGGGAGGAGACAATCTTCAAAAGGAACCGCTGGCAATGCGAGACCTCTTCCCTCTATCATCCATCGCCATCTTGTATGTGCGCGTGCGCAACTAAGAGCGCGCACCCGAGCCTCGCGCCCCCTCTCTGCTGGCGAACCGTTGTTGGTGCTCGCGCAAAGAGCATGCCCACCCCACGAGGGGAGCGCGTGCGCAGTGCAAGCCCTGGACGGTTGGGCGTTTCTTGGCACCCCCCCCCTTTCATGGGAGTCTACGCATAGATCCGTCCGCAAACTATGGATATCGCATCTTTTCTTTTGCAGTTCCACTGAATGTCTTCTGTACATTGTTCATCGCAAACCTTTCAATGCAACCAGCTTCAACTGCACAAATAACTCCCAGGAGTGTAGTGCAGCCTTATTGCAGTTTCCCACTTCCCCGCAGCTCTATTTCATGAAATCGGTGCTTTTGGATGGGTCTTTGCTAAAACACGAGCCGTGAGGCTGTTTTGTGGAGGCAACTTGAGTTTACACCGTCTTCATGGACCCAGGTTAAATCTCTTTAGTGGATGGGTTTTGAAATCAGTTGAATTCTCACCCACCTGGTTTGTCTTATCCACATCTGCCAGCAGCTTTAGGTCAGCCTATGGGGAGCAAACACAAAAATTGCTGGAAAAGCTCAGCGGGTCTGGCAGCATCTGTGGAAAGAATTCAGAGTTAACGTTTGGGGTCCAGTCCCCGGAACTTCCTCAGAACATGGGGATCTTGACCAGGTAGAAAGGTCCTAAAGCAGACCGATTTTGATGTGAATTTCTCCTCTGATTACGTAAAATCAATTCATTTACACTTGAAGCCATGCTTAAAAATTCATTGTCAGCTTATTTGCCCAAGTTATTCAATTGAACTTTGCATATTGGTAATTATCAGTAGAAAATCCACATTTTAGTTAAATTTTGTTGAAATGAAGTCATCACAAAATTAGAATTGAATACAGAGCCATATCTGTTTCATGAGGAGTTCGCCACCTACTCTCGCACACCCACGTGTTTTTCTTTCAAAGCACTTTATCGTTCCCTCAATTTGCTGGAAATTTCTGGAGCCATTTGTCTCAACCTGGAATCTAACCTATTTAACAGATTTGCTATTGCAAATCTTTTATAGTAATTTTCCTCTATTTGGCTAATTGTGTTTTCGATCCCTCCTGGTGCGATCTACACCAAAAATAAATGTAGAGTTACTTCTGAGGCTAGGGCGTGGCGATGACGAAAACTTCCAAACCAGGACACAATCTGTAGAATTAGAGGTGAGAGCTCATATATCTGCCAGCATTATACTTCCCAAATTAATTAATTTTAGATTAATTAATTTTTAAAAAGTAATTTTTTTTTCTCTCCACGTTATGGTGTAAGGTGTGTACTTGAAATATAAATGCCATTTATTTAGAGTTTGGATTTTGAATTAGTGGAATGTGAGTTTGGATTTGTGTGTATGAGGGTGTTTAACAATTAACTTGTTAGACTTTCTGGAGACATGACTTTTTAAACCAATATGAAAGAGAATGTACCTGTGTTAATAGTGAGGATTTGTTTGCAGTAGGATAGTTTAATGGTGGACAGACTAAATTTCAAGGTGCATTAGTTGGCTTTCATTTAGAAGAATCAGTTTTTTTTAATTTGTTTTTTGACCCTGTAGCTTGGAAAGCTTTTTGATTCTTCTTCACAGAAGTCCTAAGTGGAGTTAGATGTAAAATTGAAGTTCCTCACAAGTAGAGGGAATAATTCAAATAATGAAGAAGCAGGTTAACTCAGTGTAAGCAGTTTGGTGTACAAGTTCCAGACCAGAAGTTTGGTTACAACAGTGAAGAGGTTATTTGAAGCTGAGAAAGTCTAGGCTCCCTTGTGTGATTAATCAAAGACAAAGAGGCTAGCAAATACTCAAGACTGGGAATTGAATTAAATAGTTCAATGAAACCTACAAATGTGATAGAGAATGGAATTCTCTCTGGTGTTTGAGTGCTGTAATGTGTTTGCTATTTTTTACTGTATGCTTTGAACACATACAAATGGTTCCCCAGCTTGATTTATTCTGTTTTATCTTATTTACTTTGCATATTAAATGTCCTTTTTTTTGTGAATACTAGACTTGTTGCATTGTGTGCTTGTGTTTCAGTGAAAGATCGCCTTGTTAAATAAAACCGAAGTAAAGTATTATATATCAAGCCAAATTTCAGCTTGGATCTAACTTGCCCAGTAGTAATATCAGCTGGGATCATAACAACTGGGAGCTCATCCGAGATCTAAATTCACAGCATCTAAGAGGGATCTATGAGTTTTGTTTTAAAGTAAATAGGCATGCGGTAAATCTGTACATAAAACACTGCTATGAGCTTTATTGATTGGTATTTGAAGATGGCTTTGAATGTTGCTGAGTGTTTTCTAGAAGTGGAAGAAGCAGCAGTGGATTATTTTAAATCTTGATTTAAGCTAAACTGAGAATTAGCACTCATTTGAAGATTGAAGTAAAAGCAGGATCTCATGAGGATGAGGAGATAGTAGGAACTGCAGATGCTGGAGAATCTGAGATAAGGTGTAGAGCTGGATGAACACAGCAGGCCAAGCAGCATCAGAGGAGCAGGAAAGCTGACATTTCAGGTCTGGACCCTTCCTGAAACGTCAGCTTTCCTGTTCCTCTGAAGCCACAGTTTGGCCTACTGTGTTCATCCAGTTCTACACCGTGTTATCTCAAGGATGAGATTCTTGAAGTGATTATGTAGCTTTGGAAGAAAAGAAGCCTGAAATTGGAATGTCATAGCTGAAATTAGCTAAGATGTAATTAGAAATGAAAAGACTTGTTTTAGAGGTCAGGGAAAAGCAGAGGTTAGTGGAAAGGACAGAGAATCATGAGTGTTTAAAGGGAAGTAAAAGAAAACAGGGGATAATGGGAATCAAGGAAAAAGCAGAAAAATGGAAATTGAAGAAGATAAAAAGCCGAGAGAGATGGAATTTTTAAAAATGAACTCAAAAGAGTTAGGGAACTTAGGCAACTTGAGTTGGCGAAAGAAAAGCTTAGAGTGAAAAAGAGAGGAGGATGTAATAGCCCAAAGGATAATTCTGATTCCAGTGAGACTTTGATTTTAACTAAGAATTTGTGCTTAATAACTATATTTGAGAGGCTGGAGTCAAAAGATATTTCACCTCATTTGAGTAGGTAGCTGGACAAACAAAGGTCCAAACCTCTTTTGGCCACTTAATGTTACAGAGTGTTTTAATAGAAAAAGCTATGACTACGCATGCCAGTTTGTCAGAGGAACAATTTGCAGAGGACAAAACTGTCAAGGTGATAATCGTTACTTATGAGCTTGAAGCTTAGCGATTTAAAATTTAGGACTACAAGAAAAAAAACCTAATCAGACATTTGTAGAATTTACAAGGGAGAAAGAGATGCTGTGGGATCAGTGGTTTAGATCACTCAAGCTCAAGAAAATTTTTAAGAATGTAAGGAAAATTACGATCATGAAAGAATTCAGAACAAGCAGTCCTGAACACTTTAATACTTGATGCTCATCTAAATAAGTTTTAAAGGTTAGAGAAGCAGCAGTTCTGGCAGGTAGACACTTTGAGGTGGGGAGATGATCATATGGAAATCGACAAGGAAGTTGGAGGATTAGAAAATGTACGTACGTAAGAGGTATCAGTTTTAGAGAACAGACAGAAGGAAGCCAAAGGAATAAAGGGAAAAGACTGGAATCAAAAAGCGATAGAAAGAAGTTAACATGCTTTTCTTGTAATAAGACTGGACATAGTAAAGCCAGTTGCTGGAAGTAAAGTGGGAGACCGATTGCAATAATAGGAATGTCTGAACAGCATTCAGAAAAGGGGGCATCAGGAAAGGAGATAGGTATTACAAATGTGGCATTGGTACAAAGAGAACACATTTCTTTAGAATGTACTAGGAAAGAAAAGATGACTCAGGACAGACGTGGAGATTATTTTTTGAAATATTTACTGGAGGTTATGAGTAATTTATATCAAAAGTGGAGGTATCTCCTTTTTCTTTGAATCAAGAAAGTAAACCAATTTTTATGTTGCAAATACACAAAGAAATGATGACTAGTTTGGGAATGAAACAATTTTCATCTCTCCTTATTACCCATAATCTCAAGATGCTTTGAAAAACATGGTATTGGACTTTGAAAGTCACACCTGGAGCTTATTATTATGAATGTCCATATGGTTGTGATGACGGAGTTCCTTTGTTTCTCTGTTCGTTTAGGGACCCCTAAAGCATTCACAGTCCTTTTGAACTGGAATATGAACATGAAGTCAGAGGATCTTCAAATTGATTCAAGAAAAATTTCAAATACCAAAGCTCAGAAACTATGAACCAGTCCACATTGCCATTTTCAGAAAGAAACTGACCAAAGCATGTGAGTTGGCTAAGAAGCATTTGAAGGATGTTCTACAAGCAATAAAACTGGAGCAGATAAAAAGGGCAATATTCAATATTTTGTTGCTGGAGACCATCCCAGTTGGACCAAACTGCAACAACTGTTAGCTTCAGAGCCTCCAGAAATGGTTCTCTCTCTGCGGATCCTCAGCTCCACACTCGCAGCTGTTCGCTGACATCTTCTCTCACGACAGTCAGTCCTACCTCAGCTCAGAACCTCCCTTTCCCAGATCTGCAAAGGACCTCTACTGTTTTTCATTCTACGCAGGATCCACACCCTCAACAAACATTTTTTTTCTCCGCCCTATTAGACATCAAAGATTGTAAGTACACCAATCTCACTCATACTTACCTCCAAACACAGACGACCCCAACCCCATCCCCAACCTTCTCCTGAAATTGCCTGGCAAATTAACCACATGGTCGCCTCAGCCGCTCCTGCTGACAATGTTGCTTCCGCTAATACCCCCAACCATATCGCTACTTCCACTTCCGCCCACGTGACCATTCCCATATGCACACCCACTCCAGAGACAACCTCTACCCCCACTTCCAGCTCCAGCCTAACACTAAGCCTCAACCGCAAGCCCTGCTGGGTATTCACCATTCCGCCCCCCGCCACCCCAAACCCAGATCGCCCCCTGACGAATGGTCAGCCCTTTGCAGAGGACTCACTTTCATTCCCCTACGCCCACACATTAACAAATTCCGTACATGCCTCAATGTTGAACTCTTTGCTTCACCGCCTCCGCGCCTATTTCTTCGAGCAGGAGTCCAACACACCTTCTGCAGACCCCTTCTCTCGCCTTCGACAAACCTCATCTTCCTAGACACCACCCGCTGGCCTCCTACCGCCCCTCGACCTCTTCATCTCCAACTGCCATCACAACATCAATTGCCTTAATCTCTCCACCTCATTCACCTACTCCAAACTCTCCCCAGCAGAACGCACAGCTCCTTACTCCCTCCACTCCGACCCCAACCTCACCATGAAAGCTGCTGATAAGGGGGACTGCGGTGGTGGTATGGCATACTGACCTCTACATCGCTGAGGCCAGACGCCAACTCTCCAACATCTCCTCCTACCATCCCCTAGGTTATGACCCGATCCCTGGTCACCAAACCCATCATCTCCCAGACCATCAATGTCGTCTTCACCTCAGGAAACCTCCCATTCAAAGCCTCCAACCTGATCGTTCCCTAACCCCGCATTGCCCATTTCTATTTCCTACCTAAAATCTACAAACCTGACTGCCCTGCTCCACCCATTGTCTCTGTCTGCTCCTGCCCCACTGAACTCATCATTGCCTACCTCAACTCCGTTTGTTTCCCCCAGTCCAGGAACTCCCCACCTACATTTGGGACACTACCCCATGCCCTCCACCTTCTCCAAGACTTTCAATTCCCCAGCCCCCAACACCTCATCTTCACCATGGACGTTCACTCTCTCCCTACACCTGTATCCCCTAAAAGCCCTTTTTTTTTTTTTTTTTTCCTCTCCCGCAGGTTCAACCAGTCCCCCTCCATCGACACACTCATCCACTTGACAAAATTTGTCCTCCCCCTCAACAACTTTTCCTTTAACTACTCCCAGTTGCTACAGACCAAAGGTTTGGGCACCCACATGGGTCCGAGCTAAGACTGCCTCTTTGTAGGATATGTGGAACTGCCCCTGTTCCACAACACTGACACCATCCCTCACCTTTTCCTCCGCTACATTGATAATTCTGTGGGCACTGCCTTGTGTTCCCATGAGGAACTCAAACCGTTCATCCACTTCACCAACACCTTTCACCTCGACCTCAAATTCACCTGGACCATCTCCGACACCTCCCTCTCCTTCCTGGACCTCTCTGTCTTCATCTCCAGAAACCGACTCCAATAGCTACCCTAACTATGCCTCCTCTTGCCCACCCAATTCCTCTGCCTCTGCTGCATCTGCTCGTGGGGTGAAGCGTTCCGCTCCCAGACATCTCCGATGTCCTCCTAATTCGATAACCATGACTTCCCCTCACATTATTCATAATGCCCTCAACCGCATCTCCTGCATTTCCCGCACCTCTCCCCTCAAACCTCCTCCCCACTAACAACAAGAAGAATAGAGTACCACCGATCCTCACATACCACCCCACCAACCTCTGAATCCAATGCATCGTCCTCTGCCACTTTTCCCACCTGCAATCAGACCCCACCACCAAAGAGATATTCCCCTCCCAATCCCTATCTGCTTTCTGTAGGGACCATTCTCTCCATGACTCCCTCATCTGCTCCATGCTCCATACTCCCCAACAACCCCACCAGTGGCACCTTTCCCTGCAACAGTAGGAAGTGCTATGCCTGCCCTCTCACCTCCATCCAAGGCCATAAACAATCATTCTGTATCGGACAGGGATTCACCTGTCCGTCTTCCAACCTGGTCTACTGCATCCCTTGCTCCCAATGTGGTCTCCTCTACATCAGAGAGACCAAGTGCAGACTCAGTGACAGATTCGCAGAGCATTTACGCTCTGTATGCTCCAATCAACACTACTTTCCGGTTGCCAGCCATTTCAACTCCCCTTCCCACTCCCTTGGCATCATATCCATCCTGGGCCTCCTCCAATGTCACAATGAGGCCACACGACAGTTGGAGGGACAACACCTTATATTCCATCTCGGGAGCTTACAGCCCAATGGCCTCAACATAGAATTGACTAGCTTCAAAATATGCTTACCCCAGCCTCATCCCATGTCCAGCCCTCACTCTCATCCTTGCCTCCTTGATGTGACTCAGCCTGTCCATCTTCCTTCTCACCTATCAGCCCCACCCTTCCCTTTGACCAATCTCTACAACCCCCTACCTGCATCCACCTATCACCACCCCACCTACCTTTGCCCAGCCCCACCACTCCCACCAAAAAAGAAGCTCAATGATGTAAATTATGTCGTGATTACACCAACTAGGAGAAAGAATCAATGAGTGTGTCATGTTAAAAGTTAGAGGTATTATGATAAGGATAATATTCAAAACAAAGGTGTACTTATGGTACTGAAAGAAATAGGCAGTAAAATAGAAGTATCAGAACAATTGGAAAATGAATCAGAAATTGAAAGTTCAAAAGTTGACCTTCTAGCAATCCAATTAAATAATATGAAGGCGTTTAAAAATTAGATAGCATTATGTTTTTTTCTCCAGGAAAAATATCGAAGTGGCTTATGAAGGTTATTACAGAATTGTAAATTAATTTGTGGGAAAAGGTCAGGAAACTGTCTTATCTGTTCATGATATAATGTATTGCCTATAAAACAACACCTTTATAGACTCAGTCGGAGAGATTACCTCTGATTAAATTCATGATGGACAATTACATTACTGAATTGGGTCATAGTAGCTGGAGCTCACCTGTTGTGATGGTGCTGAAACCAAAGGGTCACAAAGATTCCGTATTGATTGTCAGAAAGTCAACATGAAAACAAAGGTGGACTCACCCTCTTTCCTAGACTGGAAGATCGCCTTGCACAAATTGCTCGTGCACAATTTGTCATAAAAAATCTTTTGCTTAAAGAATGTTGGCATGTTCTGTTGACAGAGCCAATTAAATTATTTTTGACTCATTTACAAGATGTGAGCACCACTTGCTGGGCCAGAATTTATTGTCCATCTCTAGTTGGTTTTGAGATGGTGGTGGTGACCTACTTTCTAAAACTGCTACATTCTATTTTCAGTAGGCTGAGTGAGGTTGCCCTTAGGGAGGGAGTTCCAGGATTTTGACCCAGTGACACTGAAGGAACACAATATATTTCCAAGCCAGAATGGAAAGTGGCTTGGAGGTGACTTGCAAGTGGTGGTGGTGTTCCCATCTACATGCTGCATTTGTCCTTTTAGATGGTAGTGACCATGCATTTGGAAGGTGCTGTCTAAGCAGCCTTGGTGAATTTCTGCAGTGTATCTTGTAGGTCACAGACATTGTTGCTACAGAGTGTCAATAGTGGAGGGGGTGAATATTTGTGGATGTGATACCAATCAAGTGTCCTGGATAACGCCAAGCATCTTGAGTGTTGTTGGAGGTGCAATCATCCAAGCAAGCAGGGAGTATTTCATCATAGTCATAACTTATGCCTTGTAGTTGGTGGACAAGCTTTGGGAGTCAGGAGGTAAGTTGCTTAAAATTCGCAAGATTCCTAGCCTATGATAAGCTCTTGTAGCCATAATACTTAAATGACTAGTCTGTTTCACTTTCTGGTCAATGCTAACCCCAAAGATGTTGAGAGTCAGGAAATAAGTGATGGTAGTATCATTGAATGTCATTATTGCCTCCTATAAGACCGGATGGACTTACCATAGATCATAGACTCACGACAGTGTGGCAGCTGGCCATTTGGCCCACTGAGTGCACGATGCCCCTCTGAAGAGCATCCCACTCAAACCCACGCCCCTACGCTGTCCCTGTAACCCTGTATTTCCCGTGTGTAATCCAGCTAACCTACACAATTGTGGGAGGAAACCAGAGCACCTAGAGGAAATCCACCCAGACATGGGGAGAATGTGCAAACTCCATACAGACAGTCTTAGAGATGTACAGCATGGAAACAGGCCATTCAGTCCAACATACCCATGCCAACTAGATATCCTAAATTAATCTAGTCCTACTTACCAGCATTTGGCCCATATCCCTCGAAACCTGTCATATTCAGAAACCCATCCAGATGCCGCTTAAATGTTGTAATTGTACCAGCTTCCTCCACCACCTTTGCGTGAAAAAGTTGCCCCTTAGGTCCCTTTTAAATATTTTCCCTCTCACCTTAAACCTAAGCCCTCTAGTTTTGGACTGTTCTACCCTGTGGAAAAGACCTTTGCAATTTACCCTATCCATGCCCCTCATGATTTCATAAACTCAAATGTCACCCATCAGCCTCTGACACTCCAGGGAAAATAACCCCAGCCTATTCAGCCTCCTGCTAAAGCTCAAACCTTTCAGCCACTTTAGAAGATACTTGTCCTTGTCACCAAGTGAATATCTCTGAACATTCATAGCAGGATGTAATAGTGGTGCTTTCCTTGTGAGGTACCAGTCTTCGTTGTGTTAGTGTGCAAGCAGTTCCACACACTCATCAGCTTTATGTATAGTTCTTATACCTCCACTGTCTGCACTCCCCACTTCTGGGTTTGGCTCTAGAATTTATAGAAGTCCTAAGCATATTAATGAAATCCAACTTTCCTTAAGAATCCTGAATAGGTTGTCATGACAACCATGACTGAAATCAGTGATGTCAGCATTCATTAGAGTTCAGACTTGAAATCTTTGCTTATGTAGACACGATGGGCCAAATGGCCTCCATCTGTGCCATAACATTTCTGTGATTCTGGGAGTTTTTGATCTATGGGGTTCACTGACATAAATGATGTACTCACTGAGCCACTGCCAAAAATGTTTTTATGTTCTTTGTGAAATGCAGCTCTTCCTTTTATAACCATTCCACATTCACCTCATCTATTCCCACCTTCACCACCCCAAACATGTTCATTCACACCCCTTGTCTTCCTTTGACTTCCCAATTTTTCAAACTGTACCACCTCGAAGTACTAGGGCTGTATATCCAAGGGAACCCCACCACTGCATGTTCCCCATCAATCCATATGTCTTGGAACTATATCACCATTCCCTTTCTGTCGTTATGTCAAGTCCTGAAAGTTCCTCCTCAACAGTACTGTCAGCATACCAACACCACGTGGAGTGCAATGGGACAAGAAGGTGACTCATTACCACCTTCATGAATGCAGTTATGGATGGGCAATAAATGCTGACCTAGCCAGCAATGAGTGCATACCATGCATGAATAAATTTTTAAAAACTATCTCAAATATGCCCAGTCATGCATTCCAGACATAGCCATGCCATACATAATCATGCAGCCCTCCCACACTAACTATCTAGTCAGATCTTTCAAATCCGGCCATCCCAAATATAAAATGTATCCAAACTCAGCTCATTGAAAAGATAAAAACCAAAAGAACTGTGGATGCTGTAAATCAGGAACAAAAACAAAGTTGCTGGAAAAGCTCAGCAGGTCTGGCAGCATCCGTGAAGAAGAAAACAGAGTTAATGTTTCGGGTCCGGTGACTGAGGAAGAGCTTTTCCAGCAACTTTGTTTTTGTTCATTGAAAAGATGTACTGCCATTAGGAAGGTCAGGATAGGAATACATGCCAGTAATACTTATGCTTCTGCAAAAAACCAATTTTTTTTCTCACTAATTGCATTATTAGTTTTGAGCAAAAAGGTTTACAAGATATCTTTAAAGACAAAGCTAACTCTTTAATAACTGTGCAGCTCATATAAAATAAATCGTTTCTCATTACAATATGGTCTGCTGCTTTATTTAAAAACACATCTATTTAAATAACTATCATTTTCAACACTTAAAAGCATCTTTCTAGATGACAGCAAATAATTTACTGTTTTCTTTCCTTTTTTATACAAAAGAATCTAAAAATATTGGAGAGTCTGGAATTGGGCCAGTAGAACCTTAATGCAAAGTGTGATCTGACAACTGTATTACTATTGTTCAAGTTTGACTACTCGAATAAAATGCAGCAGTAGATCCAGCCTCAGTCTTTCACTGATGAATGAGTTTCTTATCTGTCACAGAGCTTGGAGTAGACTATAAATGGTGTTGTGGGTTTTTAATCATCACAGTAGCTATGCATAGCTTCAGTAGAGGTGATAGATATGGAGAGATTCTTTCAGCAGAAAGATAGGCAGGCTTCTAAGAACTGCTAAACAGAAGAGAGAAGGGAATAATAGTCAGAGGGCACATCTTAAAAAAATCTCCGCATTTCAAGAAACATCATGCAGACCCAAAGGATAAAAATGTTGCTTCCACTAATAACTTTAGACTTCAGTGCATTCTGCGGGTTTGCCAAAAGTCCCAAAGCTTAAAGAAGTATTCTAAGAATGGATCTTTCATGCTTCATGTTTTAATTGAACCAGTAAAGGTTTAGATTTTCCTCAGAATTGCGTATAGTGTCAAATTCGATTCTGTTGGACCTGGTAACTTAGCTGTGCTCCTGCCCAATTTTATTACATGATTGTGGCAGGTTCTCAGTGCTATTTGTATCATCTATAGGCAGACAGCTTCTGGGTTGAGGAGTGAACTAGTGCCGTTGCAATATTTAAATTGCTGAAACAGCTGGGAGAATAGGGCAGCTGTTTGGGGAAAATAACATAACTGAAGGGAAGGTGTGGCTCTGAATGTCAAATGCATGTGTAAATCTGACAAATCCTGCAACTAGCTGACTAAGACATAGCTTCTGAAATGGCATTTGGCTATTATGTAAGAAAGGCCTACAGAAGAGTCTAGTCAAAGGCACATCGATGTTGGATTTGTTTGCTAACCCTTTGACTGACTGGTTCAAAACTGCCGTGTTACTTGAACTGATTGCTATTTGCCTTTGTAATTTATTGCTTTTGGTACTTGGTCTTACAAAAATATTTGTAGTTATTGATGTTGATCATCTTTGGGTTTGGGTATGGCCACATTGAAAAATTATATATATCATCCACAAACAGAAGAAAAATCTATTGTTTTCCAGGACACATTTTCCGGATTACTTAGGGGATTTTGCAAACCCCACACTTCAGTGGAAACTCTTACTGAAATGGTAGTGACAGCAGAGGAACAGGCACTTAATGTTTCTATGGCCAGGTGACTATCTCCTATACTTTGGAGAAGCAGCATTATTGTGACATTAACATTAGGTTGTGCCATGCTACTGTGGATATTCAAAAGGGAAAATAAATGTGCTGGCGATGCTAATATTTGATACATGTAACTGCTGATGCAGATGATTCCCTTGGTATTGTGGACAGAGATGGAGCCAGAAAAAATGAGTAGCAAAGAGCTTGACCATCATTGTCACTGCCATCTCTGTGGTGCAGGCTCAATTAGAGTTATTGCAGATAACACTGTTACGCAAATGCTCCATGTTGACCTGAAGTTTATGGAGGTAGCTGCTCTTAGTTATGATCAGAGAACTGTGCCAGAGGCAGTGACGTAACAATGAGTGCAGGTCAGCTCTGATGTTCCTTGTTGTGACATTTGCATTACATCAACCATGAAGTACAATATTTGGAAAAATGTAAAAACTAACCCGTGTCATTCATTTTAATTTGACTGGCTAAACTCCCTGTTGTAACTCTGTAACTTGCCGTAAAATGCCATATACAAGTCTCTCCCTATTTTAAGCCATCTCTGTTCTCCTGAAGATTTTTCAACTGTACCATTTATAGTAATTTTAAAGGAATTCACAGACAATATTTAACTTAAGGAACTACATAAAGATTCCTTGCATGTTTTGATTGTCAAAAGGGAAAAAAAAGAAAAATATCAAAGAGATATTAGATTAAAAAAGGAAAAAAAAATCCACTTAAGACGCTCAATCTACAGGGAGATTTACATTGCTGCAGTTTCTAAAGAGTAGGCTGAACACATATGGTACTATACCAAATGGATGCCAATTCATGCTAACTCATATTTTCATAAATGTAATTCCATTTCAATATTAAAATTAAACATACTACCATTGAGATGCCCTAAAGGCTTTAGCAGATTGTACACCATGCAGTTGGGCAGTGATCCAGTGAGAGGAGCAACTTTGTGGCATTTAACCTTGAATTCCAACTTAAATGCTTTTTGAGAAAGTTCCTTTGAGGTTGATGAGAGGCTTTGTGTAAAGAAAAAAGCACTGTATATTGCACAGCACAGCTGCATTCATTCAAGAGCTGATATAAAATGGCAGTGCAGCTTCAGTTCTGTGTGACCAATTAGCTTGCTGAGTGATTTCAATAGTTAGGAGAGTTGATTAAGTAACACATGAGTCTTTTATCTATATGGATGAGCTTGACTTTATTAGTGACAGATCCTCCATCAGTATCCATCCAGTTTTTAGTTGGCAAAAAGGCAGTTTGTTGCATTGAATGAACTGCCAAAAATGTAGGATTGTCAGGTTAGTATCAGAGTATTATTCTTCTTATTATTCTTATACTGAAACTTTGTCCATCCACCCTAACCATCTCTGCCATCTCTATGGTGCAGGCTCAATTACAGTTATTCCTTGTAGCAGATAACAATGTTGTGCAAATGCTCCATGTTGACCTGAAGTTTATGGAGGTAGCTGCTCTCAGTTATGATTAGAGAACTGTGCCAGAGGTAGTGGCAGAACAATGAGTGCTAGTTAGTTCTGATGTTCCTTGTGACATTTGCATTACTTCAACCATGAAGTACAATATTTGGAGGATGTAAACAAAACTTGTTTTAATTTGACTGGCCAAACACTATATGTAACTGTAACTTGCCCTAAAATGCTGCTACCCACCCCTCCCTCCCTCCCTCCCTGACAACCTCCATCCCAAGTCCCTACCTACACTCACTTTTACTGGCTTCATTCCCGCCTCCTTGACCTGGTAGTCTTCTCCCCACCTATCTGCCCACCTGCCCACCTACCCACCTATCCACCTTCTATCATCACCTCCCCCTCTCTCTATTTATTTCAGAGCCCCCTTTCCCACTCCCATTTCTGAAGAAGGGTCCAGACCCGAAACATCAGCTTTCCTGCTCAGATGATGCTGCCTGGCCTGCTGTGTTCATCCAGCTCCACACCTTGTTATCTCAGACTCCAGCATCGGCGGTTCCTACTATCTCTGATACAAGTCTCTTCCCCTTTTAAGCCATCTCTGTTACGCTGAAGATTTCTCAACTCTACAATTAAAGTCATATTATTGGAATTCATGGACAATATTTAACTTGAGGAACTACACAAAGATTCCTTGCATATTCTCCCTGCCACTACCCCTCCCATCCTTCCCTCTCCAGCTGCATCACATCATTTGCAGTTTATTTGCATCAAGGTGGAGAACAACCCAAAATGAAAACTGAAAGAACTGCAGCTGCTTTAAATCAGGAACAAAAACAGAAGTTGCTGGAAATGCTCAGCAGGTCTGGCAGTAT
>JAHRHZ010000047.1:6433221-6492411 GCA_024137785.1 Ginglymostoma cirratum | reverse complement strand
TCAGAGGGTCTGAAGAAGGGTCCTGACCTGAAACGTCAGCTTTCCTGCTCCTCTGATGATGCTTGGCCTGCTGTGTTCCTCCAGCTCCACACTGTGTTATCTCAGACTCCAGCATCGGCATTTCTTACTATCTCTTCCTCAGGACTGGTTCAGAGTTAACGTTTTGGGTCCGGTGACTCTTCCTCAGAACTAGTCATTGGACCTGAAACATTAACTCTGATTGTTTTTCATCACAGATGCTTCACAGACCTGCTGAACAATTCAAAATGATGGATGAACATTATTTCCTGGAACTCGTATTTATTGCCAACCTTATTCATACAGTAGTCAGAGCCTCTAGCTTAATTAATCACCAGCCCCAATACATAAGTGCTCAGTATGTCTATATAGACCTGGAAGGTCCTGAGTGCGATCCTCAGTATATGCACTGTTAACAGTTACTCTCGATCACCAGCCACAAGGAAGTGTATATGAGGATAGTATTGATAAGGTCTGTGAAGTCCTTGTGGTCAAATACACTGCTTAGAATGGTCATTGGTATAACATAGCAACACAAGAGGGATGGGGAAATATTAGCAATTTAAAAGAAAGTTGCTTTTCAAAAGCAATAAAATGTTCATTGTCTCTGTTAAATAAAGCATTTCCGATATCTTTCTGACATCATGCAGAGGAGGTCATTCATCCCCTCTTGAATGTACCAGCACTTCGATAGATCTATTCATTCGATCCCATTAGTTTGTTCTTCCAAAGAGAAAAACAGACTGCCTGATTTGCTTTTATATAGTGCCACCATAGGACGCACCAAAGTGATTTTCAGCCAATTGAGTACTTTTTGAAGTGTGTAGGAGATGCAGCAGCCAATATGTCCTCCGATTCAAATAATGAAATATGGAATCTTCAATGTCCACCTGAAAGGATGAACAAGGCCTCAGTCTAATATCACACCTGAAAGCCAGCACTTCCAACTACACAGCACTCCCTTTGTACTATGAGTGAGCGTGAGCTTAGATTTTTGTTCCAGATTCTGGAATGGAATTTGAATTTACAGTCCTCTGGAATCAATTGCACAGGTGAAAAACAAAAGACTTTGGGCTGAATTTTACTAGAAATTGGTTTGTGTCACTTCTAGTGAACTTTATGGAGGGTTTCTCTCCATGATCCTAACAAGATTTATCACACTATTTTGTGAAACTTGCCTCATTAGCAATGTATCTCATTCCGTGGCACCCTATTCATCCTATCTATCTTCTTGCCGGAGGTAGAAGTACTTGCCACTGCTGGGATGTGGGGGAATTCCTGGTGCCATATTTAAAGTGCTGTCAGTCTGAAGCTACCCTGAAACTGAAGAATCACAACAAACATGGTGGACAGAGGAAAATTGGCAACCCACTTTGCTGTTAGGAACGTGGAGATCCTGGTTAATGTGATGATGCACAGGAGGACTGTCCTCTTCCCTTAGGACCAGCATAGGAGAACATGCCACCAGACCCCACATATCTGGTCCAAGGCTTCCACCCACGTCTGTCCTGTTTCTGTAGTCTGGAAGAACACACAGAATATGCTCTCCATAATAAGTGCCACCATCTCCCCCCAATACCTCTCACTCACTCTAACTCTGCTACTGCGCCGATTTCCCACAAGAGGCTTGTGGTCTACCACTCTTAAAATTCCATGCAAATTCTTCCCTCACTCGTTCTCACCCCCAAGACCACTAACCCTGCGTGACCTTTGCACATCTTACTCACTTGGTCCACCTCAACATCTCTGCCCCAACACTATCACCACCTACTCACTACAGTAGCACGAACAGGTGGACCCTTCTTAGAACATAGAACAGTACAGCACAGTACAGGCCCTTCGGCCCACGATGTTGTGCTGAACTTTTACCCTAAACCTAAGGTCTATCTAACCTCCACCCCTACCTTATACGACCATCCATACGCCTATCTAATAGCTGCTTAAATGCCCCTAATGAGGCCGACTCCACTACCCTCTCCGGCAATGCATTCCACGTCCCGACCACTCTCTGAGTAAAGAACCTACCTCTGACGTCTCCCCTATATCTACCTCCACTCACTTTAAAACTATGCCCCCTCGTAATAGCTACCTCTACCCTAGGAAAATGTCTCTGGCTATCCACTCAATCTATACCCCTGATCATCTCACACAATCCCTCCATTTATCTCATTCAAGGAGAAAACTGAACCCAATAACAATAGGACTGAAAGAACCAAGATGGATGGTAGGCTTCTCAACATTTGTCTTCTCACTTTCTACAAGGAGAGACGATCCTTGCTGTAGCTGGTCAGGACTGTACCTTTTCCTGAGTAATGTCGAAACCTCCATATCCAGGTATCCAAGTAAAAATCATAGCCCATTGCTGTGCAGCTGTCCCATTACTGCCCCAGTCACTGTACTCCTAACATGCCCAATCTTCTACCCCATTTTTTTGCAATGTATTCTCTGTTTAGTCTCACATAGGCACCAGTGGAATCTGCACAGCCTC
The DNA here is from genome assembly GCA_024137785.1 of Ginglymostoma cirratum. Classification (NCBI taxonomy): domain Eukaryota; kingdom Metazoa; phylum Chordata; class Chondrichthyes; order Orectolobiformes; family Ginglymostomatidae; genus Ginglymostoma; species Ginglymostoma cirratum. The sequence continues at coordinate 6,489,905 of JAHRHZ010000047.1, read as the reverse complement.
CTCCATTGAGTGGGTAGTCCCACTAAACATAACTCCCTATTGATGAAGAAGCCACAGATCACTCAGAGAATGTACTGGCAAGCCTGCTTCCTGCACCCTCCAGCAGCTTAGATAGTGACATTTCATTGGATAGTTTAGAGTCAGGAGCGTAGGCTTGTGAACACATCAACACCACACCCCCACAGGCAGTCAAGAAAGAAACTTGGAGGACTGCGGGAGACTAGGTATCTATTCAACCCCAGGTAGGAGATGACCCCATGGTGTCAGCAATTAACAACTCCATAGAAATACACCAAGCAGACAAACAAGAAGCAGACAGGTTGGTTGGGTACTGGGGAAACTGACTTGAAGATTGGGGGATTCCACCAGTGTTGTTTGTATTATCCTTTATATGCTATATGAGCTTCCAACTGGCTGTATATACAAGTTGGCAGCTGGCGTTGGAGAGCCAGATCCAGCACCCTCAAAGTCTGCTGGATATATGCACGGACCTGCACGCCATTGTTCTAGCCATTGGTAATCAGCACAATGGGAGTACAAGTCAAGGGGAGTGAACCTAACTCTGGGCAGGACACTGTAAGCATGTTGCGTCCTTCCAGCTACAAATGCCTGCAGGGTTGCTTAACCAATACTTCAAGGCCAACAGGCTCCACTGCACAGCAGATTTCCTCCATCCCATTTGCAAAGCCTTGGACTGCACCGGGATATAGTGGAATTCTCAGGGAATATAGGGCAAAACATTGTTATAAATACATTGTGACATTTGTAAATATATGTCGACTTTTCATGATCAGCTGTGTGAGAGAATATCATTCTAGCTGTAACTACAGGAATGAACAGTTTAGCTATCCATAGCAGTACCCAATATTTTATTGTCCAAGGTGTGAAGCGTGCAGTTGCTGCACTACGTGCTGCCTATAGGACTGTTACTATGGAAACTGTATCACAACTGTTAGTGGGCTTGATTTGTGATATCAGATGATGTGGTCAGGAAAGCTTGGAGCCAGGATTTGTACTTCACACAGTAGGTCAATGCAAGATTCACACTCGGCGTTTTGTAAACAGAGATGTCTTCAGCTGTACTGTTTATCTAACTGTTTATGATACTGTCCTTTAAAGGACCTCACATTGCACAGAGTGGAGCTCCATCCCTTAAAGAATGAAACATCCAGCACACTTATTTTCGTCTTGGATGGCAATGGAAGGAAATAGTAATCGAGCCTCAATGAGTGAATCATCCACTTCTCAGTCTGTGTGAACCGTCCCAACCCCCGATCTTCATAGGCTCTTCTTGGTAGCCTCCGACATAACCCCATTGGCTTTGATCTTCCCCACATTCTTACCCTACCTGTTTATTTAACTCTCCATCTCCACACTTTACCTCCTGAGCCCCAGGCATATCACATGCAAACATAGTCGTACACTGTCCCCTCATCAAAGCCAGAATGGTGGTTACTGTTGATGGACCACCCTTTCCAAATTCCCCCTTTCCCTCCCATGCTGTATTGTCTCTCTCCTCCTATATTGCCCCTATTCACAACTGTTATTGCCTTTGCATCCCAACATGCTGCCTCCAATCCCCACAATTGAGTTCCCAGCTTCCTTTCCACAGCAGTAAGCCCTCCCCCTCCTTGATCTTTAATGGGTTGGCACCCAGAATTGATTGTGGGCTCACCCCCTTGATCAAATTGGATGAACAGCCCTGACTGATGATTGACAAGATCCCTGTCTGATCTCAGTGCAGCTTCCCGACTGAATCACCAAGATTCCAGAAACTGATTACACTGCGCACAGCTGACCCTTGCCTACTCCATAGACTGTAGCAGGATGTGAATCTCTGACCGTGACTGCCCCAAATGGCTGACTGGATGCCTGTTCCACACAAAGTGGCCTGGCCAAAAGTGCAGCATTGAAGTGCAGAACTATATTGTAATTTGATCAGAGATGTGCCACGAGGGTGCACTGAGGCTGATGCCAATGTCTGTGGACAGGTGGTTCAGTCCGGCTCTGCCCATGCAGTGTGCCCTCAAATGCTAGTGGCTGCTATACAAGATGGAGTGTTGGATGAGTAAACAGCAAATTGGATTCACTGGGAAATTGCTTAATATTTAATGTTGGGAATTGTTGCTGTCTAGTTTCTACTTGATGGCAGTTGAATGGGAAACTGCATAACAGTGAGGCAAGATTAGGTAATTGCATGCAAATAGCGCAGTTGGCCTCTAGCAAGATTCTTGTCTCGTTCAACACTTGGTTGAGAATCAGACTTTTTGCTCTCAACCTCAAGAATTTCATTACTGCTGATCTCACGCTATTTTCTCAACTTTCTCACCAATGCCGACTTTGTTTAGGAGCTGGGAAGATTCCATTCTATTAGTTAATGTTAAAACTCCAGGAATTCAGGTCAATTGTTGAAAAAGCATTTTTAAGAATCAGCTTAAGGGTAGAAAACAGTGAATGTTTTTCAGAGGAATGATATCAAGGTGGAGGTGAAGCTCTGAGTGAGGTACAATGGGTCTCAATATTATCAATATTTGACAAGTTGTCAAATATTCAGACGTATTTTCTGCTTTAGCTCCATTCAGATCTGTACTGTTGTTTTCATTCAACTTTGTACATTCAAATTGTCATTCTTGATGCAATCATGGTGATATTTTTCAGAATATCAGGCTCGTTTATCCTGCATATATTCCTCATGTTCTTATCCACTGCTGAAGAGAACATCAATTAGAACCCAGTGGTGATGATTCCACAAAGGTAATCATTTCAATGTTCATTCATCTAAGTACTTGGGTTAGAGAATAGCTGGCAACTGATGTCTTAAGAAACCAGTTAGATTAACATGCAAACATTGGAGCAGGAGAAGGGAAGTTAGCCCTGTCCAGCCCGTTCCACTATTCAATGAGATCATGGCTGGCCTAAGATCTAACTCCATATTGGGGCTTTTGCCCCAGATTATTAATTCTTAAAGAACACACTTATATAGCTTTCATCTTGCTTTATATCTCAAACAGGCAGCATTCATTGTTTAAAAGGAGGGATTTTATTTCCATTTTTTTCCTAAGATTAAATTTAACAAAACAAAATGTAAGCAATTATGATCTTTTTGGATAGGATAATATTTGGTTACAAAACAGACAGAATTAATTTAAATGTAGATCGTGCCAAATCTTTTATGATCATGAGATAGATATTGAACTCACAGCATTAATACCTAAATCAGTTTATCACAGGCTTTCTGACTGAAAGGTATTAGAATATATATTTTTCCAGTTTTCTCCTGAGGAAGTTGTCACATATGGGGCAGTGTGTCACAGGCAGATGTTTGTCCTCCATTGCTTTTTTCCAGCTACCATTCTGTGTTTGGGAGTCTAGAGAGTTGATCATTCATAGCTATATCCGACATCCAGCGTCACACTTCTGAGTCCACTGATCGGGGTTAAAATCCTGCTTGTTTTGCCTTTCCTTTCCTGAGGGGGTCAGCAATTTGCAGCAGAAACACTGTAACTCTGGCGAGATCAGTAAACACTGCACCAAGTAGGATTTGGCACTCGTTCTAAACCCAGCATGATCTGTGCCATGGTAATTAATAACGTTCAATTTTTCCTTAGCAGTAGCAGGTCTAAGTTAACAGCAGTTTCCTTTTGTATTACTGGTTTGTCTTATTTTCATCTTAAAGAGAATGTTTATCTCCTAAATCTTCTGACAGATCTGTGCCACATCAACTCTGGTCCAAGCAGTTACAAACTTCTTCTGGACCAGTTGCATTTTTGTGCAGACAAACAAATCTAGTTTACGTAATAGCTAGCATCCAGAGATTATCCAAAACTGTGAAGCTCTTAGATTCGATGATAAATTGACACAATTGTAAAGAAACAGAGAGTACAACTCACTTCTAATTCCTGTCCATATGATCGACTGGTCAAAATGACACATTTATGGGCAGACACGACTATCATATATTCACTAAAGGTGTTTTGAGTAACCATTCAAATCGTAGACTAAACATGCAAAAGGTCGATCAGCACCCTCCCTTACATGGGAAGGACATATGGAATGGCTTCAGGCAAACTGTGTGTGCTTGAACTAGTAGTTAAGTAGTAGGTCTGACATTGAAGATGTATGGTTCTTGTATGGGTTAAACACGCAACCTCGTTATCTTGGTTCCACATTTGGCATTAGGAGCCAGTGACAGAATTCAAAAAAGCAAACCAAAATCTTAAATTTATCAAGCTGTTCAGAGAGACTAAATGTCAATGCCAACCTGCATTTGACCACTGTAATGCCAGTCCAACCAACGCCCACCAACTATATCTCTAAATCTGTTATTTGTGAGAACAGGTGAACATAAGTAACAAAAAAAACCTAACACTGACCTCTCATTATAAACACCAACTAGTGTTAGGGCTTTTAAAATTGATCAAAACTGTCTATATCCAAAAAAATGGCTAATTTTGTTCTTTCAACTGATATATCGAGAAGGTGATAACTAGTTTTTAGTTATGCAAATGAGGCACCCCTCAAAAAAATGTAATTGTGTAGAATTGCTATAGGAAAGGAACCATAATTAATTTATCATGTTGTTTTGTAAAGATGCCAACACTAAAAGTAAAGCAAATGATTTATAGAGTAAACTAACCTCACCACAGAAAAACTAGATGATAAACTTATGAGGTGAGATGAATGCAGTGAGCAAAGCTGTTGTGTTGAGAAGCCTTGGAAAATATGACTAAACATACAATGGGCTTTAATAAACATTTCAAGAACAGACAGATGGCTTTATTGCTAAAACTAGGACTATATCCAAGGATGAGTGCACTGTAAAAGTGCTGTGCTCATTTTCACATAAAAAAGAATGATTTATTGAGCTATGGGAATCAATTTTTTATATAGTTTCATTAAATATGGACAATACTCAGGCCATCAAACTGGAAATACTGTAGCATGGGTTTACAGATTGTATTTATTTATCTGCCATATAAATCACAGCACCCTAATACTGTTGGCCCAGCATCCAGTAGCAATGTCCTCAGCCAAGTTGAATGATAAACAATAGCATGTGGACGCCAATAGTTATGTGTTGCCAGCTGTATATTCGGACTGAGTGGCTAATCTGAGGATCGTTTATAATCCTCAAGAATGCGCAATGTGGGTGTGAGCTATGGCTCGCAATGAGTGGCACTTTTGTCACAAAGTTCCAGGTTTTAGTCCTTTTTCAGGGCTGCAGCACAAAAATCAAGAACAATACTGTAGCATAGCACTGAAGGAGTAAGTGCTGCACTGTTGGAGGAGCCATTTTTCAAATGAGACATTAAATTGTTGGGTTTGTTGTAAAAGATTCAATTGCACTATCTTGAAGAGAAGGGGAGAAATCACTGAGGTCGTGGCCAATAATTAATCTGAGAATCAACATCATAAAAATAGATTATCTGGTCATTATCAAATTTCAGTGTGTGGGAGTTTACAGTGAGCAAATTGGCTGACATGATTCCTACGTTACAGCAGCGAACACTTCAAACGTATTTAGTTGAATGCTAAGCGCATTGGAATGTTTGAAGGTTGTGCAAAGTGTTACATGAGTGCAAGTCATTTCTTTTAAAATGAAACTGAAATAGGGAGTAATCAAAATGCCCATCTGTTTAGGAAAAAGTAGGAACTGCCACTGCTGGAGAATCTGAGATAACAAGGTGTAGACCTGGATGAACACAGCAGGCCAAGCAGCATCAGAGGAGCAGGAAAGCTGCCGTTTTGGGTCTGGACCCTTCTTCAGAAAAGAAGAAGGGTCCAGACACGAAACGTCAGCTTTCCTGCTCCTCTGATGTTGCTTGGCCTGCTGTGTTCATCCAGCTCTACACCTTGTTAGCCCATCTGTTTAATACCCCTCAGTAGTGAAAAATGAACAGAAACAAAGGATGAGAAGCTTCAGGGAAAAGTCATACTTGGAATTTCCAAAGCCGCTGCATGTTTGGCATCCCATCCAACACCTTCAACATTGGCTCCCTCCACTACTAACGCAGAGTGTACCATCTACAAGATGTATTTTAGCAACTCACCTTTGATAAGACCTTCCAAGCCTGCAACCTGTACCACCTGGAAGGACAAGGGCAGCAGGTGCATAAGTACATTACCAACTGCAGGCTGTCTTCTCTGTATCCTTCAATATAACTGAGTGAAAATCCTGGAATTCCCTCCCTAACAGCACTGTGGATCTACCTACAGCACACAGACTGCAGCAGTTCAAACAGACAGCTTCTCAAGGATCAGTAGGAATGAGCAACAAATGCTGATCCAGCAAACAATACCATATCCTGTGAAAGAATTTTTAAAAATTGAACAATTGATTAGATAATTCCTTCTCCAAACTGAATTCTGCTCAAAATAGACTCACTATTAGTTATGATAGAGCAGCAAATTTCATATATGGACAGCTAGGAGCTGGACCAGAGTCATAATTTGGGAACACAGAGCAGTGGGCAACTCTTTTGAAAAAATTGGGCAATACAGGAAACAAATATAAGTTTATAAAGATGAGAAGTGAAAGTGAGGTAAATCGAGTGCAATGAAAGATTCTGGTTGTGATTAACAAAAACAGAAATTGCTGGAAAATCTCAACAGGTCTGGCAGCATCTATGGAAAGAAATTAGAGATCATGTTTCAGGTCCAGTGACCCTTTTTCAGAATGAGTGTGAAAAGTTAACTCCAATTTCTCTCCACAGATGCTGTAAGACCTGCTGAGATTTTCCAGCAATTTCTGTTTTTCTTTCAGATTTCTAGCATCCGCAGTTTTTTTTTTGTCTGGTTATAATTAGCCATTTGATAAGTAACTCAAATTATTCTTGTGACCAGCTAATGAGCGCAAGGAATGTGTCCTGTGCTGCTGACCAGTTTTGCTCAGGATTTACTACCATGTAGACAGCTTGGAACTGAGAGAGTAATTGCTGTTTAGAGTGCTGGGAATGTTTGTACTCTGAGCATCAGATATGAATTAAAGTGTCATAGAGTAGTGAGCATACACTCTGATACTTTAATCACTTGTGCAACCTCTCTGTTCAATAGAAAGCAGTAAGCAGAAGCTGTTCATTTTTCAGTACACTACCACTGGACACAATAAGGAAAATTTGCTGATTCCACAGTCCCAGCAGGGAACTGAAATGCTGGTAACTTGGGTAATCCAACAAGACCTACTTCAAATTTCAACCACTTAGGACTGAGAAATTCTTTCAATTGATCTTCAGCATTTTGTAATACAGAGAATGCTCAAAAATAAGTATTTTTAAGGCAGAGATCATTAGATTTTGGGGCATTAAGGGAGTTAAGTGACAGGTGGATATAGCAAGAAATTAAGTTGAGGTAAATGATTAGACATGATCTTATTGAATGGTGCAGTAGGTTGAAGTTGTTATATTACCTCTTCTTATTACTTTTTCTTATGTTCTTATTACTGTATCATTTCCTACTAGTCTTCGGAAAAGCTTAATCCTCCACCAAATTCTCAGTCTGCTTAAAATATCGAGTTGCTTACAGCAATGTTAGTAAAGGCAGGGTCTAAAGAATATGATTAGAGTTGCACAAACGGGGGTACTGGATTTTGATACTGGAATTGGGAACAGTACCAGCATCCTGAGTTTTGCAGTAGCTTTGTCTCACAGCTGTTCACAAACTTGAGGCCACCCTTGTATCAAAGAGAAAAATAAGACTTTCCATTTTTAAAGAGTTGGGTAGAATTATCTTAATTATCATCACTTACCTATCACTCGCCACCCCCTCACAAACCCATAACCTCTCTTCCCCAACACTACCTGCAGAAAACTTAATAAAGATGCAGAAGACTGAGGAGCTGGTACATGAAAGCAAAATTTTCATTCTGAAAGTTGAATTATGTAGGCCTACATCTTTTCCCCCTTGCATTGCTGAAGACTCTTGCACCATCTGAGCTACAAGTTATATCTCTAACACAAGGGACCGTACATATAGTTAAATTTCATTACTTATAACAACAAATGATCTGTCAAGGCCATGGATGGTGCCACAGAGTTGTGCTTAAGTCTACAGGGTGCTGCAATCAAACTAGTATTACCCCATTGTACAAATCCAATAATTGCAGTCTGTCTGATCAGACTCCTCCTCAATGTCATAACTACAGGTGCAAATATTAACAGGTTTAATTTGATGCTAACTTGTTTGCAGAAATTACAGATGCTACTCATCTAACAGTGCTTCATTTGTTATGTCAAAATATATATGTTATCTAAAATAGCACAGATAAATTTGAAATCCAAATTTTTAAGTTGTTTCAGGATAAATTTGAGAATGTATATTAATCTGACCAAGGAATACAAATTGCAGAGTGATCAGCCCAACTCCCTTTAAAGAAAGAAAAATGTGCATTTATAATGCAATTTTCACATTGTTATGTGCTTCACAATTATCTACCTTTGCAGTTTAGCCACTGTGCAAAATGAAGCCAGTTTGCACATAGTAAACTCCCTCAAGTAACAATTTCCCTGCTCTTCTTTGAAATGTAGCTATAAAATCTTTTATGTCCACCTTAACAAATAGAAGGAGCCTTGACTAAACATCTTATTCCGAAAACAGTCTTTTGAGAATCATGCATTCCTTCAGTACTGAAATGAATTGTTAGCCCTGATTAAATAGTCAGCTTTTGCAGCAAGGCTTGATCACAAAAGGCTCTTCTGGTTGTGAATGGCATTCTAAGTTGGAGGATAATAAATTGGTACAGGAATCAATTAAAAATAGCATAAATTTCTTCTTAACTCTACACCACAATAACTCTTTTATCTCAAACCCAAATAAGAACTTGAATTACATCAACATTCTTCCTGAATGTCACTTTGCATCATTGGATTACATTATTTCCTAATCCTCCAAGAAACTATGGGAGTGCTGATTCCTGTTAAAGGGGATTTCTGAAGAATAAGTTCTCAATAGACAATCTAAGTATGCAAAATTAAGTCTACCCACATGGAAAGGAGCTTCTTCATTGGTTCAATTTATCCAGCTAACATGCGGCACCTATTCTGAAAATTTTCAGTTATGTAGTGCCCTCCTGTGGCTACTGTTGTCTTTTGAAAATTACAATCAGTATATGTACGGTCTTCAGTATTAGTTTGGGTGCTTCTTAAATCTTGCAACATAGGCTTGTCCATGTTTTTGAAAAAGGTAGAAGGTATCAGTTTTCTGATCCAGAGTAAAGAATAGAAGCAGAAATTAGAAAATTGTTTCAAGAGTGAATGCTTAGATTTTTATATATAAACTGTATATGTTCGTGTAAAAGTCAATTTTTTTAGTCTTTTTTAAGGTTAAATTTATGGAGTTGATTATTTCATGCCACAGTTCAAAATACCATATCATTAACAGAAGTCCAATTGATCCCTAAATGAATAAAGAAAAAAAAACAACAAATCATGGTAATTACTGCGAGATCTTCAAGTTCAACAGGCAGCTTTTTGCAGCCTTAGTTCTCGACTGAAGTGCTAAGTCATGCCTTCTTTTGAACCTGGTGCACTATCCAGCACTTGCCTTAAAATCCGAAATTCCATCCTTCTTTGATTTGTTTCGTGCATGGATTCACATGTCTTCATGACTAACACATTTTCCATTTTGATGGTTTTCAAGTACCACTCAGCAACTTTTTTCTCCAATTGTGGCCACTTGCAAGGTTTACTTCTGTTGGCACGCTTTTGTTTTGGCATTGTCTGAAGTTTGTTCAATATGTTTCTCCAGTCTCTCACAAGTTTCACCGAAACACAAAATTCTTTTGCTGCTACACAGTTATTTGTCTTCTCTGCAACTTCAATAACTTTCAGTTTAAACGCTGCTGTATGTTTTTTAGCTTTTTCTGGAGGGCATTTTTACGCAAATAGTAAAGAAATTTCAAAACACATAATAGCATGAAAAAGACATTCATTTCCTCATCAGAACATTAACGTACAAGATAATACGTTGACTCACAAATGTTGATCTGTTATCTGTGAAGAATTAGAGTTGACTTTTACCTGAGATATATGGAAAATTCCAGGTTTTTTGGCCAAAAATAGGGGATTGACTTTTACGTGAGATCAACTTCTATTCGAGTATATATGGTATATATTGCATAAAATTAAATTGGGCCGACGGCTCAAAATGCAAACCAGGCAGTTGATGTTTATGTTCCATGCGAAGCATATCTTATTACTATTCGTCTAACTGTATTGAAATATCTTTCCACTCATTTCTCCCTCAAGTGCTTAATTTATTTCTCCTTAAATGCAGTTCACTTCAATTACTCTTCCTTTTTAGACTCCATATTGTAACCATTCTTTGAGTAAATTATTATTGAATTTTCTTCAGATATATCAGTATCAATTTTATATTTATGTTCTATACTTTAGGTCTCCCCCAAAAAGGAAAACACTTTCTCTAAATTTACTCTATCATAAGATTAGATCTGAGGATGTTCACTCATGATTGCATATTTTTAAGATGGCAGAGGTGGAGGTGGCAGGATAGGACATGTTTGAGCTCCCGGCCTACATCCTTCTTTCTTTTTTTTAATTTTCATTTCTTCGTTTAACTCTAGAATCAAATGCACCTTTCTCTGCTGCTGTGGTGGTGCAGCAAGGCTGCAGGAAGCTGTTGAGCGGCAGGTCCAGTCCATTCCTTGTGGCAATGGCAGTTGCAGTTTAAGCAACTTTTCCAGCGTCAGTGGATTGGAGTCTGTTCTCTTCCTCTTATGTTTTGGTGGCATCTGCAAAGTAGCGGAATGAATGATCTGTTTGTCCTCAGGAGTTAATTTGGACGGTCAATCAGTTCTTGGAAGTCGAGACAGGTCCCGGTCCTCGGGAGTTGGGACAGCCTTCTAGCAGTGGCAGCAGCTGGAGTATCGGCAGTGATGAGGCAGCTTTGGCAGAAATGATGTTCCAGGTCCGGTCTATGGCAGTGGGGGTTGTTTCAGTGCACTTCCTCCTTGGCCTTGCAGCCAAAGGGACAGCTTTGCCAGATGTGGAGTGTGGCTGTGGCCCATAGCCATTAGGAAATTAAAAAGCCATGGATGGAACAAAAAATGAAATGTTTCCTAACTTTATATCTTTTCATAATTTTGCTGGCTTATGGTGACTTACACACATTTTACTGTATTTTCATAAATAGGTGTAACTATAAATTGCTATTACTTTTGTTCAGTTCCGTTAACAACATTTGAGATAATGTAGTCTGAGCTTGCAAGCATCAAAAATGGAGCAACATTCAGCTCAGGTTAATGAATAACAAGTAACATTTACATTACAAAAAAAAAGGCAATAATTCTCTCCAATAACAGAGAATCTGATCACTTCCTCTGAAAATTCAGTAGCACAACCATCATCAAATTACCCACCGCCAACATCCTAAGATCAACGTATCCCAAAAAATTAACTAGACCATCCATTACAAATACTGTAGCAACAAGAGCAAACCAGGGCTGGAAGTTCTATGGTATCTCACTTACTGACCCTCAAAGTTTGTGCACTACCTACAAACATAAGTCAGGAGTGTGATGGAATAATCTCCACTTGCCTGGACGAGTGCAACCCCCACAACATTCAAGAAGGTTGATACCATCCAGGACAAAGCAGCCCGCTTTCTCAGGACTCCATCAACCATCTTGAATGTTTGCTCCTTCTGCCACCAGTGCACAGTGCATCCGTCTGTACCATCTGCAAGATCCACAGTAACGAAATCTGGATTTGAGGTTTCATAGCCATGAGTTTACAACCTAGAAGGAAGGGCAGTTGATGCACTGCAGCACCACTAGCTCCAAAGATCCCCTCCTAGGCACACATCTTAAATTGGAAATGCATTGTTGTTTCTTCATCACTGGGCCAAAATTCTAGAGTTCTGCAACCAGATGACAGCAGCAGTTAGAGATTGCAACACGCCACCAATTTCCTACAGGAATTTAATGGATGAGCAATAAATATTAGCCTTGCTGATCATGTGCACATTCCATTAATGAAAGAAAACTTCAATAATTTTAGAGATCTCTTTTCTGTCACTGTTGATTGTTGAAATAGAATTCCAATAACTCTCTTAAAATTAAATTAGCTGCTTAAATAAGAGAAGCACTAAAGTGTGCAAAGACAGAATTGCTGCTGCAGATTTGACTGGTCAAAACTGTCAGCTTGCTTGACATCCAATTAAGCCCTTAAATATTCTCTCCCTCCACACTGGCACAGGTGGCTGCGGGGTGGTAGGCCTTCACAACAAAGATGATATTTGCTCATAGCAAGAATCCACACATTGTGTCTTTTAATGTTGGCTGGCTATTGTGCTGCAATTATCTCTCAGTTCTGACTGATCAGGAATCTAATGTTTGAGTTATAAAGACAGGCTGGATAGATTGGAACCTTTTACAGTGGAGCATAGGAGTTTGGGAGGTGACCTTGTAGAAGTTTATTAAATCATGAGGGGTATAGATAAGGGTTAGTTGTAGTTGTCTAAGATTTGGAGGGTTACGGGCCAGGAGCAGGTAGGTGGGACTAGTTTAGTTTGGGATTATGTTTGGCATGGACTGGTTGGACTGAAGGGTCTGTCTGAATCTATGACTCTGTAAGCATGTTGAAGAGGTGTTACAGATTGGTAATCAACCTGTTCGATGATGACTTTCTGTGGTCATCAACACCTGAGATGGGACTTGAACCTAGAGTTGCAAGACTATGCCACAAGATCTCCTGTACTGCAGTGTGTAGCATCTGCAGGATGCTGACCTGCTCATCCAGTTCATATTTTTGACCAACAGGTGACCACACAATGTTGATGATCATAATGTAACTGAACATCAAGGTGAAATGATTGGATTCTGTCTTGATAGAGTTAGTGATTGATGCTTTCAATGTTACTTGTCATTTATTAGAAGACTAATACAGTCTGCCTTTGTGCATGTGTTTTGTAACATTCTTATTCTTCTCCATACTACTTCCTAGTAGCTGAAAATTAAAACGTGAATGAATATATTTTCCCTTTTTGAGCAATTTTAACAAAAAAAGGAAGCAAACGTAAAGGTATATTCCCTGTAACAGATATTTACTGAAATTAACTCAAAAAAATTCACATTTTCTAGCTTTACTCCCAATTGCAATATGCAAATTTTAGTGCTGTAGAAAATAACCATTTCAAAAAGCAACAAAGCACAATAGATTTCAGTTCCTTTCAAGTCAAAAACAGCACTATTTGGAAAATAGAAATAACCTTACATATTCCTATCAATACTTCGAAGCACAAACCTCAAAACAATGCTTAACTTCCTCAGAAGAGGCTTTGGATTTCTTCATAATGAATGTTCAAAAGATCTGAGCTAAACTGATGAGTTATTATCAGTCAATTAAACTTTTGCAGGTGCTTGCCCACTGTGCTTTCAACTCAGGCCACTTAGTCCACTTCATAGAAGAGAGCTCATTCTGGGGGTTGAATTTGAATCCTGAGGATGAAGAGAAGGCATTTGTTCACTGCGTGCTACCCAGTCTCCCCAAATATTCTAATCTCATGAAATGTAAGTGGACAGACCATGTAAAGCCAAATATACTAATTACCTGAATATTTTTAAATCACTCGCACATTGGAATACATTAAAGAACCGTTAGGTATTGGCATCAGATCCTGAATAGTTTTAAGTAATGAGCTATATGGGCTAAAATAAGCAATTAATTACAATTTTTAATGGAAGCTTTCCATTTTGGCTGAAAATTTGCAGTTAGCAAAAGTATGGTTTTAAATGTTGCTAAATGCAGTGGTGTTTTAAGTCAGATCTTGTATGCAGAGACTCTCTGCCCCATTACAGTCATCAATAATTTGAGGCATGTCTACTCAGGTAGCTGTCTATTTATTTCCTTATTAAGTGATTTGCTACTAAAAGCTTGTCTGCATTAGGTTTCATTTGTCATATTATTGAAGCGTAGGGTGACATTGGGTTAATTCACTGCTTAGACCAGAAGGATATTGTCTGATGATAGAATACTAAACCACAGCTGACAAACACACACTTAAGATGATTATCATAAGGTTTTGTAATTGCCACACTTCATCTGTTACTGCTTAATATGATGGAATTTCTTTTCCCTCATTGAAAAATAGTCTTAAAAGGCACTAATGGATAGCTGTAAAAGTGACAAGTAAACTGAAATAAGTATTTGATCACAAGTGGTGTCTCAAGAAATCATATAAAGTGCCAAGTTTAATTGAGCAATGAATCAACATTTAATGAATGGCTGGTTTATCACTGTTCAAATGATTTGAGTTTCATTGAAGGCATTTTGTTTTAGACAAAATCACAGGAGAACTATCTAAAGTGAGTTGTTTATAGTTACATCTGATCATTTTTGGAGTTTTCTTTGGACTGTTGTCAGCAACTGATTGTGAGTTGATTTTAAATTGTTTGATTGCAACTTACCGTTTGAAAGTAACAGTTAAAGTGTGATCCCATGGGATCCAAGATGACCTTCTAAATTGGATTATTAATTAGCTAGCAAGAAGGTAACAGAGGACGCAGTTATCAATTATATTAATTTCAGTAAAACAGCTGTAACTGGGGTGTCCTCCAGGAATTGGTCTTGTAATCCCATCTATTCAATACAACATGTTTTTAAATGAGGTAGAATATCATAAGTTCAGAAAAAGTGCAAAATTCTAAGGATGCTCAGAAACATGTATGCACTACATTAGGTGACTGGATTAAAGTGGTGAGAGCGCAAGCCAGGCGGCAGCTGGGAAGGTGAGGTTTTCCTCATAGAAACTTACCTCATGAGTCGGCGGCCTTCTTGATATGAGCGGCGGGAGTGGTGAGAGCGCGAGCTGGGAAGTGAACTATTATATTCGGGCATTGTCTAAACCCGAAACACAACACGTGCAGTGTCTCCCACCCATCCTCCTCCTCTAACCAAAAAAAAAAGACTGTGTGGAGGATCGGTAAGGTAAGGATTTTTTTTTCTTTATTCTTTTGGCAATCTAGAGTAGAGGAAATTTTTTTTTTCAGTGGGAAGCTGTCAGAGGGAGGAAAGTATCAACAAATTAATTAACTCATTATAATAAATTATATAAATTAATAAAGTAATTAACTAAGTAGAAATGGCTGGATAGGTGATGTGTTGTAGCTGTATGATATGGGACCTGGCTGATCCCATTGTGAACTGCAGTGAGCACATCTGCAGCAAGTGTTGGTTGCTCGAAGAACTTCAGCTCAGAGTTGACGAGCTGGACTCGGAGCTTCAAACACTGCGACACATCTGGGAGGGGGAGAACATACCTGGACGCTTTGTTTCAGGAGGCAGTCACACCTGGTAGATTAAGTAATTCAAATTTGGTCAGTGGCCAGGGACATCAGGGTGTGACTGTAAGCGAGGCAGGTAGAGGGATTCTGCAGTCAGGAACAGAAGAGCCTCAGCTCTTGACATTGTCCAACAGGTACAAAGTACTTGCACCCTGTATGGATGAGAAAAAGGGCTGTAGGGAGAATGAGCCAACAGACCACTGCACCATGGTATGGGAGGCCATTCAAGAGGGGGGAGCAAAAAGACAAGTGGTAGTTGTAGGGGATTCTATAATTAGGGAGATAGATAGTATCCTTTGTAAGCAGGATCGAGAGTCCCGCATGGTGTGTTGCCTGCCCGGTGCCAGAGTAAGGGATATCTCTGACCGGTTTGAAAGGATATTGGAGCAGGAGGGGGAGGATCCAATTGTTGTGGTCCACGCTGGAACAAACAACATCGGCAAGATTAGGAAAGAGGACCTGTTCAGAGAATACCGGGAGCTAGGAACCAAATTAAAGAACAGATGCTCAAGGGTTATAATCCCCGGATTACTGCCCGAGCCACGTGCTAATTGGCGTAGGGACATGAGAATAAGGGAAGTAAACACATGGATAAAAGAGTGGTGCAGGAAAGAAGGGTTCTTTTTCATGGAACACTGGCATCAGTATTGGAACAGGAGGGATCTGTACCTAAATCTCTACCTAAATCGAGCTGGGACCAATGTTCTAGCGAAAAGGGTAAATAGGCTGGTCAACAGGACTTTAAACTAGAAATTGGGGTGGGAAGGGAATGGTGAAACTTGCCCCAGTGGGAAACAAAGTAGCAAGTTAACGTCTGTAGTGGTGGACCCCACTACGTGGAAAAATATAAAAGAAATGACAGGGAAGGAGAACTTAGGAGAGGTTATTTAAGTCTCCAGCACAGACACAAATAGGACAGAGTGTTTGGAAAGGGCTAGCAATCAAACACTGGAAAAACTGATGAAAATGAGAAGAGGGAGGGTTAATACAGGACTGAAGGTATTATATCTGAATGCACGCAGTATAAGGTAAATGAATTTGTGGCACAGATCGAAACTGGCAGGAATGACATGGTAGGCATCACGGAAACGTGGCTGCAAAGGGATCAGGATTGAGAACTGAACATCCAAGGATATACATCCTTTCGAAAAGATAGGCAGGTGGGCCGAGGGGGTGGGGTTGCCTTATTAGTGAGAAAATGAAATTAAATCAATAGGAAGAAATGAAGTAGGGTCAGATGGTGTAGAATCCATGTGGGTAGAATTAAGGAACCGCAAAGGTGAAAAAAAACATAGTTGGAGTTGTGCACAGGCCTCCAAAAAGTAGTCAGGAGCTGGGGCGCAAGATACACCAGGAGGTAGAAACGGTGTGTAAGAAAGGCAAAGTCACAGTGATCATGGGGGATTTCAATATGCAGGTAGACTGGGAAAATCACGTTGGTAGTAGATTGCAAGTAAAGGAGTTTGTGGAATGTCTACGGAGATGGCTTTTTGGAGCAGCTCATGGTGGACCCCACAAGGGAACAGGCAATACAGGATTTAGTGTTGTGCAATGAGGTGGACTTGATAAGGGAGCTAAAGGTAAAGGAACCCTTAGGAGGCAGTGATTGTAAGATGATAGAATTTACTCTGCAATTTGAGAGGGAGAAGATAGAATCAGAGGTAACGGTATTATAGCTGAATAAAGGCGACTACAGAGGTATGACGGAGAAGCTGGGCAGAATTGACTGGAAGAGGAGCCTAGCAGGAAGGACGGTGGAATAGTAATGGCAGGAGTTTCTGCGAGTAATTCAGGAGATGCAGCAAAAATTCATCCCTAGGAAAAAGAGGCATGGTACAGGGATGATGAGGCAACCATGGCTGGCTAAGAAAGTCAGGGATAGCATAAAAGCAAAAGAGAAAGCATATAATATGGTGAAGGGCAGTGAAAACCAGAGGACTGGGAAGCTTCCAAAGACCAACAGAGGGCAACAAAAAAAGAAATAAGCAGGGAGAAGATTAAATATGAGGGTAAACTAGCCAATAATATAAACGAAGACTGTAGGAGTTTCTTTAGATATATAAAGAGCAAAAGAGAGGCAAAAGTGGACATTGGACCACTGGAAAATGACAGTGGAGAGATAGCAGTGGGGAACAAGGAAATGGCTGAGGAACTGAATAATTACTTCGTGTCACTCTTCATAGTGGAAGACACGAGTGATCTTCCAAAAATTCAAGAGAGTCAGGGGGTAGAGCTGAGTATGGTGGCCATCAACAAGGAAAAGGTGCTAGTAAAACTGATTGGCCTGAAGGTGGATAAATAACCTGGACCAGATGGACTACACCCCAGAGTTCTAAGGAGATAGCTGAAGAGATAGTGGAAGCATTAGTGGTGAGCTTTCAGGAATCACTAGAGTCAGGGAGGATCCCAGAGGACTGGAAAATCACTAACATGACACCCCTGTTTAAAAAGGGAGTAAGGCAAAAGACAGAAAGTTACCGGTCAATTAGCCTAACCTCGGTCGTGGGTAAGATTTTGGAGTCCATTGTAAAGGATGAGATTTCTGAATATTTGGAAGTGTATGATAAAGTCGGACAAAGTCAGCATGGTTTCATCAAAGGGAGGTCATTGCCTGACAAATCTGCTAGAATTCTTTGAGGAAGTAACGAGCAGGGTAGACCAAGGAGAGCCAATAGATGATATCTACCTGAACTTCAAGGCCTTTGACAAGGTGCCACACAGAAGGCTGCTGAGTAAGATAAGGGCCCCTGGTGTTAGAGGCAAGGAACTAACATGGATAGAAGATTGGCTGTCTGGCAAAAAGTAGAGAGTGGGGATAAAGGGGTGTTTCTCAGGATGGCAACCGGTGACAAGTGGTGTTCCGCGAGGATCAGTGTGGGAACCACAACTTTTCACTTTATACATTAATGATCTAGTTGAAGGAACTGTGGGCATTCTGGCTAAGTTTGCAGACAATACAAGATAGGTGGAGGGACAGGTAGTATTGAGGAGGTGGGAAGGCTGAAGAAGGACTTGGACAGGTCAGGAGATTGGGCAGAGAAGTGGCAGATGGAGTACAATGCAGGAAAGTGTGAGGTCATGCACTTTGGTAAGAAGAATAAAAGCATGAACTATTTTCTAAATGGAGAGAAAATTCGGAAGTCTGAAGTGAATAGAGACTTGGGCGTTCTAGTCCAGGATTCTCTCAAGGTAAACTTGCAGGTTGAGTCAGTAGTCAGGAAGCCAAAGCAATGTTGGCATTTAGTTTGAGAGGACTTGAATATAAAAGCAGGGATGTCCTACTGAGGCTTTATAAGGCTCTGGTCAGGCCAAATTTGGAGTATTGTGTGCAGTTTTGGGCCCCATATCTCAGGAAGGAATTACTGGCCCTGAAGCGGGTTCAGAGGAGGTCAATGAGAATGGTCCCAGGAATGGAAAGCTTAACATATGAGGAACATTTGAGTACTCTAGGACTATACTCATTGGACTTTAGAAGGATGAGGGGGAATCTAATTGAAACTTACAGAATACTGAATGGCCTGGACAGAGTAGATGTTGGGAAGATGCTTCAATTGTAGAAGAGACTGGGACCCGAGGGCACAGCCTTAGAGAAAAGGGAAGACCTTTTAGAATGGAGATAAGGAGAAACTTCTTCAGCCAGAGAGTGGTGAATTTATGGAATTCACTGCCACAGAAGGCTGTGGAGGCTAGGTCATTGAGTACATTTAAGACTGAGATAGATAGGTTCTTGATTATCAAGGGGATCAAGGGTTACAGGGAGAAAGCGGGAGAATGGGGTTGAGGAACTTTTCAGCCATGATTGAATGGCGGAGCAGACTCGATGGGCCAAATGGCCTAATTTCTGCTCCTATGTCTTATGGTCTTAAAAGCAATCCAGGAATAGGTGATTATTAGTGAAATAAGGTCTTAATGAAAATTAACATTCTTAATATTTTGTATCCATTTCAAAGAGTGACAGGAGCAGTTTTATGCAGTCAGGGCTCAAGGGAAAATTCAGAGAATGGGATTTTCAACTTCAATGTACCTAATATACCAATGGTAAATTCTGCATTTGCTCAGAAAAATCCAGTCTTTAAAATGTTAAGAAGCATAGTTATTGAGTTACAGCACAGAACTATGGGACATGGGTTCTAATCATAAAATCTCTGAATATAAAATGAAGATTGATACTGTGTAAGTACTCCAAAAAGGAGACTGGAAAAACACCTCATTGGCAATGACTTTTGGCAGTTGGGCTAATCATTTTCGGATAAGTATAGATTTAAAGAGTCAAAGATCATATAAAGATTATGCTGCTGTTGGTCAGTGATGGAACCATCATGTAACGCCAGTAATGAATGATGTCAAAGTTGTGGAGTTCTGCTTGATTGTTTTTGAGGATCAGAAAGCAGTTATATAAAACTTTCTATCAAGGAGTTAAATGGTGTATGGAAGAAACAGGAGGCTTCATGGACTGAATGTGTCTTTACTTGCTTCATTCTTTACATCCTAATACATCACCTCATGAATACAGAATCTTGTAACCCTTCTGAACTGAAGAAAGGACAATGATGCAAAGTTGCGTTTGGGCAGATAGTTTCCCAAAGCCATTGATACTTTTCTCCCCAAATGAAGAGAACTTATCTTCCGGTCAGGCCAAGTGTACTTTTGTGCATTTTACTCTTCTAATGATGGTAAATGTAATGAAGATATAATTGGTGGCAGTGCCTACATTACCACATCGTAAATACTGTCCTAAACATTGAAATTTTGATATTTTGTCCTATTCAATACATTGATGTTCCTTGTGAATGGGAATGTGTTGTTGCATGTTGATTGTTGTGTTCTGTATGAACACTATGAGAGACAGCTCAAGAATACTTTTTAGTTATGACATCCAATCTTGAAGTTGAACCCTCCAAATTTCCACACAGTCTAGAAACACACTTTCAAGATGCTGAGGTTTGCTCTGAACTGGAGAATGTCTGGGTTTCATGGGAGTCCCATCACTACTTTTTAAAGATTTTATAATCTGCAACTAGTATATTTTGAAATTCAATTTATAAATGTTTTACCTGATAAAAGTAATACTGTGTTTAACTAAGGTGTGAATTTATTTCACATGCTTGAATGAAGTATTATGTCAATTTTGATTCCCCTAGTTCCCACCCCATTGCTAATCCCAAACTAATTATCCCCAACTGCCTATTTTGGATTGTTTCAGATTTCTAGCGTCCACAATATTTTGCCTTTATTCTAGCTATCCCTTATATCACTCACATCCTCCACCAAGGAATTCCAAGACTGGATTATACTCCACCGCAGGACCCCATCCTCATTTGTAGTGTTATTTTATATCTAATAACAGAAGAGAAACGAGCATTTCTTCACCAAAACAATATTGATCAAAATTGAAAATTCATAAGAAGTATGTGATGTTTTATGGTTAGGCTTTACCTGACCTCTTTTAAGAATATTCACCACTGACAAAATGCCTTCTTGTATTTTATTTGATATCAATTGTGCTCCCTAAAAGACATAAAATAAACACTGAATGCTTGCTTCATCCAGAAAACATCATAACTGCAAGTCACAGCTGCAATGTGCTTGATGATCAGTAGTGGATGATGATGAGATTTGTCTTTTTGGGTCGCTAGCACACTTGTTATTGCCAATACTTTTGTAAGATAGCCTCATATATAGACTTATGCACACATGCCTACTGGATACAATTCATCTAACTTCCAAAATAAAGGTAACAAAGCTTTTAACCATTAACAGTTGTTGATGTAATATCACACGAGCCGCTATTGCTGCTCACTATACCCTTCCCCACTAAACTCTTTCACCGAAATAGGAATACGCCTTTAAAGTTAAATATATTACAACTGACTGAAGTGCCAAAATGAACTAATAATCATTTACTTAGTGTGATCTATCAGAATCAAATTTTCCGACCAATTCTTTTCATTTACGGTGCAAGTTATTTGAAATTGTTATAACAAAATGCAATTTCCTTCAGCCCCACTCGAATTTTGTTTGATTCCTGTGCAAGAATAATGAAATACCATTGTAAATGTGTCAGTTCATTACCAGAAGAGAAGAAACATTTCTTGTCCTAAGTAGGATATTTCTCCCTTTTTAACAAAAGTAGAAAGTAGCTGTATCTGAAAGTGGTCAAATTGGTGAAATGGCTCATCGCCCCCAACTCCATCATGCTTAAAGATCATTGAACTCAGTTCAAACATTCAACAGCATGCTATAATTATGGCAAATGCATATTTTTACTTATTTGGCATATATATTTACAGATAAAGCTTGGACTGATTGTGTAACTGCAGAATACAAAATCCTGTGCAATGGTTTTGTAATCTTGCAACTTTAAAACGTGGTCCGATGTTGTGTATTCAAATCAATTTTTGTTTCCAAAATGATTGTAAATGAACCAGAGTTGCATGAATTTGATGAAACTGATGAGGACACTGCTGCTGTGGCAATGCCAGAGCGCCTAATGATGGGCTTCTTCATCTACGTTTATGTAATAGCGCTGAATCTGTACAGACTGTGACTACAAACTGACCATTTACAGAATTCTCTTACAAAAGGGATTCATCAATGTCTTCAACAAAAACTCTACTTGCTAATAATAAGTTATGATTTATGTTTCAACATGCTTTTCTTCCCAATTTCCATGGGTGAGTGATTTATTTATAGACAGAAGGGTAATACACAAAAATTAAGCATGGAAGTAAAGCGGTTCTAGTGAGTTGACAAGCATGGGGCTGGATGAACACAGCAGGTCAAGCAGCATCATAGGAGCAGGAAAACTTGACGTTTCGGGCCTCAACCCTTCATCAGAAAGGGTTTAGGCCCGAAACGTCAAGTTTTCCTGCTCCTATGATGCTGCTTGACCTGCTGTGTTCATCCAGCCCCATGCTTGTTATCTCGGATTCTCCAGCATCTGCAGTACCTTTTATCTCTAGTGAGTTGACATCCTGTTTACATAACTTCTCAGTCAACACTGTATCACACCAGCACACTATTAACTTCTACCCTTCTGTAAAAGTATGAGAATGTGGAAATCACTACCACAATGCATTTAAGGGAGGGCAGATAAACATACAAGAGAGAAAATAATGGAAGAATATGCTGATGAAGATGGATGAAGCAAGGTGTGAGAAAGTTTGTATGGAGCTTAAAGCTGTTTCACTGAATAGACTGTTTCTATGCCACAAAGGCCATGTCTATGTAACTATGCATCTGCAGGATTGTGCTGTCTTACTGAATCATCATGCGTCAGTACAAATTCACAGTTATTCTCTATCTGCCAGTATTCAAACAAGACTGGCAACATGTTCAATTGTACCAATTTACTGGCTTAACAAGTTCAGAGGGAAATGTGGGGAAGCTAGATCTCTCCCCACAGATTAGACAAAGTCTAGAAGGACTGCTGTGGACATCTGAAATTAATTTACTACAAATATACAGTCACATCAACTGCAAATTGACCGTCAATATTTACACAGCTGTGAGTTTTGTACTGGACAAAACCATCAGCACAACTGGTTGGTCAAAGTCCACATTTAACAATAAAATGTGGTTGTGTGGAAATGTACCCAGGAATTTATAAAACCAGCTCAAAAACATTGACAAAATAATCTCATCTGTCTTATTAAGGATTGAATTCTCTCATACTTCATGGGACTAATATTTAAACTTACTTGGGAGATGATTGACAGGCTGAAAGAGGCCTCTGAATCTAAGAAACAGGTTTGGCTCATCAGTTAAAGACCCTTTGGGGAGGACGTGAAGGAACCGCTCTCAAAAATTATTAAAACCAGTGCACTACCATAATTACCAACAGAAAAGAGGCAGAGAGGTCCAGTACCACAGCAGAAAATAAAGAGGCAAAAAGACAACAGCGGAGAAATTTATTCACACAAAATGCTGCTAGCACAGCTTTGCATTGATTGCAGTGAGGCAGATAGTACCACGAGCTGCCACCCGCTGCAGCCCACACAGAGTTCTTCAATAATATCAACGAAGCAGCACTACATGCACAGATTCCTACTCCACTGTGTAGACTGCCGATGTGAGAGAATGCTACATGCAGACGAGCAGGTAATGAGTACCCACGAATTTGTATTGCCCCATAATATTCAGGACGAGGGTGAAACCCTGCACTTACTTCGACCCAAATCTTCTGATCAGTCCAATGCTGATCAGACAGAAAACTACCCACTTACCTGGATGCAACTTTTCCAGCCAAAATTCCAATGCAGTATTCTGAAGAATTCTCTCAGTGCAATGCAGAGAATCAGCACAGAACCAACGTCCCTTTCGATAGCACTGGCTGCTATATTACTCTAAGTGTTTAAAAGTCCCAAAGCTTCTCGTGTGTTAGTCAATGAGCGTATATAAACAGGTGTGTGGGTGATTGTGTAGGTTTGTAAGTGGGTAAGGTAGATGGATAGGGTAGTCAGTGGGCAGGGTAATAGGTGACTCAAAGGGTAGTTGAATTGGATTGGGAGGGGATGGCAGGGGTTATCAGGTCAGGGGCTAGTCAAGTTGGAAAGTCAGTGGGTGGAGGCTAATCAAGTTGAGACAGGGATAGTTGGGTAGTGGGGATAGTTAGGTTAGCAAGGACTATAGTTTGAACAGGATATGGTCAGATGGTGAGGGCTAGTTATGGTGGATCAGGAGGTTGGGGCTAATTGAGTCAGTTTGGAGGGATAGTCCTGACATATGGATGGATGGGATTGTGGGGATGGTGGCCAGGTGGTGGGGTCTCTCTGAGTTGTTATATAATGTTAAAACTAGGATTTTACTCTCTACCACTTTCTGGACAGCCAGCTGGATAGATTTATTGTCAGAGGATTTGCTTGTCAGAAGTTCAAATCTCCGGGGCAATTTCAATGGGAATCAGCAGATTGGAACTTCAGTGAGGTCCTAACTCACACCTTGGGTCATATGTTCATATCCAACAGTCCAGAGAACAGATCTGGACCACAAATACACAAATTCACGGGCAGTATTTAGGGCGCAGAAACAGACTACTGAACCCAACAGGATTGTGCCAGAGTTTGTGCTCAATTCAAGCCTCCTCCCACTTGCTTCTTGTCTTTGTTCCGCTCATGAACATGCAATCTCCCTCCCAGACGTCTGCTTCTGTACAATGTTACTGCTTCACAGAATATATACAATACTTTATGGATACCGCATCCAAAAATCTAAACAAATCTGGAAATGGTAAAACCCTTTCAATATGTATCTGAAAGAGAATAAATAATTCATGACCAGATTTTTTATAAGTAATAATAAAAATGATACTGTTTAAGACATTAATCTAAACATTACTGTTACATAAAGTGCTCGAAAATATTTCACAATCATTTCCGTTTACGCTACAATCCGTGCAAATACAGTAATTGTCATTTTATGGTCATTAAGCAAATTAACAGCAGCACTGGGGGCAGATACTGTTGTAATGGAAAGCCGAACTGAAGATCTGGTCGCCAGAAACAAATGGGGAAGTCTCACTAAATCTGATCAACTCATGGGGAAAAGTTCCTAAAGATGCTGAGTTCTGGACAGCTGTAGTGAATCAAAGAGCAAGCAACATATAATAGGAGGGAAACTGCTGCATTTTCAAGATTTACTGTTAGACACACATTCTTAAGAAGAAATCACCCTTAATGCCCGTAACATGCCCTTGGAAAGTAAAGTTTCTGTGATCATGGGTCTTCCTTTACAGTCTCAGTACAAACAGCAGAAAGTGATTGTCAGGCACTATTAGTGAGATTATGGGAGGGAAGGGGTAGTGGCTTACAGAAGTGCAATTTTGTGCAAGGGTGACAAAGCTAAAGTGAACATTGCCACTGGAAAATGGTGCTAGGGAAGTACAAGCCACAAGTTACAGGTGTGTTAATGGTGAGCAATGGAGAAGGGATGCTAATGGATAAGTGGGGTGAGTTCAATTGTTGCTCTTACTGAAAGTGAGTGTCAGTTGACTTTGCATGATAAGGACCAGAGAGATTATGACTACTTGGAAAAAAGATAACCACAAGTAACGATTTATGGGGTGGTGGGGGAAGAGCAAATCACTATTAATAGGAGCAGTGTCTCTATTCTGACACCTGTTGCATTGAGTTATTGGCTGAGATGGGAAGTCTCAAACGTAACACTATCTTCTACTTCATGGCCGCAATCTGGGAAGCCAGGTTCTCCTGAAGATAGTACAGCAGATACAGTTCATAATGTTCACCAGACTCTGGAACACGGATACTATGCCGCTCCTGAGGATACACCTTGAAAGAGTTGCAAAACATTAATTACAAATTAAAAAGTATACAGGTATCCTTCCCTAAAATTGAACAGTCTTCCATTTTAAATATTTCTGTTTGTGTTAAGTTCTTCTCTGTTTAACCACTTGGGTTTTTCCACATTTTGCCTAAATTGGGTTTCTTAACTCAATGTTCCTGTAATATTAAAGCCAGTAATTTTTTAATATCATTAGCATGTCAGCAGCTTGGAACTAACCTATTTACCATAGTGATTGGATCTGTTAGTATGTAAATGAAGGGCATGAGGCCACAATAGGAGCTGAAGTAGACACATGGATTTGTTCCACTATTCAACACAATCACAGGTGATCTTCTATTTCAACACTACTTTCCTGTCCATTCCCTGAAAGTCCACAAATCTATCTATCTCAGCTTTAAGTACATTCAATAATGGATCATTCACAGCTGTCTTGAGATTCAGAATACCAAAGATTCACATTTGTCTTCATCTTAATCCTAATGATCGAGCCCTAATCACGAGAGATTGCTCTATCCACTCCCAGATGCTTAAAGCAAAGGAGGATATTGTAACTAATCCAGCAAATATGAATGTCTGTTAGATCAATTCATTCTTCTTCGAAAACGCAAGATCTAATTAACACAGTAATTTATTCACTTGCGGTGTAACATTACCTGCAAGTCATACGGCCTCCCTGAACGAACGAGGAAGCTAAGCAGTACTGTAGTATGAGAAAAATGAACATTTTCATCGAGGAACCCATGTAAGAGCAACAACCGATTGGGGCTACAGGTGGGAAAGAAAGAAGGAAACATGATCATTGTTCAT
Organism: Ginglymostoma cirratum; assembly: GCA_024137785.1. NCBI lineage: Eukaryota > Metazoa > Chordata > Chondrichthyes > Orectolobiformes > Ginglymostomatidae > Ginglymostoma > Ginglymostoma cirratum. Next base: position 6,463,501 of record JAHRHZ010000047.1, on the reverse strand, counting down.
TTTCTGGAACAATTTACATTAGACAGTATCCTCAGCATCATGTTGTGAAAGTCACAGTTGGCTAGGGTCCTTGATGAACTCAAGACTGATCTACACAGAACAATTTCTATTGCAAAGGCCAACACTGTTCCTTCCCTGTTTGTGATACGAGTCCATGGGCAATACTACCAATACTAATCTGCGTGTGCTTTTTTTCAGACCTAATTACCCAAAACATCGAAGTTAAATAATTGTTTCTGAAACATTGTTCAAGCACATTTAGATCAGAGATACATCGGATACAGCTTACCAATTCACCACAATAGTTTGGTTGAATAACTGTACAGCACATTAGTTATCTTGTTCAACACATCTTTCTTGAATTAAATATCAAAACTTCTGCATGATGATTTGGACTTTCATTAGCTTACTGTCTCCATGACCCTGAGCAGTCACTGCCAGTGACATTCCTAGCTGCCAGGCCACAGAATTTTACTTGACTGAAGTTACTAAACTCAATTGAAAAGAAGTCTTCCGTTACCATTAGTAAAGGATTTTTTAAGGCTCTGAAATGACAAGTGTGCACAAATCAGATCTGATTGTCTAACATTTGTGTTAGATAACTAAACTGAACACTGTTCAAATATTGAATGTACTTTGGGTTGGAATGTGATGGAAAACTGCTCATCACAACAGAGATAGCAAAGTAATGACACTTACTCAAGAGGAAACCGGTCAACTTGCATTGCTGCTGATCCAATCTCATAGCCAGTCTCATTTTTATCTGGGAGACCCATGTAGCGTTCCGTGTATCCAGTATCATAGAAGATCCATAGTGTCACAGGGGCTCCTGCTATGGCTACCTACACACAAAGTGACCAGTTATAGCATCCGTGTCCACATTCAACAACAAAGCCACGAAGGCCTTAAGCCCATTCACTAGGAAGCAGGAAAAGGGATCAAAATGTTCTATCCAATATCCAGCTTTCCTCCAGCAAAACACCAGAAAGACTGATGGCATCATGTTTGGTCCTCATAATAAACTTCATTTTTTTATGTCAACATCCTGTTTGTTCCTGAGTCATACTTCCAACTCAAATGCAAAGACATGGTGACTTTTATCTCAATGACATTGTTCTCCTCTGCCTTTTTTGTAGCACATCATTCACTGAAACCTTCACATTCTGTCTTTATCACCTTTAGATTTGACTCTCCTGGTTGGACTTCTATGTTCTGCCTGCCTTAAACTCTGCTTCCTGCATTTAATTCCACACCAAGTCTGACTTGCTCATGTGTTTGCTGGCTTCTGATGCCTAAGCATCAAATTTAAAAGTCATGTCCTGAAATTTAACTCCTTCTTGGCCTCAAAATTATCATCTGCATTACCTCCTTAAATTTAAGGGAGGCTATGGTCCAATGGTATTATTGCTGGATTATTAATACAGAAAAACGCAGCTAATGTTCAGAGAATCTGGGTTCAAATCCCATGGAATCTGAATTCAATAAAAATAAGAAGACAGTTCACCAACACATTCTCAAAAGCAACTACAGATGGGCAATAAATGCTGTCCAGACAGAGTTGACCACATCCCACAAGTGAATATAAAAAAATCTTAGAACCTTGGGGCAATCCTTCCTCCATTAAAAGAGCAGCGGAGCCTTCAGCTGCTTTGGCTGCATGTTCTTTGAAATCCTTGCTAACCCCTTACATCTATCTACCATCCTCTCCATCCTTTTTGAAACCAAAGCTTTTGGTACTTCTCCTTCCTCTGGATCAGTGTCCTATTCTTTATTATGTCATTGCAAAGTGACTAAGTTGTTTTACGGTTATGAGAAATTGTGATTGACTAGGGAAAGAGTAATGTTTCTGGTGGTCTGTCGGAGGTTAGAGTGATAAATTCAACTTCTCACCAGAATGAGGGAGAGGTTCAGAAAAATATTTTACTCACTGAATTCTCGAAGCATGGAAAGCTTTGCCACAGAAGGTAATTGAGTCTGAGATCATTATATCTTTTAATGGAAATGTGGATAAGTCTTTAAAACAGAGTTCATTGTAGGGCTTTACAAAGGGAGAATGGACATTAGGTTTCATTCTGGAATGGTCTGGTAAATGGCTGGCACAGACGTAATGAGTTGAATGGCTTCCTTTTGTACCGTTAATATCAAGGAATCAAGCAAACAAAATATGCTGAAAGTCGCTTCCTATTGGTCCATACAGCAACTAAAGAAAAGAAGGTCCGAGACAACAAGGTGTGGAGCTGGATGAACACAGCAGGCCAAGCAGCACCACAGGGGCAGGAAAGCTTGACATTTCGGGCCTAGACCCTTCATCAGAAATGGGGGAGGGGAAGAGGGTTCTGAAATAAATAGGGAGAGAGGGGGAGGTGGATAGAAGATGGATAGAGGAGAGGATAGGTGGAGAGGAGGCAGACAAGTCAAAGAGGCGGGGATGGAGCCAGTAAAGGTGAGTGTAGGTGGGGGGGTAGGGAGGAGATAGGTCAGTCCAGGGAGGACGGACAGGTCAAGGGGGCGGGATGAGGTTAGTAGATAGGAGATGGGTGTGGGGCTTGAGGTGGGAGATGGGGATAGGTGAGAGGAAGAACAGGTTAGGGAGGCAGGGATGAGCTGGGCTGGTTTTTGGATGCGGTTGGGGGAGGGGAGATTTTGAAGCTTGTGAAATCCACATTGATACCATTGGGCTGCAGGGTTCCCAGGCTGAATATGATTTGCTGTTCCTGCAGCCTTCGGGTGGCATCATTGTGGCACGACAGGAGGCCCAGGATGGACATGTCGTCTGACGAATGGGAGGGGGAGTTGAAATGGTTCGCGACTGGGAGGTGCAGTTGTTTGTTGCGAACTGAGCGCAGGTGTTCTGCAAAGCGGTCCCCAAGCCTCCGCTTGGTTTCCCCGATGTAGAGGAAGCCACAACGGGTACAGCGGATGCAGACGTGCAGGTGAACATCTGCTGGATGTGGAAAGTCTTCTTGGGGCCTGGGCCTGGGATTGGGGTGAGGGAGGAGGTGTGGGGGCAGGTGTAGCACTTCCTGCGGTTGCAGGGAAAAGTGCCGGGTGTGGTGGGGCTGGAGGGGAGTGTGGAGCGGACAAGGGAGTCACGGAGGGAGTGGTCCCTCCGGAAAGCAGACAAGGGTGGGGAGGGAAAAATGTCTTTGGTGGTGGGGTCGGATTGCAGATGGCGGAAGTGTCGGAGGATGATGCGTTGGATCCGGAGGTTGGTGGCGTGGTACGTGAGGATGAGGGTGATTCTTTTTTGGTTGTTATTGCGGGGATGGGGTGTGAGGGATGAGTTGCGGGAGACGCGGTCGAGGGCGTTCTCGACCACTGCGATGGGGGTGTTGCGGTCCTTGAAGAATGAGGACATCTGAGATGTACGGGAGTGGAATGCCTCATCCTGGGAGCAGATACGGCGGAGGTGAAGGAATTGGGAATAGGGGATGGCATTTTTGCAGGAAGGTGGGTGGGAGGAGGTGTATTCCAGGTAGCTGTGGGAGTCAGTGGGCTTGAAATGGACATCGGTTTCTAGGTGGTTACCCGAGATGGAGACAGAGAGGTCCAGGAAGGAGAGAGAAGCATTAGAGATGGTCCAGGTGAACTTCAGGTTGGGGTGGAAGGTGTTGGTGAAGTGGATGAACTGTTCGAGCTCCTCGTAGGAGCATGAGGTGGCGCCGATACAGTCATCAATGTAACGGAGGAAGAGGTGGGGTTTCGGGCCAGTGTAGGTACGGAAGAGGGATTGTTCCACGTAACCTACAAAGAGGCAGGCATTGCTTGGGCCCATATGGGTACCCATGGCCACCCCCTTTGGCTGTAGGAAGTGGGAGGAATTGAAAGAGAAGTTGTTGAGAGTGAGGACGAGTTCAGCTAAGCGGATGAGGGTGTCATTGGAGGGGGATTGGTCAGTTCTGCGGGACAGGATGAAGCAGAGGGCCTTTAGGCCATCTGCATGGGGAATACAGGTGTATAGGGACTGGATGTCCATAGTAAAAATGAGTTGTTGGGGACCGGGGAATTGGAAGATCTGGAGGAGGTGGAGGGCGTGGGTGGTGTCACGGACGTAGGTAGGGAGTTCCTGGACCAAGGGGGTGAAATTTTTATCAGAAATGGGGGAGGGGAAGAGGGTTCTCGAACAGTTCATCCACTTCACCAACACCTTCCACCCCAACCTGAAGTTCACCTGGACCATCTCTAACACTTCTCTCTCCTTCCTGGACCTCTCTGTCTCCATCTCGGGTAACCACCTAGAAACCGATGTCCATTTCAAGCCCACCGACTCCCACAGCTACCTGGAATACACCTCCTCCCACCCACCTTCCTGCAAAAATGCCATCCCCTATTCCCAATTCCTTCACCTCCACCATATCTGCTCCCAGGATGAGGCATTCCACTCCTGTATATCTCAGATGTCCTCATTCTTCAAGGACCGCAACTCCCCCCCACACCCCCGCCCCACAGTGGTCGAGAACGCCCTCGACCGCGTCGCCCGCATTTCCCGCAACTCATCCCTCACACCCCATCCCCACAATAACAACCAAAAAAGAATCACCCTCGTCCTCACGTACACCCCACCAACCTCCGGATCCATCACATCATCCTCCGACACTTCCGCCATCTGCAATCCGACCCCACCACCAAAGACATTTTTCCCTCCCCACCCTTGTCTGCTTTCCGGAGGGACCACTCCCTCCGTGACTCCCTTGTCCGCTCCACACTCCCCTCCAGCCCCACCACATCCGGCACTTTTCCCTGCAACCGCAGGAAGTGCTACACCAGCCCCCACACCTCCTCCCTCACCCCAATCCCAGGCCCCAAGAAGATCTTCCGCATCCAGCAGATGTTCACCTGCACATCTGCCAATGTGGTATACTGCATCCGCTGTACCCGTTGTGGCTTCCTCTACATCGGGGAAACCAAGCGGAGGCTTGGGAATCGCTTTGCAGAACACCTGCGCTCAGTTCGCAACAAACAACTGCACCTCCCAGTCGCGAACCATTTCAACTCCCCCTCCCATTCGTCAGACGACATGTCCATCCTGGGCCTCCTGTCGTGCCACAATGATGCCACCCGAAGGCTGCAGGAACAGCAAATCATATTCAGCCTGGGAACCCTGCAGCCCAATGGTATCAATGTGGATTTCACAAGCTTCAAAATCTCCCCTCCCCCAACCGCATCCAAAAACCAGCCCAGCTCATCCCTGCCTCCCTAACCTGTTCTTCCTCTCACCTATCCCCATCTCCCACCTCAAGCCCCACACCCATCTCCTATCTACTAACCTCATCCCGCCCCCTTGACCTGTCCGTCCTCCCTGGACTGACCTATCTCCTCCCTACCCCCCCACCTACACTCACCTTTACTGGCTCCATCCCCGCCTCTTTGACTTGTCTGCCTCCTCTCCACCTATCCTCTCCTCTATCCATCTTCTATCCGCCTCCCCCTCTCTCCCTATTTATTTCAGAACCCTCTTCCCCTCCCCCATTTCTGATGAAGGGTCTAGGCCTGAAATGTCAAGCTTTCCTGCCCCTGTGGTGCTGCTTGGCCTGCAGTGTTCATCCAGTTCCACACCTTGTTGTCTCGGACTCTCCAGCATCTGCAGTACCTATTACCTCTAAAGAAAAGAAGGTACCCAGAAACAGTGAGTTTTGATTTACCAACTGTATAAGTGTTACACACCAAAGGGTTTACACAAAATGGAGGAGGATCTCTTGTGGTACGGTAGTGGTGTACCTACCTCTAAGCCAAGAGACCTGAGTTCAAGTCCCACCTGCTTTAAAGGTGTGTAATAACATTACTGAACAGATTGAAATAGAAAATACATAATATACAAAATAGAGAAAAGGGCGATTTTTTTAGTTTTGTTATTATATTTAAATATAGGTGATCCAGTCACATACTCAAGCCTCACGGGACCTGTAGGCCTCCTCATCGGTAAAACACATCAGTAGTAACTTTCCAAACTTCCTTAGTGAAAGAACTATGTGAATGAGAATAGGTTATCATACAAACCTTAAATATTTCTGGTCTCCTCACTAGACCCATGAGCGACAGATAACCTCCATATGACCAGCCATGAATTGCAACACGTTTCATGTCAATGAAGCTGTACTTGGCAGCCAAATACTGTAGCCCTTCCACCTGGTCTTCAATTTCTACCTGACCCTGTATAAGAAATCCACTGATGAGAATGTTAAAAGCATTTGTTAAAAGTATTGCTTGTTTAATATAAACCAACACCAAACCATACTCAGCCCAAGTACAGCTGGTCAAATTTCACAGTCTTCAACCTCCAAATTACACCAGACTTAAGTGTTCCAGTTATAACTTGGAAGCTCACAATTTACTTCAGTTGAAAACTAAGATGTATTTGCAGAGTATAACCTGTTTTATAGGCATTCAGATATGGATAAAGATGAGTGAGTTACTGAGTGGGTGACGGATATGCGTATGAGAGTGAATATGACACTGAGCAAGAGTGACTTACAGTAAGAGAGTAAATGAAAGAGATGAGTTATTGAGTGTGAGGAAGGGAGCATGTGAATCAGTTCAAATGAATTTAGTGAGAAAGAGTAATTTGGTGAGTTTGCGGGTTTTGATTAACTGAGGGAGCTGCATTACTGAGGGGGTTAATATGGTAGTGACTGCCTGAGGGATTATTTGAGTGAATAACTGTGTTAGAAAGGGGGCACATTAATGAAAGCATGGGGAAGAATGAGGGAGTCAATTAACGACACAGCTTCGATCTAGGTGCCTGCCTTCTCCTCCAGTCCTCCTGGTTGAAGTTGACGATGAAGAAATTCATTCCCTACAAACTATATCATGATTCAGATATTATAGCTGACTTCATCACAACTGAAATACACAAAGCCAGCTTCTGAATTGGCAATGGCTCATGAATGGAAATAATGTTTCTCGATGTAAATTTTTTTTGTTGCCATTTACTTTTGGGTTCTCAATTACTCACCAAATTTTCATCTAGTTTTACATTTCCTATTCCAGGTGTGCATTTTTGCATGTGGATCCTTGGCCAAAGCCAAACCTTTGCAAGAACTCTCACAAAGAAAATAGTGCCTCTGCTCTTAGATCTAAAGCTGAAGATTTTCCTGTGACATGAGGTGTACAGCACCAACAAAGGGACATAGGAATAGGAGTAGGCCATTCTAATCATCTACCTGAATGTCATTTTTTTTGTGTTACCCCAATGTCCATTGATGTCATTGGTATGTAGTAAGCTATCGATCTCTGTCTTGAACATGCTCAATGACTTAGCTTCCACAAACTCTGGGGTACACAATACCAAGGATTCACTGCCATCTAAGTGAAGAAATTCCTCGTCATCTCAGTCGTAAACGGCTTGCCCCTTATTCTGAAACTGTGTCCCATTCTGTGCAGAAAGGTGCTCAGCTTCTCCTCACAGTTCTGTAGCTGAGATCAGCAACTTCGCAAAGAGGGATGACTAGACCCATTTCTTAGCAATTCAAAGGTACTGCCTATATTATCAGGTTTTTATCAAGCTGTTCTCTTCTGGTCTCACGCTAAAAGAACTGCATGGAAGGAACACAAAGTATAAAGCTTTCCACCTACCATCTTGTATTTCAAGGCACCTTCAAATTTAAGGCCTCTGTGGCAGGATCCCCGGGAATCTATGACGACCACAACATAACCAAGCTCTGCTAGAGTGTTCAGGCGCAGGTATTTAACTCCCTTAAAGCGATTGTTTACTAACTGCACCTATGGGATTAAAAAAAAAGACTTTCGTCTGTTGCATCATATTTTTGACAATCTTTTGTCCAAACTACTTCACTGTGGAGTAAATACTCAGGTGAAGCAATGTTATGCCATTAGACAGGACACAGAAAAGCATCACAACAATGTTTCCGAGGATGAGGAACTTCAGTTAGGCGGATAGATTGGAGGAGTTGGATAAACACAAAGTACTGTGGGCACTGGAGATCTGAAATAAAAACAAAAAGTATTGGAGAAATTCAGCAGGTCTGGCAGCATCTGCAGAGAAAGAAACAGAGTTAACGTTTTAAGACCAATATGATTTCTTTTGAATTCAAGTTCCTCAAGTTCTTTGTTTCTCTGTTTACAGATGCTGCCAGACACAATGATTTTCTCCAGCACTTTATGTTTTTATTGGAAAAGTTAGGATTGTTTTTATTGGTGAAGGCTACGAGGAGTTTCAATAAGAGGTATTCAAAACCATGATAGCTCTGGACAGTGTAGATAGGACAAAAACTATTCTCGCTGATGAAAGGATGGAGAGGAGGGTACAGATGGCAAAAGAAACAACTGAAACAGGAGGAAAAGTTTTTTTCATATTGTGAGTGATAAGGATCTGGAATGCGCTGCCTCATAATATGTTCAATCAGGGCCATGCAAGAGGGAATTAGATTACAATCTAAAAAGGAAGAATACGTGCAGGGTTATAGGGCGAAGGCAGGGAAGTGGCACAAGGTGAAATGCCCTTCAGACAGCCAACATAGGTACAATGAGCTGACTGGCCTACTGTTTTGTAACCATTCTGTGATTCTGTGGGAGAAACCATATTAAAGTTTGTAATTAATTGTCTTTTACAGCTGGTCTTCAATTCAGTGTGATGGTGATCTCCACATCATAATTTTACTGAGCAAGAATCAGCACTTTGCTACAGGGAGGACCACGATTTTTTCCAGCTACTCCTGATGCCCCACCAATGCCCTCAGCAGACAACTGCTCTGCAGTTGAGGCCTGGATGCAAAATCTCCATCTGTGCGTTCTTTTTTGGTGTGGAGGATGCATGAGGTGGGGGAGGGGAGCAATCTCAAGTCATTAAAGAGAAAAGGTTCAGAAAAACTTTAATCAGTGACATTTGGTCTCCAATAAATATCCATTAGAAATCTTCAAACAAATTATTTCTCATTCATCTGTAAATAGAAAGCACTTACGATTGATTAAATGAGACTGGAAGTGACAAATATACCACAAAAAAGTTAAAAGAATAACAGGAATAAAAGTTTATAATATCAGAGCAAATAACTAAACAGTAAGTGAGCAAATAGGAAGAAAGGTTTAGCATACAAGAGAGGAAACTATCCCATTAACTTCAACAGGGATTGGACTAGCTTATTTGACTCTGGCAGAAACCACAGACAGGGATACTAGGCTAACAGATTGTCAAATGAATTTCAACACAGAGAACCAGAAGTTGAGAGCCAGTTAACTCAGCCGATTCCATTGCCAGTACGTGAATCTGATTAACCCCGACAGTGTGTGGCTCAAGCCCTATTCTGGAGATTGTCAAAGGGCCTGCCTCCTGGCCCTAACCACATTTTTAAAAATCACAGCACTTTGCTGTGGTCCATTGAAGACCCTACCACCAGATACAGTGAGGTAATATATTTTGGTAAGAAATTAAAGAGGCAACATATTATTGAAAAATAAGAACTGAAATTGTGTAGAGAAGCATAGAGATCTAGGGCTCAAGTGCAAAAATCACTAAAATTGTAAAGGTGGTTAATAAGGCCATAATAAAAAAAGAAACCAAGCACTAGTGTTTAACAGGTAGAACTGAAAAGTAGAGAAGTTATCCTACTTGTACTGACACCTGATTGGACCATACTTTGAGCACTGTGTTCCCTTTTCACACATTTATACGAAGGGTTCTTGTAGTGCAGTGATCATGTCCTTACCTCTTTGTCCCAGGTTCAAGTGCCACCTGCTCCAGAGGTGTCATTAGAAAATATCTACAGTTATGATAGTCTTAATTATAAGGAAGATACAGAGGCAATGGAGAGGGTGAATTAAATGATTTACAAGAATGTTACAGGAAGTACTAGCTTTATTTACCAGGAAATGATAAACAGGCTGCGTCCCTCTCCTCTCAAAAAGAGAAGGCTCAGGGGTGACCAAACAGGAAGTAGTAAAATTATGAAATCTGGTAAGAGCAGACACACTCTGAGAGTTAGAGGCTTTCAATATAAGGTAGTCACAAATAAATCAAATAGAGTTTTGGAAGAAATTGCTTCAAAATTCCAACAACGTAGCCCATTAACCCCAACAGAGTGTGGCAACAGTTAACAACGGGGTCAAAACACCAAATTACATATGCCCCAGTAGAGACAGAGCAGCAAGCCATCTCTTTGTCAGTCTTTGAGAAAGTTGTAGATACAGTACAAGACACACAAAAGGAGTCAAGACAAAGAAACACCAAGTGAAGTGTAGGGGAATTGGGAAATAATCCTACCTGAGGACCACCATATGTGTAAAGCAGGGTGGGGTATTTTTTTCTGGGCTGTAGATTATGTGGTTTGAACATCATTCCGTATAATACATAGCCAGACTTGCTGAGAAAACTGAACATCTCTGGAGGAATGTAATCTGGCGGACAACCTGCAATACAACCAGTAGAATTTCAGGAAAAGAAAGCCTGAATCAGTTTGTAATGGAACCTATTTCAATAGACAGTTTGTGGATTACTAATTTTGCATGACAAGAGAACTATCAGCTGAGTTAGCTCCAAATAATAGTGAAACATGAGTGCATGTCTATGATAAGACTTAGCACACCTCAGAATCTATTGCCATATCATTTATCTTTATGACTCGTCCCTGTCTCTCTGCAAGTATCCATGTATTAATTTTTGTAAGAGCCCGTGGCTCAGACAGCCTTGAAGGATATTTACTGGAACATAGGAGGTTGACAGGCGACCTTACAGAAGTTTATAAAATAAATGAGGGTTATAGATAGTTAATAATAGTTGTCTTTTTCCTAGGATGGGGTATTTCAAGACTAAGGGGCACAGTTTTAAGGTGAGTGGAGACAGATTTAAAAAAGGCACAGAAAGCACAAGATGTACCTGCCTTGGAGCCATGTCTCTCGAGCACTTCCCAGTCTCCACCCGTCAAAGGCAAATTCAAAGGAATGAACTTCAAGAGGAAGTGGTGGATGTGGGTGGAATTACAACATTTAAAAAACATTTGGATAAGTACATGAATAGGAAAGGTTTCAAGGGATATGGCCAGGAGCAGGCAGCTGGACTAGTTTAGTTTGGGATTATGTTCAGCATCGACTGGTTGGACCGAAGTGTCTGTTTCTGTGCTGTTTGACTATCGGGGAACTTTCTGGATGCAGTGACAGAAGAGAGGAATACTCCATGACCAGTTAATAACAGGTGACAATACCTGGAGACTCTAGCATTGTGGCCCAGAACTCTCTCTGTTTGTGAAGAGGAGCTTCTTCTGATCCAGTCAGTCGGAAGACATGTACACAGTGTGGATGGTCCTGGTTGCTGTACTTGCTGATAAACATATCAAAGTTCTACAAGTGAACAGGAGACGTAAATTATAACTCTGTTGCACTATCAGTTAGCATGAGTTGGGCACTGATTAAAATACTCACAAAGTCAGTGCAGACATGACGGACCAAATGACCTCCTTCTGCACTGTAGCAATTCTGTGATAAACAGGTGTACTCATCTGATGTAGTTGATAGCTTCCCACACCAGCAAACAAGGCTGACATCAGTACGTGTAAAACTCTGCATGCTAAAGTAATCATTACGCTGTCCAATCTTATTCAACATTTTCCAAATGAAGATCTCACTGAGAAGGATATGGTAATAAACTTTCTCAGCTGGATCTATGGTATTCATTTTGTGAAGTAGATACAGTGATTGGAAACCTTACCTGGCTAACGAAACAGTTATGAGAGTAGCCTAACTGTGTCAGTCGTACAATCTCCATGGGACATTCGTAGCTCACTACATAAAGGTGGTGTTCCAAAGGTGTGTCTTTAGTACCTTGAAAATATACCAGGTGAGTAGCTTCATTGACCCATATCTGTCAAAAATGCAAGATTTGAGAAAATATCATCCAGATTGCATAAACTGTGTTACATAATTGCCAGCACAGTTGCTATGTAAAGCAGAGTCTTTTTGTTACCAGTGCCAAACTTAGGTCAAGATAACAAATGGTGGATAAGAGCCAATGAACAGATGTCTATTCCCATACAGATCTCCACTCTACAACACATGATCCTGTTCAGCTCCAGACAACCATTTGCAAGTAAAATTGTTGGTGAGTCGTCCAACTGTGGTGGTTCTAACAGACAGGCTGAACTCCTTCTTATCCACCGTTCACTCACACACATGTCACTGGCTAACAATCAAAGGCCAAAATCTGGAAATTATTCCCTCGCTTGACCAAGATATTAATGCCCCAACTTTATTGCCAACATGTCTGAAATCTAAATGAAGGACAGCATTGTTTTGGCGTCGGTGAGTATTTTGTACATCTGATGAACTTGAGCAGGTTAACTCACAGTATTCAGTAAACAACTGGCAATGAAATGTAGATTTATGCTTACTGTCCCCCTACTTCCCCTTCAGTATCAGTCACATCTTCAAGTATATCACACTGTTCCTCAGCCAAAAAGACTGATAGGGACTGGATGCCAGACTTTTCTCACATCCACCCTGGTACACAACACCTAATCAGTTTGCAGCCTGTTACTTCAACTTGTTTCAAGATTGAGAGCTTGATCATCCTACTCTACTGGCTGTACTCAACAGAGTTAATAGTTTATTGTTACCCAATGCATTAACACCTTTCACTGCTTATCCATTGTTAACAGTGTGAATAATAGTTTAAGCTCAGTTTCAATGTGAGATAGTCATGTTACCACAAAATCTCAAAATTGCTAAGATTGAAAGTTCATTCCATGCCCTACGGCATTGAAACTGACAACATATTCCTAAAGCACAAGATGTACCTACCGTGGAGCCATGTCTCCCAAGCACTTCCCAGTCTCCACCCGTTAAAGGCAACTCTTCTTTAATTGGGCATTTAAAGTCATCTGTGGAAAATGGCACATGGATTAGTAAGAAAGAAAAAAATCTGGAAGAGTTTAATTTTTATAATATCCTTCATGACCACCAAAAATTTCAAAGTGTTTTGCAGCCAAAGTATAATTGTTATGGTATTGTAGAAAACCTGACATCACCTTTAGTCAAATGAGACAAGTCCAAGCTTTTCGTTTTGCACTTTTCAGGACTTCGATGCAAGAAACCAAACTTCAAAAAGAAACACGAATTTATACAGCATGAGAAGAGGGTGCTGATTGGTTGGAACATGGTTGGCATGGATATGCAGCAAGATCTGTTAACTGTCATATCAGAATATATAGGATCATTCAAAATCATCTGACCAATCCCAAAATTTGAAATGTAACATAAATCTCTCTATCTCTCTTATATTTCCATTACTTTCCATGCCAAACATTTAGTCAGTTCCCTCTTGAATTTGAAATATATTTTCTAAATCTCCAGTCCTGAATCCTAAACAATAGGAGCATTTACACATAAAGATTTTCATTGAATAATGGAATATTCTAATTGGTCAGGTTCTTGATCTTTTGTGAAATAAATAATAACACAGGTTTCCAACTTCAAGAAAAGCTCAAGTTTTCCTACACATTTTACCTGGAGAGGGGTAGCCCCCACTGGACCGTTTATACTTGCATTCCTCCAAGATGGTTGTAATTTTGTAAAGGTGTCGAAAACCAGTCTTACATTCAGAGGCAAAAATGAACTGAATCTCATCGTCCTTCACCTGAGGAAATATGTGCAATATATCGTGCACCTACAAAAAAAAGTCACTGTTGTACTAAAGGCAATGGGCTTTCTCTCAACAAACTCCAACAAATGGCAAAGCAATAATTTGCAGATAATGTGCATTTTTGTGATGTTACTTGAGAAGAACACCAGGGATAACTTCCCTGATCTTCTTCGAGATAATGTCATGGAATCTTCTAAAAGGCAGACAAGGGCTCATTTTAACTTCTTATCCAAAAGATGGCACCTCCACCAGCACACCTCTCCCTTGGAATGACAGCCTTAATTTTTGTGCTGAGATCCTGTACTGGGATTTGAACTCAGAATGTTGTGACTCAGCTGCCACACAGCGAGAAAGTGGAAGTTTCATTTTGAACCATATATCAATTTGTTTTAAATCATCAACCATTTTTCTATAATGTGAGAAAGTTAACGTTACAATGAATGTATCACTCAAAATGTGAATTAGAATTGCAGCTGATTTATAAGTTTAAGGAAGGGAACGCTACATACATTTATCCAAATGTCTGTTGTCTCCTCGTAGATAATCAGTGGTGTTACACTATCAGGCACAGATTCCACAAGTTTCTGCCTTTCCACTGGATCATCCACCACTGGGATAAACAGAGCAGGAGGAATCAGAACAATCTGGAGTCTGGTCTGGGGTCTATCCAACAGGATGGCCCATGCGCTATGAGAAAATCAAAATTTTAAAATAAATGTCTTATACAACTGAAATATATATATGCAAAAATAAAATGTTAAACTGAATAGAAAAGACCTTGGGTGAATTATTTAGAACACATCTAATTCTCATGTAAAAGTAAACATGTTTAAACGTATTGTCAGGGGAAGTTTTTAGCCCTATAGTTTTATTAGCTGCACAGACCTTACAGATATCGATCTGCTGTCTGAAGATATCCATCCCTTACAGATATCCTTAGCATTTGATAACAGTGTTCAAAAGCACTGCACATTCCTAATGCAATCAGTGACTATTCAATATTACAGGAATAAAGATAGCCCCTGGTATCTGAGTACATGGATTTTATAGGACTGCAATCTCTGGATATCGAGCATCTGACGACAGAACAATCTGGACTCTAATGGGACAGATTTCTTAGCCTTCTCATTTGTCTTTATAATGATAGATGAAAAGCAGACAAATCCTGCCGGGTGCTAGTGACAAACGTACTATTTTCCATCTCGGGTCCATCCAACCCGTGCAATGTATTCTGTTCCATTAAAAAGAACCTCGAATGGCTGGACCAATTCCATGTCGATGACATTTGCGATCTGGAGAAGATATACAGCACTATTGTTATTGTCGTTAGTAACTTAGTATGTTTGAAATTTGGTGACTATTATAGGTGCTCACCCTTCCATTAGCATTTATTGTTACTTCGGACATCTTGAAAGTTATTTTTGGATTTAGAGTTCCTGCAATATCAAAAAAAAATGAAATGTCAGTTATTTGGGTCAACTCAGAATTCAATAATAATTAAAACACAAAGGAACTTCATCTTCAACTTATTTACCAGTATCAAAGGATGAGAAAATGGTTAACACAAATAAATTATTACTACTACATTAGATTTGCTTTAAGAGGATTGCTCTACTTCAGTCAATTTGAACTGTGAATTTTTATTTTTGGATTGATACCAATATCCCCTGCTCCAAGTCTGACAGCCATAACTTTAGCAGTTGGCTAAGTGTGATATCAAGTGTGATATATTTACACTATATTAGTATTGCCAATAAACAGTCATGGACTCCACATCTTGGATGGACTCCACATCTACAGAGGTTATTTGCTTGTATGCTGTGACTATTCTACTAGAAATAATGCATTAAAACAGAAGGAATGGATACTGCAATCCTGCTGTGAAAAGGCATAGTAGGACATCTCAGCCGAGTTTTAACAAAGTGACTACGAAATGTCAATGTACTTCATCTGTACAGGACTTGAATGGCTCACCCAGAGAAAGGCAGGGATCTGTGTTTCTGGTAGCAGGAACATGTTATTGTTACAGTGTATTCACTAGTGGGATTCAGTTGTGAGGAGCTATAATTTGCACAAAAACATGAGGCTAAAGAAAGACTGGGGTGGCAGCAAAGGACCTATTGATAAGGAGGTTATGACCAATAGTGCAGTTACATTTGGGGTCCTCTACAGGGTAAATTTCGCAAATCATTGCTGGGCTGTTTGGGGATGATTAGAAACAGACCTGGAAGCATTTTGCTGAACAACTGACATGGGACAGTAACCAAGAAACAGCATGAACTGTGCTTGTACGGCTGTTTGAAAGTTAGGCAACTTGTTCTTCCATAAAAGGATAACATAGGCATGGAAACTGATCAAGAAAGGAAAAATAACAAGATAAATAGGTCCAAAGCCTACAGCACTTTCAGCAGAATAAACCTGAAGCTGAAGAGTTTACACCCGAATACAGAGGACAGGAAATGGCGACAGCGTTTCTTATTAAGAGACAGGATGCATAACTGTTCTTTGGGCACCAAATCAAACTATGTTAACTCACACTGCTGCTGCCCTGGATCTTTCAAGTGGAGAGACAGAGCCTTAGTACAAATCTGTTGGCAAGGCTGACATTGCAAGAATTACTCACATCTGAGCGGCTAATCTAATTACATCTTCCACATCTACAGGTGAGTCCAACAATTAACCCACATTTGGGAGGTTGGTCTCTCAGGTCTGTTCCTAAACATTGGATCTTACAGATCCCAAACTTCACTGTGGAAAGGCTGTTTCACAGATTTCTCCAAACTACATAGACTGTTGATCTTATTGTTCCCTATCACCAGGGCTCACAATTAGTCTGATTTCATAAACCACAAGTGAAATTTTAACTCAGCCAGTGCAGATAAAACTAGACCCTATGTAACATATATGTGAGCCCATTTCTCTACCTTTCTGCGTAATATAAATACTAACTTAAAGACAAAGCTATGTAAGAAAGCATATTGGAATTGGTGAAGGATCCACTCCTCCTATAATGACCGGTACTGAATGATCCTGTCAATGTTTGAATGTATTTATATGGAATTAGAGAGTCCAAGGTGGCCATTCTGGGGTTAGTGAAGCAAATGAGATATTATCATATATGCCACACTCCTAGTTATGCATATACAACATTATTTCATAAATATACCAAAACCACCTCAAACCCTTTGATGTGGACCAGTGGTCAAACCAAAGAGAATTTGCACATACAAAAGGAATAGCTGCAGAGTTCCACAGTTAATACCACTGTCAACCTGCTACAGATTGCATAAATCCAAAACAGAGATAACCCAAGTGGTTAAAACAGAATGTATAGTACGCTGTTCCTTTTTTCATGTTAATGATCACCATAATTTTAAAATCTATAGAGTCCCATACACAGATATACAATCATAACCCAAAACTGTACAGTCTAACTGCATTATAAAACTTTCTTAGCCTCAGTCATTGCCTCCCTACAACTTTTACAACTACAACTCCTGGCATTTTCATCCCAATTTTCTTTTTATGAACTGTCCTTAAAACCATTGCTTTGACCAAATGTCATCACCCTTCTTTGTCTCAGCATTGATTATGCTTCTGTGATGTACTCTAGGTCATTTCCCTATGCTAAAACTGGTATACATGATGTCGTGTTGGAGAAAACAGCATCAGTTATTCTGACCACCATACAGGGTGTAAGAGATTTCGTAAAGTGTAAGACAGGAATTCAGCAAGTTGCAAATTATTTCCCCTAATCTAAATCTACTGTCTAAATATAGAAACATAACTCAAAAGATTTAGAGCAAGGAAATCATTTTGTAACTCCTTTACTCAGCATTTAATTGTTAATTCACTTGGGCTTTGACTGCAAACTACACAACCTATCATTGTCTCCTGAGGACAAATATTAATGTATCCATTACACTACTTGCATTCGAGCACTCGTTTGTAATTCTCTTTTATTTTGAAGAATCCTTTCCTTGTAAGTATGGTGTTTCTGCAATTATCTTAAAAGTTGCCCTCTGTTACTTAGATGCTCTTCACTGTCATTTCTCTAAGGGAGTGCATTCCCAACCTGTCACAGGTGGCTTTCGTTGTCACCTTAACTGTTTTTGGCCACTAGTACCAGTCACCTGATAACTCCTTGTCTTAAATCAATGCAACCATTCCAGAATTGAGAAAATACGCCCCTTTTTGTTGTGTTTTAATAAATTTAATTGCACAATTGTGATTGCAACATGGCAGTTCCTATTTAGGAGAAATATATTAATTCTGGGCATCACAGAGATCACAAAATGCCCAAATGACATGAGGCCTATGTAACAAAACAGAAACCTTACCCGTTCGTGGATACCTGTATGAATCACACCTTCGTGTTTCAAGCATGGGTGAAGTCACATGGATGATTTCAACATTTGACTCATCATTTTCTTCATAAAGTATCCTGAAGATCCTTCCTCCATCTGGAGCTGGAAAAGAGTTGCAATTTCAGCTTCATTAAAATCACCAATAGCATTAACCTAATTAAGTTTGACTTTCTAATTCATTATCTGTTGGAGTGTTTGGAGAAAAACTTAAAACCTGAGCATCCTTGAAGTAATTTTCCTGTGGGCTTTCACTTCATAAATGAATTAAGTAAGTTCTGACAAACTCAATGGTAACAAATGTGAGCAGTCCATTTCAGAAAATCAGCCTGGATTTGACTCTTAGTTTGAAACTGTACAAATCTGCCATTCTCAGTCTTACCTGTAAAGGCATCCAATTTTCAATCAGTTATGCAAATACTTGGGTATCATTGGCTAATTCTAAAATCTCACCACATTGTTACACAAAGAAGCTAGAAAGTTAAATAATGTCAGTTCAATATCACTGGCTCATTGATATGGTTTGTGTTCAGAGAATTTACCATCATTGCTGTGTGGCGCATCATCAAATCTGGAAATTGGCATTCTTAAAATAAGCAACTAAAAAACTCTAAATAATTGCCAACACAAGATCCAGATAAGTCACTACCAAAACATAAATGACCCCCTACTGTCAGATAAGGTTCAGAGATGTGCTGTTTTCAAATCTCTCCATATACTTTCTCCTCAAAATCTCTGAGGCTTCCTTCAGCCCTACAAACCTTCAAGATCTTTACACTCCCTCGATTCTAGCCTCTCTGTATGTCCCCAGTTTTAATCAATCCACCATTCATCGTCATGACTTCAGCTGTTTGGGCCCTAATCTCCACAATCCCTCCTCCCCAACCGAAAGCCTAAATCTCTCCCCTCTCTACCTAGCTCACTTCCTTGAAATGCTCCTTTAACAAAGCTTTTGACTACGAGCAGTGATATCTCCTTGTGTGGCTCAGCTGTGTTTCTTGTTTGATCATGCTCTTGTAAAAAGCCTTGGAAAATTTTACTATTATATAAATCCATGTTCCTATTATTTTATGTAATTAGTTGTGTAATAATTATTGAATAGTCCACAGTGCACCTAACAACTTAAATTGCCCAAAATATTTACTAATATGTTTTGACGAATCTGCATTCATGATGACAGATCCCCATTACCTTGTTCAAGTGGTCATAGATAAACCTGACATAGTTTGTGGCTAACATCCCCCATAGTTTGAAGTGGGGTTACTGGACAACAGTGAGAAACGGGAATACTGACTCCTTCCTTTCCCTGCTCAGAATTACAGATCCTGAATTACAGCTTCCTAGTGGAGATCGGCTAACAACAGATTGAAAATTTAGTCCAACGTCTTTCTGGTCAATTCCAAAGAACAGTCATTTGGATTTGAAATATTAACGATGTTTCTCTCCTCACAGTTGCTGTCAGACCTGCTGAGTTTCTCCAGCAGTCTCAATTTTTATTTCCAGCACCTGCAATATTTTGCTTTCATCTTTCTCTTTTGCGTGGCTATGTACCGCACTGGATGTTGGAAAGGGGCTGACTTAAATCTCATTTAATTCAACGTACTCTCATACATTCACTTTATGGATATACTTACTGTCCTCGGCCAAAGGACACCACCAATAGCCTGTGTACCGGTCAAACTCTTCCTGGAGCACAAAGCTGGAGATTCCTGCAGATTTGGGATCATCCTCTAAGTTGGGCAAACCTAATGACAAAATGAAAAATTTCTTAATTAAATAATATTTCCAAACTGCTATACCTGTGGTCATCAGATAATTCTGTCTGTCACAGCTATTCTGTTATCTAGTACTACATAATTTCAGTAACTGGATACTACGACAAAGGTGACAGTATTAATTCTTCTCAATTTGATGACATTGTCTTTTGCAAGTTAGGAAATGTATATATTGTAGGGAATTCCCCAATGGAAAGAAGTTGAAAACCATTAATGAAAATGTACATGCACATAACTTGCAAAACTATCCTGAATATGTTGGAAATTAAACAAATATCCAATTTAACCAATATCGCTTGGGTTCACAACGGGGCATACACATGCTTGGTAGAAGCACAGAAGTATTTTCATGCCCAGAGATCTGCCGTCTGCAGGCAAAAGGAACTTGTCCAGGCATTGTGCCTTTTCTGAACCAAACAAAAGCATGGATGAAAACAGCTCCGTGTTATTGCCCCCATTGTAGTGCCTCGGCAAATCTGAGCCAACCTGACATTGAATCAATACCCCTTTCTCATGCAGTACAATTGTTGCTCTCTTTAAAATCTGGTATTCTGGCACCTGTCCTGATCAGTGCAAGATGAAAAGGGTCAACAGAACAGCATGCATGCCACTTTTTTCAGCAACACTCATGTAAATAAATTGTAGACAAACCTCATTCATGGGGCAAGGTTGGAGATTTGTTTAACTATTGCTGGTGGATGTTCAGAATTGCAGACTAAAATCATAGAAAATCCTCTCCTGTTTGGTGCTGCAGAACACCTACCTACCATTGTTCGCAATATCATATTATCTGCACACACTATTTATCAATGAAGATGGAAGACTTTTATTGACTGTAAAGCTACTTGAAATTCCTAAGGATGTGAAAGGTATGATAAAAATGCAAATCTTATTTTTCCTGGCAAAATCCCATATATCCCTTTGCACGTAGGGCTATTGGGACAGATTCCATATCTCACTGAAGTACAGAGGGATAATGGGACAGATTGCCTAACACCGTGGATACAGGTTTAGCATTTTTGAGAGTCTCATCAGTACCTCTATGTGCAAATGTTAGCCGTCTTTCCTCCCCTGTTTCAATGTTAGAGATCCACAAATCGTTGCTGTGGATGAATGAAATCCAAGATGAATCAGCAGGACATATTTTGGGATCCATCCTGATGCTGGAACAGCTTGTTTTTACTGGTGAAGGATTTAATGGTTCATTCTGGAAAATTAAACAGCCAAGTTGTTTACTGAAACCTTTATGTTGTTGTGTCATCTCAAAGCACTTCAACTATTTTGTTTCTTTATTGCAGGATAGATGTTCACCTTGTGGTACATAAACACGTTCTTCATTGCTGCAATGAGGAGTCCATCCCCCGATGGAAAATTTTCTTTCAACACAGTATCACTTGTTCCTGATCTAGGTTTCAACTAACCTCAATGGGGGTAGTACCTTCGTGGTAATGTTACCGGACTCATTATCCAGGCCTGGCTTAGCGACTTTAATTAATAAATCTGGATTGAAATAGTGCCTTAAAAAATAACAGCCATGAAACTACCGGATTGTTGTAAAAACTCATCTGGTTCGCTAATGTTGTATCAGAGATAATAGGTACTGCAGATGCTGGAGAATCCAAGATAACAAGGTGTGGAGCTGGATGAACACAGCAGGCCAAGCAGCATCAAAGGAGCAGGAAAGCTTGACGTTTCGGGCCTAGACAAGTTTTCCTGCTCTATGATGCTGCTTGGCCTGTTGTGTTCATCCAGCTTCACACCTTGTTATCTCTGGTTCACTAATGTTCTTCGGGGAAGGAAACTGCCAACTTTACCTAGTCTGTCCTACTTGCAATTAACTTTTAATTGTCCCCCGAAATGGGTGTCACCAAGCCACTCAGCTGTATCAAAAGTGTTGGAGAAACAAAACACATGAGTGTGTCTGCACCACATGGGCTTCAAAATGGCAACTCCCAAAGGCTTCCACAAAAGCTATTAGAGATGGACAATAAACAATGTCCCCTCATAACCCTCGATTCACTTGCCTATCAAAAATCAATCACAGATTCAATGATCCAGCCTCCACTACCTTCTGGGAAAAAAGATTTCACAGCCTCAGAGGTAAAAATTCTCGTCTTCATCATAAAAGGGAGACACCTCATTCTTAAACTGTGTCCCCCAGTTTTCATCTTCCCCAGAAGAAATCTGTATCTTTGCCTTTATTGCATATCATTTTAACACATAATATAAAGGCCATTGACCTGCTGGTCTTCAACAAATCCTCCAACTCACTTTGTTAACACAACCTTTACTGACTGACAACAACTATCTATATTTATACAGCACCTTCAACTTAATAAAATTCCCCAAGGTGTTTCACAGAAGTATTAAAAGATAAAATAATACACTGAATTACAAAAAGACGGATTAGTGCAGTACATCAGGGCAGATGACACTTTTTCAAAGAGGACAATTGTAAGAAGAACGCGTGATAGGACAGGCAGGAAGGTTTAGGCAGGAAATTCCTTAACTTTTAAAAGTCCAGGCAGTTGAATGCATAGTCAGGAAGGGCCAACAATTAAAATCGGGATGCTGAACAGGCTGGAACTGGAGGTGCACAGATAGAGAATTTGGTAAGGGTTGGGACATGGACAACTGATGTTTGGATGACCTCAGGTTTGTAGGGGTAGAGTGCGGAGGGTATGCCTGGAATCCAATATAACAAACAAGTCTGAAGGTAACAAAGGCATCAATGATAATTTCAACAGCAGAACGGTTAGGGCAAGAAGGGAGCTTGGTGATAACTTGGGGTTGGAAATAGGTGGTTTTTAGTGACAGAGCCAAAGTGTGCAATCAGATATGACTCTGAAGTGGTAAACAGTCTGGTTCAGCTTCAGACAGTTATAAAGGAGCAGGGTAGAGTTGGTCATGATGGAGCATAATTTGTGGGGGTAGCCAAAGACAAGGGCATGCTTCTTTCCAAGTTTTAATACATCTTCCCAAGATGAGATTTTTGCTCGTTCTGGAGTAGGTTATCAGACATGCAGTCTGATAATTTAGAGATGGTGGAGTGATCAAGAGATAATTGACAGTGTAGATTGAAAATGACGTTAGCCTTTCGAAGGATATTCCAAAGGGACATCATGTAGACAAGAACCAGGAGGTAATTAGCAATGGATCCTTGGTGGATAACTCACAGATTCTCAGACTATGTGATTTTGGCACGGAGCCATGGAGCTGTACTATCAGCATCAGATGATTTCCTGCAGGAAGGTAACATCAAAGGGTGAACCAGCTTTCAGCTGTTGCTCAGTCTTCAGACTGGCCCTAAGAAGGTCCCCTAATGAGCAACATTCTCTCTAAGGTGCGCCCACTCTGAGGTTCCACACATCAACTTTCTGGATTCGGAAGTCGATGCCGTGCACGGACCTCGAGGAGTTGTGCACTGAAAAAAAAATTAAAGGGTGTATTGCAAATGAGGTTTATGACATCTTAACCAAAGAACAGCCCTGGCATGGCAATGTGAAAGAGGAGAAAAGTAACTCAAACTTGTAGTGATGGAAATAAAAAATAAGACTCACAGTGAAACCTGAGTTACCACCATCCACAGTGAAATAGATGTTGTTGCTCGCCTGGAACAGAAACATTCCACTTTCTTTGTGGAAATCATAAGACGCAATTCCAATTGTTCCAATTCTCTTCCTTTCCCGCAACAGCTCTTCTTCACGGCAGTAAATTCCATAGTCAGGAACAGACTGGGATCGGACAAAAAAAAACCAAAAACTCATTCAACATTTATATTAGTGATCAGTAAAATAACTACTATTACACTGTTGCCCGTACCTGAAAATAGTCCAGCAGAGGTTTCCACGACAGCAGCAGGACAGCATCCTTATTTATCTCTCGGGGAATTTCAGAGTAGAACAATCGATTCTCCCGGTTTTCATTTGACATGGCTGTAAAGAAATCACATATTGAATCAGTTACACACTGGACTGATTCATAATAACATTATCTAACAGAACCCTTGAGATAATCGATTTAATGGACAATAAGTTGGAGATCGTTCAGCTTTTTGCTCCTTGGCATTAGTTTTGCACATATCATCCCAGGTAGTAAACGTTTCGATCTATGCACCTCCTACCAATAAATAAACAACACTTTAACATGCCTTACATTAGCATATAGACATAACATGTATACATTAGCAACCACAGCAAAACATTGGTTAGACTACAGTTGCATTATCAGTGAAATATAGTGGAGTTATGGAAAAGGCACAGTGAAGACTGACTGAGGGTGATAACAAAACTTATCCATGATGAAAAAAATCGAAAAACTAGGATGATATTCACTGGAGCAAAAGGATAGATTCAGAAGCTTACAATCAATGGACAGCAAATCCAAGAATTTAAGAAGGAATTAGATAAATACTTGAAGAAAAATACTGCAACAGAGAAAAGGCTGGCAAATAAATAGATTGTTTCAATCTGCAACCAGAGGTGGTGAAAATACAGGCACCATAGACCAAATTGTTCCTTACTGGGGTGTAACCTCTACGATTATGAATGATCAGCAAATACATACATTACACACAACGACAGTAACTACCCAGCTTCACAAATTAATAGATTCACAACTACACCTGCCATCAGTGTAAAAAGTACACATTCCCTCCATTAATGTAACAAACTTTATTGCACACTTCTTATTGTAATGTTCAAATTATGTAATTCCTGCAGTAGTTAATATACAACTTATATTCTACTGTTCTTTAAATTCACTCTTATGATGAGCGCATTACTGGGAATGGAAGCTTTGGCTTTATCATCATGCAAATACTGATCGAAATTTTTAAATCAAGATTTTGTATTTAACTAAACTCAAATTCTCACACTGCCATGTTAGAAAGTGAAGTCATGTTCTTTGAACTGTTATGCCACCAACAGAATCACAAATATAGAAAAGGTATATCTCCTGTGTACCTATTAGCACCGTATGTCTAGAAGTGTACAATATTTGTATATTTTTGATCATTTAGCTGGATAAATAGGTCTATTACTGTCCTTTTCATTATCACTTGGATAAGTAATGTTTTAAGTTATGTTTTAAGCAGATGCACCGTCCCTTTTTATTTCTTCTTCCTTAAATTTTCTTTTTGTTTATTCACAATGAAACTTTGGCAACTTGTTTTTTAACTTACAATATCACATAAGTCATAGAGTCATAGAGGTGTACAGCACAAAAACAAACCCTTCAGTTAACTCACCCATGCCAACCAGATATCCTAAATTAGTCTAGTCCCATTTGCCAGCATCTAGCTCATATCCCTCCAAACCCATCCTATTCATATACCCATCCAGATGCCTTTTAAATGTTATAATTATACCAGCCTCCACCACTTCCCCTGGCAGTTCATTCCATACACACACCACCCTCTGTGTGAAAAACTTGCCCCTTAGCTACCTTTTAAATCTTTCCCCTCTCACCTTAAACCTATGCCCTCTAGTTTTGGACCCCCCTACCCTGGGGAAAAAACTTTGACTATTCACCTTATCCATGCCCCTCATGATTTTATAAACCTCTATAAGGTCATCCCTCAGCCTCCAATGCTCCAATCTATTCAGCCTCTCCCCATAGCTTAAACCCTCCAACCCAGGCAACATCCTTGTCAGTCCTTTCTGAACCATTTCAAGTTTAACAACACCTTTCATACAGCAGGGAGACCAGACTGAATGCAGTATTCCAAAAGTGGCCTAACCAATGTCCTGCCTGCAACATGATCTCCCAAATCCTACACTCAATGCACTGACCAATAAAGGCAAATGTACCAAGTGCCTTCTTCACTATCCTGTCTATCTGCGACTCCACTGTCAAGGAACTATGAACTTGCCCTCCAAGGTCCCTAAAGTCGGAAACACTCCCCAGGACCTGCGCATAAGTGGATAAGTCCTGCCCTGATTTGGCCTACCAAAATGCAGTACCTCACATTTATCCAGATTAAACTCCATCTGCCACTCCTCGGCCATTCAGCCCACCTGATCAAGATGCCACCAATTTAAAAGTAGTTAATTTAATGCTTTTCATAAGTGGACTTAAAATTTTGTTGAACATTACACTTCCCAATTAAGATCTTTTCTATCCAATTTTTGCTTGTTTCCTCTGTTACAACTTCATTTTAGTTTCCCAAAACTGCACAGATTGCCCTTTAATATTAGTTGAGGTATTTCCATGTCACCATGGCTTATTTTCCTTAGAGTGGCAGGAGGGTTGAGAGGAGAAAATAGCCCCCTCCCCACAACAAGTGATTAGATAATGTTCAAATTAGAAAAAAAAATCCAAGGTGGAAAGATGGTGGTAACAGTGTCTTAGCAAGCCATGCGAGGGAAAACTTAAGCAAAGGGGAGAGTTAGGACAGAAAAGAAAAATAAGGTGATCAAGGACTGAGACGAACAGGATTTGATTCTCAAGGTTGTTCTCAGACTGGACTTTATTAATACATTGACAGCTAACGAAAGAGACGCCAGTATCTCCCAATGCTGTGCTGGTAATGAGATACAAACACTGTAGTGTGTAAAGTGCTGGCATGATTACAGGGTTGTCACAGTATGAGGTACAGTTTAAAGATTTTGAGAAGATTTTTAGGTCAGGTCGTGGATGAGGTTGTAGATACGCTCGCCAAGTCGGTGGGTTTGATAGCAAACGTTTTGTCACCCTGCCAGGTAACATTGTTATCTAGCAGGGTGACGAAACATTTGCAACCAAACCCACCAGCTCAGCGAGCAAGTCTTCAATCTCATGGAAGTACAGTGTTTATCAATGCACATTGTAACTGTGAGAGTACATAATTTATCTCAAGTACAGATTTTCTTTGTGAATGTACTGTCCATATATAATATGCATGTTTAGCTGTTTTAATGTCAAGTATTTGTGTAGACAAGTTACAGGACATGCACAATGTCCGTGATCATGTGCTACATAATCACCGGTGTGGCTGTGTGAACAAACCATTTGGGTATGGAAAACCTGTCTGCACACGATATTGATAACAGCTTGCTGCACAAGGAGGAAATTTGCCAATGTATTTGCTCCCTCCCCAAATTCTGAGGAATGGAACATTGTTTTTGCTGCAGTCTGAAGCTCATAACCCAACAGCCATTGTCGCAAGTGGTATACAGTGGGAGGCACTTAGCTGTATGTAACAATTCCATTTTATTTTACAAATCATTCTCCAGTTACAGCCTCCCTCACTAGGAGAAAGGAAGTTCTGACCACATGAAGGCAAGGTAACCTCCTCCAGATGAGGGAGAGGGTCTGGGATATGTGTTCATAATCTGCTCCTGTCTCCAAGTGACTACTTACAAACAATGCCAGATACAAGAGAGGCCAGTTTGGAGTTTGGCCAACAATGACAGATTAGAAATAAATTTACTGTATCTTTGGTCCACTTTAGGTGACCTCAGTCAGAGATGTAGTTAAACTTAGCACTCAATCTAGATTGAGCATTCCCATTGCTGGTGGCTGTCTAATGCACCCTACATAAATCAAATTCATATACACTTCAGGTCAAACCTGATCAGTTTGCTGTGATGTATGTCATAGCCAGAAACCTGCCAACTAGGGTCAAACCTGGTGGTGGGAGATGACGAGTTGATTTCCACAGAAGGAATAGGTGAATAGGTAAATAGATAAGCAATACCCGCCTGTGTTTTCATAAAGAACAAACATTTTCTGTACAGGATTTAGTGACACAAATAGGGTACAAGGATTAATTGTGGCAAGTTATGCAAGATGCTGGATGATATGCATGTTAAAGGGATAAGCTTTTAGTCACATTACGGCAAGTAAAGAATGAAGAGTCACCTGATAGTTCTTATAACAAAAGCTGGGCTGTTACGCATATCATATGCACATAACACTGGAACCACAAGCAGACAGAGGCAGGCAGACACATCCAGACATAAAACAGACATAATCAGACATGGACAAGGTGATATTGATGCAACTACCAGTCCTGTAGAATAAGCTGTGAATTGTAACAGATGAAACTGCAGGCCTGCGACAGCTGGGAGACAGAGGCTGCTCACCTAGATAATAGACCCTATCTGAATGAGGCCCTTCAGGATCATTTTTCTTTACAAAATAAAAATCATGAGGAGGTTTTGCCATCATGTGCCCATGCAGCTTCCTGCTGTCAGTGATTAACTTCCGTAAGCGACTCCAGGAATACCTCTCCACATAGTATGGCTCGAGCTCCTCTGAGTCTTCAATGTCCACAGCAGCACTTGCAGCAGCTGTTTCAAAGATCTCAATGCTAGGTTGCTCAGTTTCCATCGCTGCAGCCATCACTACCCCTTCTAAAAAGATGAGGACAGAGAATGAAATAAAAACTGCAAAAAAGGTGCAACAATCAGATAGCATTACTTTAACGACAGAAGCACCATACATTGGAAGATCAACAGCCTAACCCTTGTGCCCAAAACTTGAAGGAATCTCGTCCAGAGTATAGGATCACAAAATTTATTGCCTGCCAGAAGCTCTTTTGCTTCTAGATGGAAGTATGGCACACACATGCTCTCTAAACGGAATTGATCTCTTGTTGAATTCCTTTTGGTTTTCATTGAATGACTGATGGAAATTGGGAACAGTGATGTAACCGAGGTCATGCAGTTTTAATAAAAAGGAACAAAATCATGACTTGCTGGAAAAGCTCAGCGGGTCAGGCAGCAACTGTGGGGGGAAAGCAGAGTTAATTGTTCAGAGGGGTCATTGGACCGGAAACGTTAACTCTACTTTCTCTTCACCGATGCTGCCTGACCTGCTAAATTTTTCCAGCAACTTCCAATTTTTTTATTTCCACCATTCACAGTTCTTTGGGTTTTATTTTGTTTTTAAAAAAGAGGATTTGATAACTTGGTGCTGTACTGACTGTACTTTTGATAGCCCACCATTGATATCGTATTACGTCAGGCCAGGTGTCATTCTCAATTTAAATTTCAATCTATATTTCAAAAATAATTTTTTTTGAGATTGCACAAAATGAGGGCCGTCAAGATCGATTTCTTTTTCAACCTGACGGTTAGTGCAGAACCAAATACACGTAAGATAAACTGGTGCAATCTGTTGACCAAAAACAACTTTGCTTAAAACAAAGATCGTCACTTCCTTAACAAAAAGAAAATGCTGCAGATGCTGCATTCTGTCACTTACTAAATTAAAAACCAAGAAAATAAGATAATTAAATGATTTCAGAAAGCTCTGGTTCGATTATTTATTTAAAACTTTCGATAGGACAAACAAGTAAGCGAAAGAAAATAAACCTCAATCTTACAGAAGATCTTATGTTACTGCTTTATGATTCAAAATTTCCAGATTGCCAAATCAAAACATTCAGCAAATAAGAAGCTGCGGTTGATAGGAACTTAAGACAAAAATGACAATACAAAAAAAGTGAAAATACTGAAATTAAATAAAGGCTCCTATTCCCGTGTAAGAAAAACTAAAGTTCCCAAGGGTTTGAATCCACGAGCTAATCTCGGGATAATGTTTCGTTCAGGTTTTGTCGAAGAAAATTATTCTTTGGAAAATTCCAGATTTCGAACAATTCCGAACAGTTAATTTCTGAAGAAATCATGACTAAGATACAATGATGAAGAGAACTCTGGTTTTGATTTGTAAATTACAAATAAATACAGCATTTTATTTAAGCTCTCCGTCTTTTATTTCACAGTAAAAACACAATTTATATAACATTTATTTCCGTTCAATTCTCACCCACACACTGAGACGCCCTCACGCTCTTCCGGACTCTTTATACACTTCCGCCATCCCCACTTCCGCTGCCAACGATATATCAGATGAAGACAGGATGGACGCACTCCCCAGCTCCTAACCTTTGAACCTCCCGTCGCAGAAACCCCTGCAGTTGCAGTAATAAAAGACCTCCGCACACAGCGCCTCCTCCGGTCAATACCCCAACTATCGCCTTCCCACCAATACCCTCTTTAGTGACTACATGGTAGTTTCTCACGCAGTCTTCATGGCAACAAGCCACTGTGGCAAAGTTAAGAGATAAAAGGTACTGCAGATGCTGGAGAATCCGAGATAACAAGCATGGGGCTGGATGAACACAGCAGGTCAAGCAGCATCAATGTGGATTTCACAAGCTTCAAAATCTCCCCTCCCCCAACCGCATCCCAAAACCAGCCCAGCTCATCTCCACCTCCCTAACCTGTTTTTCCTCTCACCCCAAGCCACACCCCCATCTCCTATCTACTAACATCATCCCACCCCCTTGACCTGTCCGTCCTCCCTGAACTGACCTATCTCCTCCCTACCCCCCTACCTACACTCACCTTTACTGGCTCCATCCCCGCCTCTTCGACTTGTCTGCCTCCTCTCCACCTATCCCCTCCTCTATCCATCCTCTATCCGCCTCCCCCTCTCTCCCTATTTATTTCAGAACCCTCTTCCTCTCCCCCATTTCTGATGAAGGGTTTAGGCCGAAACGTCGAGTTTTCCTGCTCCTATGATGCTGCTTGACCTGCTGTGTTCATCCAGCCCCATGCTTGTTATCT
>JAHRHZ010000047.1:6421717-6432821 GCA_024137785.1 Ginglymostoma cirratum | reverse complement strand
TCCTATCTACTAACCTCATTCCGCCCCCTTGACCTGTCCGTCCTCCCTGGACTGACCTATCTCCTCCCTACCCCCCTACCTACACTCACCTTTACTGGCTCCATCCCCGCCTCTTCGACTTGTCTGCCTCCTCTCCACCTATCCTCTCCTCTATCCATCCTCTATCCGCCTCCCCCTCTCTCCCTATTTATTTCAGAACCCTCTTCCCCTCCCCCATTTCTGATGAAGGGTCTAGGCCCAAAACATCAAGTTTTCCTGCTCCTATGATGCTGCTTGACCTGCTGTGTTCATCCAGCCCCATGCTTGTTACTATGGCAAAGTTGTTATTTTGTGTGGTGCATTATTACAAATATCACTTAGTCCAAAGCACTATAGCTATGTGCTTGTTGAAGTCTGGAGCTACGTGTATTATTGATAAAGGTAAAGCCACCATAGTCCTACTGGACCATACAGCTGCTCTCCCAGTAGAGAATAATAGCTGGTGGTAGTTTAACTCATGGGTCTCAACTTTCACAGAATCCCTACAGTGTGGAAACAGGCCCTTTGGCCCAACAAGTCCACACTGAACCTCAGAGCATCCCACCCATCCCAACAACCCACCTAACCTACACCGCCCTGAACACTATGGGCAATTTAGCATGGCCAATCCACCTAACCTGCACATCTTTGGACTGTGGGAGGAAACCAGAGCACCCAGAGGAAACCCATGCAGACACAGGGAGAATGTGCAAACTCTACACAGACAGACGCCCAAGGCTGGAATTGAACCCAGGTCCCTGGCACTGTGAGGCAGCAGTGCTAACCACTGAGCCACCATGCCACCCATATGAGGGTAAAGATTATGAAGGACAGTCCTTGATGGTAATTTCAGCTGGTGCCGGAATTCAATCCAGGCTATTAGCACCAACATGCATCACAAACCAGTCATCCAAACAACTGAGATAACCAGCCCCCAGTGATGGTAGAGATGAAAACACTCTTTCTGTCATGTAGCTGACGAGGAGTCTTTTACACTCGTAGCACCTTGCCATTACTGTATATTGGCAGGATTTGTGAGTTTGACACAACCTGTTTGATCACCTAATGAATGTATCTCTCTTCGGCAACCAAATCCCAGGATATGACTAGAACTTTCTGATTCAGAGGCAGGGGTGTTACATATTGCACCACAAGTCCCATGTTTACGTTACTGGACAAGTAATCCAGAAATCTGGCATGTTGGAAGGACGAGTTCAAATCATATCATGGCTGCTGTGGATTTTAAGTTCAATTAATTAAATAAACCTGCAGATTTATTTTATTCAGGATCTGGTTCCAGACCAGCCTGCAATTTGGCAGTTTTGTTATTTCCTTGCCATATTCCTGAGTCATTTTCCAAAAAGCTGATTTTGGGTTGGGGGGACTGGAACTTGGCTGCTTGCCAGCAAACAATTTGAACCAAAATTTGTTAATGAGATATGGGCATCATTGACCAGGACAGCATTTATTGCCCATCCCTAATTGCAATGCAAGAGATGGTGATGAGCTAAGTTGTTGAATGTCTGCAGTCATTGGACTCTGGGGATACCCACAATGCTATTACGAAGGGAGTTCCAGGATTTTAACCTAGTGACAGTGAAGGAATGACAATATAGTTCCAAGTCAGGTGAATTTAAGGGAAACTTGCAGGTGATGGTTGAAATAATTCCACAGAGGCTGGTATCCCTTAACCAAGTCACCATTTATTCACACATGCGTAGTACATGACACTGACCCATCTAGCACAGAACCAGCTCCTGGAAACAGCAGAACCCCTGATACTCCTGTTTATATCTGTCAGCCAGAACTCCCCGTTTGGACCAGGTTAACAATTCCAATCAAGGAATGCATTTACCTGGCTGACCTCATTCCAATCACTATGATGGTGTTCCCATGCATCTGCTGCTCTTGCCCTTCTAGATAGTAGAGACTGTGGAGAAGGTGATTTCAGAGGAGCATTGGTGAGTCATTGCAGTGTATCTTGTAGACATTACATACTGCTGCCACTGTGCTCTGGCGGTGAAAGACATGCATATTGAAGGTTGTGGATGAGATGCCAATCAAGCGGATTGCCTCGCCCTAGATAGTGTTAAATTTCTTGATTGTTGTCTTGAGCCACATTCATCCAGGCAAATGAAAAATATCCCACCTTGCTTCAATTATCTAAGAGCTTAGTCAGACCACATCCGGAGTACTGTGTGTAGTTTTGGTCACAGTATCTTGGGAAAGATATTATTGCCCTAGAGTGAATATAGTAAAGATTCACCAGACCTATTCCCCAGAATGGCGGGGCTATCCTATGAAGAGAAATTGGACCAACTGGGTCTTCATTCTCTAGGATTTCAAAGCATAAGAGGTGATATCAGTGAAACTCACAAAATACTTCAAGGGTTTGACAAGGTAGTACAGGTCAACTGTTTCCCCTGTTGGAGAGTCTAGAACCAGGGGCACAATTGAAAAATAAGTGGGATGCAACTTAGGTTCAAGATGAGGAGAATTTTTTTTTATTTAGAGGGGAGTGAGCCTCTGGAATTCTCTACCACTAAGGTTAGATAATATGGAATACCAGAAGAACTAGCCATTTGTATACGGAACTGGCTTGAAGGAAGAAGACAGAGGATGGTGGTGGAGGGTTGCTTTTCAGACTGGAGGCCTGTGACCTCCAGTGTGCCACAAAGATCAGTGCTAGCTCCCCCACTTTTCAACATTTATATAAATGATATGGATGTGAGCATATGGTTAGTAAGTTTTCAGATAACACTAAACTTGGACATGTAGTGGACAGCGAAGCAGGTTACCTCAGAGTACAACAGGACCTTGATCAGATGGGCCAATGGACCGAGGAGTGGCAGATGGAGTTTAATTTAGATAAATGTGAGGCACTGCATTTTGGAAAGGCAAATCAGGGCAGGACTTATATACTTAATGGTAAGTGTTGCTGAACAAAGAGACTTTGGAGTGCAGGTTCATAGTTCCTTGAAAGTGGAGCACAGGTAGATAGGATAGTGAAGAATACGTTTGGTACGCTTGCCTTTATTGGTCAGTGCATTGAGTATAAGAGTTGAGAGGTCATGTTACAGCTGTACAGGACATTGGTTAGGCCACTTTTGCAAATACTGCATGCAACCCTGGTCTCTCTGCTATAGGAAGGATGTTGTGAAACTTGAAAGGGTTCAGAAAAGATTTACAGGGATGTTGCCAGGGTTGGAGGGTTTGAGCTATAGGGACATTTTCCCTGGAACCTTGAAGGCTGAGGAGTGACCTTATAGAGATTTATGAAATCACGAGGAACATGGATTGGGTAAACAGACAAGGTCACTTCCCCAGGGTGGGGGAGTCCAAAAGTAGACAGCATAGGTTTAAGGTGAGAGGGGAAAGATTTAAAGGGGACCTAATGGGTAACTTTTTCACACAGAAGGTGGTGCGTGTATGGAATGAGCTGCCAGAGGAAGTGGTGGAGACTGGTACAATTACAATATCTAAAAGGCACCTGGGTGGGTATATGAATAGGAAGGGTTTAGAGTGATATGGGCCAAATGCTGACAAATGGGACTAGATTTATTTAGGATATCTGGTCGGCATGGATGAATTGGACCAAATGGTCCATTTCGATGCTGTACATCTCTGTGACTCTATGACTATATGACTGTGGAGATTCTGTCTTTGAATATGTTTAAAGTAGATATTGATAGGTGCAGATTATCAGTGGCATACAGTGTTTTGGGGATGGGGTGACTAAAAGACATTGAAGCGTTTGTTCAGCCATGATCATACTGAATGCTGGGTAAGCT
Source organism: Ginglymostoma cirratum (assembly GCA_024137785.1). Classification (NCBI taxonomy): domain Eukaryota; kingdom Metazoa; phylum Chordata; class Chondrichthyes; order Orectolobiformes; family Ginglymostomatidae; genus Ginglymostoma; species Ginglymostoma cirratum. The sequence goes on along the minus strand of JAHRHZ010000047.1, from coordinate 6,429,012 downwards.
CAATAGGCTGAATGGCCGACTGTTATAGGAAGGATATTATTAACCTAGAGAGGATTCAGAAAAGATTTACCAGGATGTTGCCAGCAATGGAGGGTTTGATTTATAAGGAAAGGCTTGGATAGGCTGGGACATTTTTCATTGGCATGTAGAAGGTTGAGGGGTGACTTCACAGAGGCTTATAAAATCATGAGGGGTATAGATAAGGTGAATGGCAGATGGCTTTTCTCTTGGGTGAGGGATTTCAAGGCTAGGGTGAGAGAAGAAAGATTTGAAAAAAGACACGGGGGCAATATTTGGGTCAGCATGGATTGGTTGGACCAAAGTATGACTGTGCGAATCTATGATTCTAATCTTGTGTTCCTATCACAGTATTGGCTTGTGATTTGCAGATGTGGATAGACACTGGGGAGACAGGAGACATGTTACTCGCCACAAAATTCCTAGATTCTGACTGACTGTTGTAACCATAGTTTTTGTATAGGTGGTCCAGTTTAGCTTCTGATCACCGACTGAGATTCCCAGTCTTCGGTATATGCAGCCCACACTCCTAATGGTCTTGTCAGGGTATTTGCTGGAAGGTATAGCTCCTGGCTTGGAAGTCTAGATTGCAGCCTCTGAATTCATGGCTGGCTATTTAGGACCAAGTTAAGGAAAATTTCTTAACTCAAACATTTGTGCACCATTGGATTATCTTCCCTCGAGAGCAGTGGTTGCTCCTATTTTGAGTATGCAAGACAGAGGTTGATAAAACTTTGTGTCAAAATGAATTAAAGAATGTGGGGATAGTGGGGGAAGGTGGTGTTTAAATAGAAGATCATCCAGGATCGTATGAATTGGTAAACAGGTTCAAAGGGCAAAATAGCCATATTCAGTTCCTGTTTTTTATGTTCTTATGTCTGATGTGACAGGAGGAGTATCTGGCTTATGTTCTTCATTAAAAGATATGTTCAACAGCTTGTGCCTCAACTTGTAGAAAAATTATGTTTCATTGTTAGCCTATTGGCTCTGGTGCACTTTGTAAATTATATATCTAAACAGCCAAAAGTTCTATTAGTGAATGAGTGTGTAGTTTTATGCCCCAGTAGCTTTAACAGCACTTTTTGGCTGCAACCAATGCCTGATGGATGCAGTGAGGGAGTTTTGACTGAGTGTGATTTAAATGGTTACTTGTTGGCTACAGTGCATTGCAACTGTCCGGCTATCTTTTAGTGTTCTTATTTTTCTTTCTCGTAACTTAAGAGTGAAGCATTGGTATATGGTGTCAATATATCAGTTGTTTTAGAAGCATCATGCTGCAGAACGTTATCATCGCGTGTTAAATGGTAAACAGCTGTCTCCATGTTAAGAGGCTGTGGAAGTGGAAATGGGGATTCTGAACTGTCATTTCACAAGAACCAGGCTACATCAGTTCACACAATCTACTACAGAATCACAGATACAGAAGGAAGACATTCGGCCCATTGTATCTGCCCCTGTTCTTCAGATGAGCAACATTATCTACTACCATCACCTCTTCTTTCCCCATACCTTTGCACATTATTTCTATAATGGAGCACTGCAATTCAGGACAGCAAGTGGCTTCTTGAAGTAATATTAACAGCCAATCAAATCCAATAAAGTTGAGATAACAAGGCGTGGGACTGGATGAACACAGCAGGCCAAGCAGCATCATAGGAGCAGGAAAATTTGATCAAGGACTAAATTGGTACTGAACATGGATACATGTAAATCTCCAATCACCTTGTGCACTCAGCCAACTATTTCAAGAAACATGAAGAAAAGCTCCAGTTGGGATAAAGTCAAGGAATATAAATTATAACAGAATATTTAATAAGTTACTTGCAAGAACTTTCTGTGCCAGTATCTATTACTGCCTAACTTTTCATAATGAGCTAAGAGTGCCTCTCCACCTAATACACATTGTTTTCTTTCAAGTATGAAGGATCACAAACTCCAATAATTCATTGCCTGTCTAGATCTTTCTTCTCCTTCACTTTCCTCTGGCACCATCTTTTCTTCTAAGCTTGCCTCTTGTGTAAATAGTCAACACAGTGTGGAACTGGAGGAACACAGCAGATCAGGCAGCATCAGAGGAGCAGGAAAGTCAGCGTTTTGGGTCGGGACTCTTCATCAGGACTGAAGTATCGCCTTTCCTACTCCTCTGATGGTGCCTGACCCTCTGTGTTCCTCCAGCTCCACACTGTATTGACTCTGACTCCAGCACCAACAGTTCTTGCTATCTCTTGTGTAAATATCCTGCACTCCTACCCTCTCTGACCGTGTGACATGTCCTTAGCTAATTTTTGATTAGACACTTTACAGTCTTGTAGACTCAGTGATGAGTTTAACAGTTTCAGACTATAATCACAGACTCAAATTATTTCCTTTTCTTTGCATATTTCCCTCTTGTTAGATCACAATTATCTATTGTTTTTCTTGATTTTTTTTTCTTCTTTGCTAACACTCCCATGCCAAGCATGACTAATTTAATCTCTTTTGTTTTTCACCTGATCACAGACCTTTCCTTTTATATTTTTATTCCGTAGCCCCATAAACACACACACACACAGACACACACACACACACTTCACATGCTCAAAACCTGTTACTTTTCTAACTTTCCCTGATGAAAGGTCGCTGACCTGAAATGTTAACTCTGTTTCTGTCCCCACAAAGCCTGTCTGACCTGCAGAGTATTTCTTTCACTGTTTGTCTTTATTTGTTGCTTTTCTTGCTGCTGCCGGAAATTAAATGCCTCAGTATTCCTAATGGAAATTATATGCCTCAGTATTATAGTGCACGGTTACCTTCTCCATTCTGGGATATCTATAGTTCAGAAAGACCAGTTGTTCAGAAATGCTTTGAGCAGACCCAAACATCCCCTGAACATCATTAGTGTCATTTTACTACAGTGCTTTGAGAACAATTTTTATCACTGCTTTATAATGCTTCATCACTATTTTATGTTTTAGGTAAATAGTTATTTCAATTGTGTGTTCTGGTTCTTAACCATGTAGTTGGCCATTCTAACATCATTCTATAATCCAGAAAATTCTGAATCTGGCTGCTTAGCAAATGCTTCATGGGGGGAGTCTGGAAGAAACTTTCTTGACTGAGAGGCTTATTAGTCTTTGAAATGCTCTTCCACAGAGAGATGTGTAGGCTGGGTCATTGAATTTACTCAAAGCAGAGGAGCAGGCAGTAAAGGGGAGTAGAAGCAAAGATCACATCAGTCATGGTTGAATTAAATGGTGGAGCTAGCTCAAGGAGATAAATAGCCCACTGCTGCATTTGTTTCTTAATTCAAAAATGGCTTAGTCTCAAGCATTTGAGCCTGGTGAAGTTACAGTCCAGTACAGAATAAAATTAGATACACAGTCTGCAGTTGGGCGATGCACATTTGTGCTGGCCTAGTCAAAACCGTCCTGGAATTTGCCTCCTTAATCCTAGGCCCTATCTGTCCAACGGTTCATTGATGGAACTGGATGATATCTGATTGTCAAGCGGCACAGGGATGCCTGTTTAATGCATGCAGTTCACTGTTCTCTCAAGCAAAATGCCAAATTTGGGTGATTGAGCTTAAGACTGTGCACACTACCGTTGCCAACTCTGATTGGATGGATCACATAACCTCCAATCACACTGGCTGATTACAAGTCTCTTTTCTCCCCATCTATAATGCTTCTGGAATTAAAAATGTTTAAACAAAATGAAGTGACAGACATTTTTGAATGTCCCAGTGATTTTACTTCTGGGTTGCTCTCAGCAGTGCCCAAGGGTTAAATGTTTAATTCCTGAAGTCTTCGGAGCAGCCCTGAAGGATTGGCGAGCGAGACTGGCTGTTTCACCTTCCCCACTAAGTCCAGGAAGATCAGATTTAACCTGGTGCAGTCTTCTCCACATTAGCAACTCTGCTGGAGCTATCCCTGTCATTGCATGAGGAGTGGTCCTGTAATCAAATAAGAACCAGGACAGTTTGGTATCTAGTGAGCTGTAGGCTGTTTCTTTAAGCCTGCCTTCAAAGTTTGGACAGCTCTTTCTGCCAGACCATTGGATGATGGATGGTATGGAGCTGTCCTTAAATATTGAATACCATTTAACTTTAGGAAATAGTCAAATTCCCTGCTGGAAAATGATGACCTGTTATTTGTGACCAACACTTCCAGGAGCCTGTGTATTGCAAAAGATGCACACAGTTTTTCTATTGTCATACCTGAGTTTGACAAATGAACTTTATGTAGATACAGCCACTTTGAGTGGGTGCCCACAAAGACTAAGAACATTGAGCCCATTAAAGGACCTGTTTGGTCGACCTAACCGAGTCCAGGGTTTAACCAGCTATTCCCACGAAAATGGGGAAGGTGCTGTTTGTAATTTATGTCCTTGTTGGCACTTTGGGCACTGCCCCACTACCATGGCTACGTCCGTGTCCAATCCTGACCACCAAACATAACACCTCACCAATATCTTCATTTTGGAAATCCCTACCTGGCAGCGACCTTTGCTCAGGGCAATCACTGTTTCTCCCCAGACTAATATATCGCTATGGCTTGGCTATATGGCCATTTCCTTTGTTAAGAGTTGATGCAAAGGTGCCACATTGGAGGCCCAGTTATGTATGAACTTTACATAATAATTCACCAGCCCAAGGAAAGACTAAACTCTGGTATAAATGAGAGACAGGGCACCTTTGATTGCCCTCACGTTATCTTCCAATGGGTGTAATCCAGTTTTGTTGACTCTGTAGCACAAGTAGTCCGCTTGGGGTGCCTAGAACACAAGAACCCTTCTAAGACATGCACCTGACTGCGAGAAATGTCTAAGGACTATGTCCAAGTTCTGTAAGTGCTCCTTATTGGTCTTCCCTGTTATTAGCACATTATCTAGATAAATGGCGGCTTGGAATAGACCTTGTAAATGTTCTTCTTCATCCGCTGAAAAATTGCACAGGCTGACGATACCCCAAATGACAGTCTCATATACTGGCACAAACCCTTGTGGGTATTAATTGTTATATACTTCTGCGAATCCTCATCGAACTGCAATTGCAGATGCGGATGGCTCATACCCAGCTTTGTGAAGGACCGTACTCTGCCAGCTTTGTGTATAAATCTTCTATGCAAGTGATTGGGTATTTATCCAGCATTGAAAAGCGGTTTACCATTTGTTTAAAATCCCCACAAAGGCAAACTGACCCTTCAGGCTTCATAATCGGTATGAGCAGTGCTGCCCATTCTATAAACTGGACTGGTTTGATGATTCCTTCACTTTCTAGCCTTCTGATTTCTGCCTCTAATCTTGCCCATAAGGCAAATGACACTGGGTGGGTCTTGCAGAATCATGGGATTGCTTCCTGATCAACATGGAAGGTGGTTTTAGCTCCTTTCATAGGCCCTTGACCTTCCTGAAAAACTTCCAGGTATTTAATTAGGACTTCTCTCAGGAAGACATTTTCTAATTGAAAAATGTTGAGCTAATCTAGGTGAATCTTTCTCAACCAATTTCCCGAGCCTTTTACTACAATCAGTGGTAACTGAGGCCAGAACCCATGTTGTACCCTTAATCTGTAAATGTTCCATGGTATAAGTTCACAGTCTAGCCGAGGTTTTGCACAAATTTAAGGGTTGGTGTCCAGAGCGAATTTTGTTAAGACTGGTTCTTTGATCACTGAAATGGCCGCACCAGTATTGACCTCCATTAGAACCAGGTAACCATTTAACCAGACATTTATTTTGATTGGTTCTGATTTGGATGTTGCATTTAACTGTTCCGAACCAGATGTAGGTGGACTTTCCATGGTATGTAATCTCCTGGATACCGGCCTGTGAGTTCTCTTATTCTGTTTAGGTCGAGTGAGACTCTTTTGTTGTCTCGAGTCCACATACTGGCAGTAGTTGCTTGCTGGCCCGATTCCTGAAGAAAATTTTAACTATTTGGCCAAGGCTTGGCTTTGATATGGGGTTTTGTTGTGGGCCGACCCAGAGTCCGTCTGTTCAAGGTACGTCCTGAGTGAGGCTATGCAATTGCCTTCACTCAACTGGTGCTCTCCAAGCTCTATGGACTGGTGATGGTGTCCACTTCTATTGGAATACCCTGCAAGTCATACGCTCCACTTGCCACATTTCCCCATGATAAAGCCCATTGTAGTACCTGTTTGAAGTCTAGTTAGGCTTCAGCTTGCAGATGCTTTTTCATGGTTATATCATTAATCCCACATACCAAACAGTCTGTCAGCTTCTCATTAAGGGTTAAACCAAAGTCCCATGCCTCTAAGACAATAATAGTTGTCTTAATCTCGTCAAAAATCCTGATACAGATTCCCCTGGTTCTCAAATTGCCGAGTAAAACCGATAGCATCTCAGAATTAGAGGAGACTTGGGGTCATAATATTCCTTAACAAAACCCGTCAACTCTTGAAAGGTCTTAGTATCTGGTGCTTCATGGAAGATTAGGCTCCTAATAACTGAAAAAGCTGTGGGTTCAGGAGAACTGACAAAAGAATTACCCATTGCTTTTCCTCTGCTCCAGTGTCATTTGCCCAGAAAAAAAAAATTCATTCTTTCCATATACTGGGCTCAGTTTTCGACAGCAGCATTGAACGAGTCAAGCTCCCCCAACAACAGCACCCTGCCAGAAATACTTATCCTAATTGAAAGACAACTGGACTAGATTAACAGCCCCAATCAGGAAATTCATATTCTATGAGGTCCCCCTCCCTGACCTTGTTACAATCACTACATTGATAAAAAGATTTTACCAAGAGTTTTGTTTTAAAAATCCGAGTACATAAGTACCTCTCAAGGCTGCACTGTTCTGAAAGCAGAGTTGCATGAAAATAAATGACTCTGATAAATAAAAAGGACTCCAGAAAGCTAAAAAAAATGTCAAGGAATCCACTTAAAAGTACATTTTGGCAGCATGGATTAACAGTTTAAATTAATCACATGCCAAAAATAGGCACAGCATTGCAACATACTCTGTGCTGAAACCCATCAGAAGAAATATTTTGGTTTTACGTTGTCTTATAAACACTCTTAACCATCCATTGATGCTTCCGTAGAGGATTTGGCCCTTAATTAACAGCCACTATTTTAAAGCAGTCTAAAGCACTGTCTTAGCTCTGGCAATGAATACGTTGTTGGCAAGATCTAATGAGAATTAGTTGTTAATAATCGCACTAAAAGGAATTATAGTCGATCTAGATCTCTCCAGCCCACATCCAGTTGAACCCACTACCTACTCTTTCATAGATAACAAGCATGGGGCTGGATGAACACAGCAGGTCAAGCAGCATC
>JAHRHZ010000047.1:6395855-6421317 GCA_024137785.1 Ginglymostoma cirratum | reverse complement strand
GATGCTGCTTGACCTGCTGTGTTCATCCAGCCCCATGCTTGTTATCTCGGATTCTCCAGCATCTGCAGTACCTTTTATCTCACCTACTCTTTCATCCCTGTTATCCTTGCTTTAATAATTTTTAATTTCATGTGTTCCTTTTTAAATGCCTTCCTGGCCTTATCCATTCCTTATAACATCCACCTGCCCTATCTCCCTTTCACTTACTCCCAACAGTTCATTTGTTCCATCATGGACAGCCATGTCTTCAGTTGCCCAGAGCCTTCATGCTCCACAGTTTGGAAGCACTCTTTGCAGTCCCGTCTGTTCACTCCCACTCTCCTTTTAAAACACTCCTTTAATGCCACAGCTGATTAAACCTTTTGAGACTCTCCCTTAGTTACTTATTTTTTTTTAACTTTCTTGGATTTTACAACCAGCCTTGAGGTTATAAATTATCAACCACATTTTCAAAGGCAACTTCTTAACTTTTCCAGGGAAGCTATTATTAGAAGAAATAAACTGTAACAGGAAACCTCTTGTTCCCCAGGGTTATATAAAATGATGTGACATAATAGTTAATCAAAACTCCCCTCTCAGGTAAATAGCAGGTGGCAACCTTTTGCTTCGTTGCCCTTTTTGCTTAAGGATGAAGTACCTAAATGCAATGCAGTTAACATACTAGGTAGAAACTAAAAGTTGTAATTAACCTCTGATCTGGAAGCTTTCGGAACTGGCTACTGAATTTACTTATTGTAATGTAGTTTAACATATCAATCAAAGACATCTAATCAAACCTTAGTAATTTAAAGTGATCTGGTCGCATTCACCACCTGACCTTGTTGATTGGTAGGACAGTTTCTGTTTTATACATTTTTGGGGACTGACTTCTAAGCACTTTGTTTAACAAATTCTAACCCCTTTAAAAAATGTGTATCTTTTGCTAATTATAATGCACAGAAGAAATTCTCCCCCCCACCCCCACCAATATTGTACACAGCCACTCCCTCCCGCACCCTCACCACACCCTATCTTTCCAGTGAACCAAACCCATTTTATCTGGAACAGATATAATTACATTGTACAGTACAAACATTGTAGTATTGTAGTTACACAACAGAGGCCACGGGTCACATGCATAGATTTGCTAAACTGTAACAACTGCAAAGTTGTAAAGAAAGGCTGGATAGACTGGGACTTTTTTTTTCACTGGAGCTTAGGAGGTTGAGAGGTGACCTTATAGAGATTTATAAAATCATGAGGAGTAAGGACAGGGTTAATCACAGGTGTCTTTTCCCTGGGATGGGGGAGTTTAAGACTAGAGGGCACTTCTTTAAGGAAAGAGATTTAACAAAGACATGAGGGGCAATCTTTTTTTACACACAGGGTGGTTCGCGTGTGGAATGAAGTTCCTGAGGAAGTGGTGGATGTGGGCACAGTTACAACATTTAAAAGACACTTGGTTAAGTACATGAATAGGAAAGGTTTGGAGGGATATGGACCCAGTGCAGGCAGGTGGGACTAGTTTAGTTTGGGATTATGCTCGACATGGACTAGTTGGACTGAAGGGTCTGTTTCTACATTGTATGACTTCATGAATCTACAAGAGTGCACTGTACAACATGTCATAACTTTGAGGGCATTCACCTATGCAAAATAGTTATTTTGGAGGGGATTGCAAAACCTTCAAACATGTGTCACCGTGAGTTAAATTTTTATTTGGCTTTGTAAAACAATAAAGTCTCAGAGTCAGGATAATTAACCCACCTCATTTTGTTCCTAAATGGATAGTGAGATCTCCGTCAAAGAAATAATGGTAAAAATATTGCAATCAGTTCACAGTGTCAAAACCTCGGGACCTTGATATATTTCGCTCTTCAATTCTAAGGTACGGCACTGCCTCCCGAATCTTTTCCCACTGTGACCCGACTTGAAAATTGTCACCGCCCCTCGAGAAAACTGTGATGAGAGTGGGGTTTGGGATGTTTGCTTAAGAGCAGGCGTATAGCTGATATAACTCGGTGAAAAGTGCCACAATGGCCTTTGCTGCCTCAGTGCTTGCTACCTCCAAAATGTCAATGACCCTCACTGTGGGAAGCCCTGGACTATGAGCTTAAAGCGCTTTTTAAAACAAAAACCATTTTGGGAATGTTTGAATTGTGTGGTTAAGACACGTGCGTGCAGATATGCGTGTGATTACATCTGTTTGAATTTAACATTGCGATGTCGAAATTATTGCTCTTTTGGAGGAGGGAGAGGGTCAGTGGAATCAGGGAAAGTCTTTGTGTGAAACAGAATCTTAGACTGTTTGTCTTGCAGCTTGCTCATCAGAACCGTGTGTCATGTAATGGTTCGCCCACACTGTGGTGATAACAACACCGGAGGTGCTGAAAAACATTTGGGAGCAGGGAAATTTGTTCACCTTGCAGCATTGCAACGTTGATAGCCAGGAGAGGATAGCTTACCTCTGGGGGGAAAATCAGAGTAACGCTGGCGCTGACGAATTTTATCTCCATTGCCCCAACCCCACCGTGCGTCGCAATATCAGGCGTGTCGGTATTTACGATGCACCAGTGAAACCAATTTTGCCCTACTCTCTTTCAAAATACTCAAATACCCAGGCGTCATGTGTTAGTTTTGCTGAATAAAATAGGTGGGCATATGAATAGGAAGCATTTAGAGGGATATGGGCCAAATGCTGGCAAATGGGACTGGATTAATTTGGGATATGTGATTGGCATGGACCAGTTGGATGGAAGGGTCTGTTTCCATGCTGTATATCTTTCTACTCCCTGACCCCCGGTTAACAGATGTGGGTTTCTGATGCATGAAGTGTACGGGAGTGTCAGGGTTTCTTTCTCTGATACTGGAGCTTTCAAGAGAACCTTTCAGATTTTTGGTTTTCGAAACAAGGTCTTGTTCTTGCTTTACAGCCACTTTCATCAGAATGAAGCTGGATGGTGTTGTCACAATGTGAAAGCTTTGACAGGTCTCACAATGCCCATCCCTTCCATTTTACTCCCAGTTAAGTTCCCCATTCACCCTTGGATTATTTCTAAGGTTGTTGTTTAACATATAGTTCAACTTTTGGAAGTTGGCTGCAGCGATTTGTATACTGGTTTTGTGTTCAGAATAACCAAAGCTTTGTTTGCTACACCTGTTCACAGAACTGGGGTATCACTGGCTGGTGCACATCTCTTTATTGTCCATCTCTAAATTATCCTTGAGAAGGTTTGATTGATTTATTGTTGTCACATGTACCGAGATACAGTGAAAAGTATTGTTTTGTGGACTATACAGGCAGATTGTACCATGCAAAGTGCATCAGGGTAGCAGAACAGAGTGTTCTGTACAGTGTTAGAGCAACACAGAAAGTGCAGAGAGGTCTGTTCAAAAGTCTGATAACAGCGGGGAAGAAGCAATTCTTGAATCTGTTCATACATGTATTCAAAGTTTTATATCGTCTGTCCAATATAAGAGGGTGGAAGAGAGTATAACTGGGGTGGGAGGGGTCTTTTATTATGTTGGTTGTTTTCCTGATGCAGCGGGAAGTATAGATGGAGTCAATGGATGGAAGACTGGTTTGTGTGATGGAGTTGGCTCTGTTCATGACTTTCTGTAGTTTCTTGCAGTCCTGGGAAGAGCAGTTGGCACACCACACTATGATGCACCAAGATAGGATGCTTTTAATGGTGCATCTATAAAAATTGGTAAGAGTCCTTGTGGACATGCAGAATTTCTTAGCTTCCTCAGGATGTAGAGATGTTTTTGTGGTTGAGCCACTTTGTTCAAACTCTGCAGTCCTCAGGTGGGTTGGTCGAGTCACAGTGCTGTAAGGAAGAATAACTATACAGGAATCGGATCCAGTGACAGAGAAAGGTGAATCATACATTTCCAAGAGAGGATGGTGTGTGCCTCAGAAGGTAGCCTGCAGGCAGTGGTGTTCCCATGTATCTGCTGTTCTCATCTTTCCAGATGGTAATGTTTGTGAGTTTAGAAGATGCTGTCAAAGAAACCTTGGTGATTTACTGCAGTGCATCTTGCAGATGGTGCACAATGCTGTTACTGATCATCAGTAGTGGATGGAGGTAATGTTGAAGATAGGGTGGCAATTAAGTCAGTTACTTTCTTCTTGTGTGTTTTTGGAGTTGCGCTCATCCAGAGAAGTGGGATGTATTTCTTCAGATTCCTGAAACATTTTCTCTCCACTGATGCTGTCTGACTTGTTGCACGCTTCCAACATTTTTTGTTTTCCTTTGGATTTCCAGCATCCACAGTATTACACTTCTACATTAATACAATCAAAAGACATATATTTGCCTATAATGCAGTAAATAATCTCCAGAGAAATATAGTCAGACAAAAATTGACATGGCATCAAAGAGGGAGACATTAGAAAAGGTGATTAAAAGCTTGGTTAAAGAGGTAGATTTTAAGGAGGCATCTTCTTAGAAGCTGGACAGAGGTGCTGAGGTTATGGGGAGGAATTTCTGGGTGCTGGATCCAGGCAGCTCGTGCGCAGTAGCTAATGGTGGGACAGTAGAAATCAGAGATGGAGAAAAGGCCAGAATGGAGGAACGTTGAGTTCTTAGATGGCTGTGGGGCTGGTGGAAGTTATGGAGAAAGGGAAAGAGTGAGGCCATGCAGCAATTTGGACACTATGAGAATTAGTGCCTATTAGAATCATAGAATCATACAATACAGAAGAGGCCCTTCAGCCCATTGGGTTTCCACTGACCAAAACTATTCTAAATCTACACAAGTTCCACTTTCCAGTTCTTGGTCCATAGCCTTGAATGTATGACATTTCACATGCGCATCCATGTATTTTTAAAGGATGTGAGGTTTCTCGCTTCAACTACCCTCCCAGGCAGTGCATTCCAGATTCCTACCACCCCTGAGGATTTGAAATCCTCAAATCTCCTCTAAACCTCCTGCCTTTCACCTTAAAATTATGCCTTCTTGTTACTGACCCTTCAACTAAGGAGAACTGCTGCTTTCTATCGACTCTGTCCATGCCCCTCATAATCTTGTACACCCCAATCAGGTCACTTCACAGTCTTCTATGCTCTAAAGAAAACAACTCGAGCTTATCCAGCCTCTCTTCATGGCTGCATGACTCCATCCCAGGCAACATCCTGGTGAATCTCGTCTGCACTCCAAACAGTGCAGCCACATCCTTTCTGTAGAGTGTGGTGACTGGAACAGCACACAGGATTCCAGCTGTAACCTAACCAAAGTTTTGTACATCTCCAACATAATCTCCCTGCTCTATAATCTATAAAGGCAAGTGTCCCATGTGCCTTCTTAACTTACTCCATTAACTCATCCTGCTGTCTCTGGTGGTCAGTGGACAAGCACCCCATGATGAGGGTGGCACAGTGGTTAGCACTGCTGCCTCACACCTCAAGGGACGCAGGTTCAATTCCACCCTTGGGCAACTGTCTGTGTGGAGTTTGCACATTCTCCCTGTGTCTGTGTGGGTTTCCTCCCACAGTCCAAAGACGTGCAGGCTAGGTGGATTGGCCATGCCAAATTGCCCATTGTGTCCAGGGATGTTTGGGTTATGCAGGGGTAGGAGAATGAGTTGGGGAGGGATGCTCTTTGGAGGGGCAGTGTGGACTTGTTGGGCTGAATGGCCTGTTTCCACACTATAGGGATTCTATGAAGAACCCTCTGAGCTTCCTGGTGTCCTACCATTCACTGATGACTCCCTTGTCTTGTCACCTCTTCCAAAGCATATCACCTCACATTTAGCAGAGTTAAATTAGTTGTGGAATCTTTATAGAGATCTATGTTGTAAATAGAAACATGTAGTGATTCAACTTGTACTCCTTAGGGCAAATGTGACAATTATTTAAATTTTAAATGTCAAGTTTTAAACAATTTAGATATTTTCCTCATCAATCTGTCTGTGATGTTATGATGTGCCTCTGGAGTAGGTGGGACTTGACCACAGGCCTCCTGGTTTAGAGACAGAGACACTACCACTACATCACAAGATCCCTATCCCAGCACTGTGTACTACAGTGGAAAGGGTCCTCAATTGATTGGCAAATCAACTCTGATTGGCCTTGCTGTTGCCACGGAGGAAGTAGCAAGGGACAACAGGGCTTGCAGTAATTCAAAAAAAAAGCATAGGGCTTGATCATATTCTTGAAGAGAAAATCAGAGTTAACGTTTCAGAGAACGGTTCTGAGGAAGGACCCAAAACGTTAACTCTTGATTTTTTTTCTTCACAGATTCTGCCCGACCTGCTGAGCTTTTCCAGCAACTTCTGTTTTTGTTCCTGATTTACAGCATCCGCAGTTCTTTCGGCTTTTATTTGATCGTATTCTTTTTGTATTTGGAGGATGGTTCTTTGCGTGTGAACGTATGTCACTTAGACAAAACATAACCGAGACAGCCACTTGACTGACAGTTTTAAATTAGCTGCTGGTGTCGTGTTCAGCAAATGCTGCCCAATCCAGAAATACATTTAACAGGAGATAGTGTGGCCAAAGAGGAGGACATTCTGCCCATTGAATTCATGCTGGCTCTTTGCAGAGTGATCCAGTCGGTCTTTTAGCGGTTTGCTCTGTGAAATGTCATGATGACACCATGGTATAACTTGGACTGGCGAGGGGACCTTCACCCACATTTGATCTCAGTCCCTAATCTGAAATGTCAGGATACTTGCCCTCGATGCAGTGAAATGTCCGTTGGGAGTTTTCATTTCTGTGCAATGCTGTCTCGAGAAGTTTAGACGGTCCCCACCAGTAAATGTCCAAAACAGCCCAGATGGTAAAGGAAGAGCGAGACGGGGCACCGAAAGGGTCCGCGCTATTCTGCACACCGCTGGCGAGGTCAGTGACACCGTCGGGAACGAAACTGACACGATCTGTACGAGTGCGAAGGTTCACAACCTGAAATTTCAATTCTGCCGAAATCAGCAAGACACCCTCCACCCACGCACCCAAACACGGTTTCACTAAAGTAGTGTTTTGTGAGCGCAGAGAAATAATTAAGAGGGAAACAAGTAACGGCAGTTTCTAAAACTCTGTGCGAGGTGAGGGTACAGAGAAAGTAAACGCTTGGGTCAAAGGAAAGTCATGTCATAAACAAATCAATTTTTACGATCATATAAATGTTGAAACAAACTCGGGGAAAGGACATTTCGCTTTCACAACTCGGCCACCCACCACCCGTGGGCCATCTGATGATTTTTTTCAGTCTCCTCCCATTCTCTCCACGTGCTTTGCTGTGGTTTTTCCTTTGGGAACTGAATTTGCAGAGTGAAGCCTGGCGAAGGGTTTGCAGTTGCCCACAATAGTGCAAAGTTGGGGAACAGTCAGGATTTGTCACGCACGAATATTTGGATCTTAACATCTACCTCAGCCTGAAGGTTCACTTTGTGTCTGTCCTGCAAGGAACACAAGGTAAAACAATTTCCTGTTCCCTGTTTGGGATTAATGATTGGAAAAATAATCCGAAGGGTTGACGGGCGCTGGTGCTGGTTGTGGGGGCGGGGAAAGTGTATTGATAGTATGATGAGTCTGTCGGTACTGTAGCATTGGTAACACATTACAATAAAAGGTCAGAGCATTCAGTAAGCTGAATCTTCCAAATGGAATGGAGGTGGCTGGGCTGGGAAATGTACATGACCAGCTTCTCCAAGTGGCCCCACTTCCTAGAAATGTTTTGTTGTATCTTTTGGTAGGAAGAAGAGAGAGAGAGGCAATCCAGAATGAAAGGGACAATTCCAAAGAGGGTGTAAGAGCAGAGGAAGTTGGGGGGAGGGGGTGGTCAATGGCTAAATTTTTGTAGGTGACAGGGCAGGTTGAGAAAGCTGTCAATAAAGTGAATGGGATCCTGGGCTTTATTAACTAGGACATGGGAGTGCAAAAGGTTAGGAGAACCCTGTGTAAACCATTGGGCTGGCCTCAATTGGAGCATTGCATCCAGACTTCAGGAAGATTGGGAAAAGTGCTGAATAAGACGGTTTCAGGAATGAGGAACTTCAGCTACATGAATAGATTGAGAATTGTGACTAGGGATGAGGGGATGACAGTTTCTTTTATTCACTCAGTAACAACCTTCAAAATGCAATTGGCTACGTATTTGAAAGAACCCTTTTCAGAACTATACCCACCCGGATAGCTCTTTCAACGAGGCAGCAGAGGCACAGTGGGCCCAATGGCATTCTTGTGTGTTGTATGATTCAATTACGAAATGCTTTAACTGGCTACAGATACTAGATACTTGAGAGAATCATTCTTCACGAAGGAACAAAGTAATATGATGGAAGTCTCATCCTTCAATGATTCTTCCATAACCCTGGACATCTTACCTCCTCATTTGAGACTCTGCTCATCCATTTAACTGCATGGATTTACTTACAGAGGAAAGTTGTATCCTTGTTTTGGTCCCATGCTGAATGATTGAGTTTCTCTGGTCATTCTTGCCGCTGGGATATGTTTCCTTATGCCATCATAGAGTCATAGACATCTACGGCACAAAAACAGAACCTTTGGTCCAACATGTCCATGCTGACCAGATATTCTAAATTAATCTAGTCCCATTTGCCAGAATTTGGCCCATATCCCTCTAAGCCCTTCCTATTCATTTACTCATCCAGATGTCTTTTAAATGTTGTAATTGTACCAGCCTCCACCACTTCCTCTGGCAGCTCATTCCATACATGCATCAACCTTTGTGAAAAAGTTGCTGTTTAGGTCCATTTTAAATCTTCCCTCTCTCACCTTAATCCTATGCCCTCAAGTTTTGGACTCCCCTACCCTAGGAAAACAACCTAACTATGCCCCTCATGATTTTATAGACTTGTATAAGGTCACCCCTCATCCTTTGATGCTCCAGGGAAAATAGCCCCACTCCATTCAGCTTCTCCCAAAGCTCAAACCCTCCAACCCTGGCAACATCCTTTGTAAGTCTTTTCTGGACCCTTTCAAGTTTTCACAACATCCTTTCCTATAGCAGGGAGACCAGAATTGAATGCACTATTCCAAAACTGGCCTTACCAATGTCTCGTACAGCTGCAACATGACCTCCCAACTTCAATACTTGGTGCACCAACCAATAAAGGCAAGCATGCCGTATGCCTTCTTCAGTGTTAGGTAAATTAGTTAATGCTTGAACTTGTAACACAGGTAATCTCTCTCAGTTTTTCTGGGTCTTGATCCTATTCCGCCGTACTCGTGCCAGTGGAACAGAGCATCAGAATTTTCCTGGATGTCGCAATAACTCTTCCTTATGCATGTTGTGAAACAGCTACATTGTGTTCGTTAAGTATTCTTCCATGTGCTTTCGATGGGAGCTCAGCAGCCAACAGAACGGAAGTGACTATTTATATGATTGTCTGATCATAAACACTGACCCTTGAGGTAGTTTTTGAAGGATAGATGACAGTGGAATTAATTGATGCTTGTGGAAGTGTCATTAACCTCCAGGTTACAGTCGAGTTGGAGGCCACATATTTGACTTTGCTCATGGCAGTCATGGGTAGATTAGTTGTCAGTGCCTGCATTGAACTTAGACACATATTCATCTTCCTGCATTTTGGAATATACGTAGCAGAATCAGAAAGATACGACAGAGAACATTATAATGGGGTAGTGTGGATAATGTGCTAACGAAAGAATGCTTTGAGCTAATGATTTGGTCAATGTGCCAGGAGAGAGAGACAATAATTTAGTTTGCAGCTGACATCAACGTCTTTCAAAGTGTAATAAAGGAACTTCTAGTTTAATTCGATCAATGTGAAATAGGAATATTTTCACATAATTTGGCAACACAATAATGAGTTTTCTTTCAAAGTAATCCTGCACGTGATAGATTGAGGAATGCAGTATTTTCTAAGTACAGAAGCATTTTGGTGTAATGCATGATGTGCAAGTATATGTGATTTGTTTTTAAGGTCACAAAACACAGTTTTTGTGCTTTCCTCAGATCAATGTGAGGAGCTAATTGTTCTTCAGAGTCTCAGGTCAATTACAGTTTCAAAGAAATTTGGATAAAATGCAACCAGCTGTGTTCTGAGCTCTGGCAATACCCTGCAAATCTCTTGCAGCTGAAGGATAACAATGTGTGCTTCACACATTATATTAACGTTAACTAAATTAAGTCTTTTAGTGTATTATTCTAAAAATCTGTATTTTCTCTGATTAATTCCTATGGAAACAACAGCTGAGTAATTATTTACAATAGTATCTCATTGTAGTACAGTGGTTAGTACAAGCCAGAGAAGACAAAGCACAGATTGTCCCTCAGAACCAATGCTATTACATGTGTTTTACGCAACAAGATGTATAAGTAATGTTGGAAAATGTTGATCTAATATTTAATTAATTTTGCAATTTATGTAAAGTACACAGTTTGCAAATACTGCCATTTGATATCAGTGCTTATTTCAGTACCTACTTAATTTTTGAATGTTTGCAAACCAAAATATATATAAGCAGTAAAATACTTAACAGTAAGATTCTCAGCTACACAAAACTCTACGTTTCCTGCAATTATGATCTATATTTTAACTG
Source organism: Ginglymostoma cirratum (assembly GCA_024137785.1). NCBI lineage: Eukaryota > Metazoa > Chordata > Chondrichthyes > Orectolobiformes > Ginglymostomatidae > Ginglymostoma > Ginglymostoma cirratum. Next base: position 6,410,806 of record JAHRHZ010000047.1, on the reverse strand, counting down.
AAGAAGTGTTATATCAATATAATTCTGATTGTTATACAGCCTCATATAATTTACATCTCAAACACAGGCTATTCAGCCCAACTAGTCTATATTGGTGTTCATGTTCCACACAAACCTTCTTATATCTTACTTCGTCTAACCTTTTTAACATATTGTTCTATTCCACACTCTCTCATTTAATACTCTGGCTTTTCTTGAAATACAACTATGCAATTCATCTCAGCTACTCCAAATTCCAAATTCTAACTATACTGTGGGTAAAACAGTTGTTTATCGTGAATACCTTATTGGGATTTTGGTGTCAATCTTATACTGTATTTATAACTAATAGTTTTGGACTCTCACGTAAGTGGAAGTACTGCCCACTTCCCGAGATAGGTGCAGTCCAATGCCACACAAGAAACTCAACATGATTCAGTACTCAGTTGAGTGGCTCACCACCCAACACCTTAATATGCAATTTCTCCACCACAATATACAGTGGCAGCACTGTGTTCCATTTACAAGATTTATTGCAGAAACTTGCCCCATCTTTACTGTGGGTTAGTAAGAACTGCAGATGCTGGAGTCAGAGATAATGCAGTGTGGAGCTGGAGGAACACAGCAGGCCAGGCAGCATCAGAGGACCAGGAAAGTTGATGTTTCAGGTCGGTTTCATAATTTTAAACTGTATTATATAACTCTCAGCATCCTCTTTTCCAGTGAGAGAAGCCCCAGCCTCTTCAGTAATAACCTGATGGTTATAACCTCTCAGCTGTTGACCTGCCATAGAAATTGAGAAAAACTGAACTCAGTAACCTGCTGCCTGTAGTGATGCCAAGTGTGCATATACTGTGCAGTTGCAGATCCCAGAGACTAAGGCAAATTCAGCAGCTTTTTTCGTGGAGCTCTCAAACAACCATTCAGAGCTCTTCAGAATCATCTAAAAGCTAGCTCAAAAGAAAAACAAGCTCCTAGACTTCCTCCTTGTTCATCTTCACATCCATGTTTTGGTCCTAAACACAAATCATTACTACAGGTATTTACAGATCTCTGAATGATGGATGAAATCCACCCTTGGCAGTTAGTTTAAAATGGTGCCTATGATTTTAAAATGTATCAAAACTAATATGTTAAAAGTCATTCATAGCTGTTCTTCAGTTTTTTATTGCAAGGAAATTGCTTTTAATTACTGCTTTGTTTTACATTCACCTTAAAATCTTATGTTGTTCAAACTGCTCTGAGGTTTACTACTATTGTCTTGCTACTGATTTCTCTTTACGTTCTTAATCTTTAGTCTTTGTGTCTTCAGCAGGGTGCATATTCATTTAAGTTACTACTCATCCATTCTCCATTGCTGACTGCGCAGAAACAACCAGATTCAAGATTAAGCGATAAGAGAAACAATTAACAAAGCTAACTATATCATAACTAATGCCAGAATGTAATTTGCTGTAGTTTGGCAAAGGAAATTGTCTGGGCATAAGCCATTCAAAAACTTCTTCCCCACTGTTATTAGACTTCTGAATGGACCTCTCAAATTTCAAATCTAATGTTGATGTAGCTTTTTGTGCACCTTCTTTGCATCTGTGACTTTGTATTCCTCACTCTGTTCTAGCATCCTATGATCTTTGTATGGTATGATCTGCCTGTACTGCACGCAAAGCAAAACTTTTCATTGTACAGAGGTACATCTGACAATATTAAATTAATCAAATCCTCTTTAGTTGGTACAAATAATTCCGAAACAAATAATAACAGGTCACATGAAAGGTTTATAGAGTCGTAGAGTTGAACAGCATGGAAACAAACCCTTCATCCAACTAATCCATGCCAACCAGCTATCCTCTATTAATCTAGTCCCATTTGCCAGCATTTGGCCCATATCCCTCTAAACCTTTCTTATTCATGTACCCATCCAGGTGCCTTTTAAATGTTATAATTGTACCAGACTCCACCACTTCCTTTGGCAGCTCATTCATACACGCACCACTCTCTGAATGAAAATGTTGTCCCTGTGATCCAATTTAAATCATTTTCCTCTCATCTTAAACCTATGCCATCTAATTTTGGACTCCCTTACCCTGGGAGAAAGGTCTTGGTTTAACTTGCCAGAATAGCAATTATCGGAAACATGAGTGAAACTATCAATAGGATAACAAACTAAGGGAATGATATCTGTTAGCTTAATGGGAAAAAAAGTTCCATTAAATAACAGAAATAAAGGTATCGATCAGGGACAAGTCAATAAAATTCTCATTATATGGAGTTGTATTTTCAACCTAATGTAGAATGATATTGACTCATAAATGAATTAGTAGTTTGTCGTGAGTATTTAGATCTGTAAAACCCAAGATATTGGACTTAAAACGGAAGCACATTTGAAACCCCAAATCACACTAGACCATCATTAGATATGACTGCAAAAACTACCTGTTCGTTCAATGTTCAAATACTATATCTCACTTTAATGTTCAAGAACTTTATTGTAAACCTCATCGACTGGTTAAAGGAAGGATATTGGACCTAACCTGTTTCATCTATCTAGAAAGACCATTGGTGGAATGTACGGACTTGACACATTTACTTGAAACATTAGATCCTTTTCAACTTAATCCTCAGCTCGGAATATATTTTCCTCTAAGTAAACATAAGGAAAGCATGTTTTCATGGAGTAATCATAATAGACTAAACAGTTTATCAAATTCAGCTTAACTTTACAATAAGAGAAAATGAAAGTCACCAAAGATATTTTCCCCATATTTTTAGAAAACAGACCAGTGAGTATGACTGCCATTACTTTCCAATTACTTTATGATATAAGCCCCTTGTAGATTTTTCAATGACACAGTAAAATACAGTATTTTAGATCTTTTGCAAATAATTATTACTGTTTAAATTGCTGTAATGGAAATTAATAAGTAGTATCTTTTTATAGAAAAGCATTCAAGGGATCTTTGAGCACAGGAAGGGAAAACCTATGGTGACATTTTGAGAATTGCACAAATTTTTACTTTGTCATTTTACAAGCATAAAAATGCAATGTCATTATGGGCTGATTACAATGATGGCTGATGTTTAGGGCTAAATGCCACTGTGACGTGCAGCTTGACTCGGAATATTTCCCAACTTTGGCAGATTCATCTGCCTATAAATGCTCCCTGCATGTACTGTTTTTCCTTTGGAAGCTGTTCTTATAGAACTGCAAAGGCAGATGAATGTTGATGCACGCTGGTTAGAATGTCGGCCTTGGGTCTCTGGGACTTTATCGCAGTTCTGTGAGCTGTGAGTTCTGGCTCTAGTCTACATCCCTCACATCGCCTCACACTCCCAACAATTCCCATGCCACTTCCATGCACCTCCATGACCTCTCTGCATTCTCCTACTTGCCCAGTATGTGCTATAGAACAATTAGCTACATAATGACAATTGGGTGTCTTGGAATAGGCTTTTAAAAAACCCATTCGGAAATTTGCTTTGAAAAAGCTGCTGTTCTTCCAAGTCTACCCAGAAGTGTCAATCAAACAGAATAATTATAATATCAATAGCAGAATCAACACTTCACCTCACACCTCTTCATCTTATTCAAGTAAATAAAATGAATTGAATTAGCTTTATTGTCGCATGTACTCAAATAATAACAGCATCATCTTAGGTACAAAGATGTCTAGATGCAGCTACAAGATCTTAAAAAATGGAGAAATAATAAGTCCAGCATTGCAGAAATGAAAGTTCAGACCAATGGTCTTCCAAACCAGACCACAATGGCACCTAGCCTCCAATCCGCACCAGGCTTCATCTCAAGTTTCATGAGGCTGAAATGAACAGGCATTGAAAATCATCAGGAATAGAATAACTTATTATAATTTCAAAAAGATGCCAGTCAATCAAAGCAAATACTCTACTTCAAGAATGAAACATCTGAGCTTATCCATTAGTAAGTGTTGGAGTTCAGACAAGTATTCATTAAGTGGTCATCTATAAACTCTATCAAATGAAACAGATGACCAGACATCCAATTGGCCAAATTAAATCTGGTTCATATTTACCAACCGCCAATAAAAACGGTCAATTAGTTTAATAAATTATAGTATTGATTAATAAATGTATCAACAGATTACAGTTTTGGTACATAGCCATCTCCACAATACTTTGATTTAATAAATCACTTGTGGGAAGAAGGATTGCAGGATATGTGTAAATTCTGTAATCAAGATTCATTTTATTTTTTTCCTGTAGGTCTCAATATATTGGACTTGGCACGTACCGTAAATTGAAAAATGATGCGTGGGCTGAAGAGAAACCCATTTTGTTGGCTTATTCTGTGTCTGGTCCTGCAAGGTAAAACTGCTGAATGCTTGAGAGGGAACGTGAAATATTCATCAGCAATTTACATCTATATTGTCTACCTTAAATCTCAATGTAGCTGAGAGCTGCAGAGGGCAATAAATAAAAACAAAAAAAAAACAAATTATTGTTTGGTAGTACAGAACTTGAGTATTCCTGAAAAGAAACACATTTTGTCAAAGACTATTTTCTTGCACTCAACAGCTCATTTGCAAGAACATTAAAGGGCAACATTATTTTGTACTGTTTGAGAAGAGAGTACTGACTGATTGCCAAGTGGACTCTGAATAGTACAGATGTTGCCATGGAGGATGCTCCATAGATAAAGACTGGGAACAAAAGCAAAGTTGCTGGAAAAGCTCACCGCACCTGTGATTGTCTTCAGTTCCTGAATAAAGTAACATTTGTGCCCATTTTACTTCATATTAAAAACTGGCCTCAGAGGAACGGTGCTGTGTATCGTGGAGACCGAGGTTAGTTTGCAGAATTATAGAAGTTTGCTTATGTGCAATGCGCCCAATCTCAGAACAGGAACTGAAGTATAACTACAGGTTGGATTTCTATGACTTTGATGGACACAGGTGTTAGATATTGGATTACAAAACTGACTTTGATTGGACAAACATGTCAATGATTTATCACAGTATGATGTGTTTGTTACATTTGGCTCATGTTTCAGGTTGTGACAACATTAAAAAATGTCAAATAGCTTCCTTTGCAGCAAATAGGCTCTGCACTTGCCTTTCTGTGGAATTATCACTTCCTGTCTCTACCTCACTTACTGTCTTGCAAAAGCATCCTAAAAAAGAAACTGAGAGATCATTCATAAGAGAAAAATTGCAGGTCCACAGGGAAAATGTTGGGCTGGGGGCAACGGGACTAATTGGACAGCTTCATCAAAGAAATGACTCAAGGGTCACTGGACCCGAAACATTAACTCTGTTTTTTCCTTCACAGATGCTGCCAGACCTGCTGAGCTTTTCCAGCAACTTTGTTTTTGTTCCTGATCTACAGCATCCGCAGTTCTTTCGGTTTTTATTTAGATAATGACTGGGTGTCAACTGCCAAACTTTGTTTGATTTTAATTTAAAGTGGGCAATTTGACTCTGATCAATTGAGGCATTTCCCTGAGGAAAGAGCAAGATAATTGCTGTCTTAAAAAAAGAGAAATAATAAGTCCAGCATTGCAGAAATGAAAGTTCAGACCAATGGTCTTCCAAACCAGACCACAATGGCACCTAGCCTCCAATCCACACCAGGCTTCACCTCAAGTTTCATGAGGCTGAAATGAATAGGCATTGAAAATCGTCAGGAATAGCTTCAACATAATGTGTCGTTTTTCTGCAATACTTAATAATAGGAAGAAAAGAGCTGGGACAGATGAATATGTTTTCTAATAGAATCTAACAGCACAAAGGAGATGCCTCAGCCCATTCTGCTTGAGTCATTTCTTTGATGAAACTGTCCAATTAGTCCCGTTGCTCCCAGCCCAACATTTTCCCTGTGGACCTGCAATTTTTCTCTAATGAATGATCTCTCAGTTTCTTTTTTAGGATGCTTTTGCAAGACAGTAAGTGAGGTAGAGACAGGAAGTGATAATTCCACAGAAAGGCAAGTGCAGAGCCTATTTGCTGCAAAGGAAGCTATTTGACATTTTTTAATGTTGTCACAACCTGAAACATGAGCCAAATGTAACAAACACATCATACTGTGATAAATCATTGACATGTTCGTCCAATCAAAGTCAGTTTTGTAATCCAATATCTAACACCTGTGTCCATCAAAGTCATAGAAATCCAACCTGTAGTTATACTTCAGTTCCTGTTCTGAGATTGGGCGCATTGCACATAAGCAAACTTCTTTAATTCTGCAAACTAACCTCAGTCTCTAGCACACACAGCACCGTTCCTCTGAGGCCAGTTTTTAGTATGAAGTAAAATGGGCACAAATGTTACTTTATTCGGGAATTGAAGACAAACATATTAGTGTTTCACACTTCTCCAATGATCCTGTTGGCCTTCCAAATGTTACAACGAGATGTATCAGTGAGATGTGTGTGAGCTGGTGCAAAGTTGGAATGTGAGATAGGGAATGGAAGTCTTGAATTGTGTCAATTCAGCATGTTCTGATGTCAAATCATGACCTGAGTCATGGAATAAAGAGTTACTTTTTATGCCAATTGTTGCAAAAAACTTTGTGTCAAAAAAAATTATAATGTAACCACAACTAAGATAACAGATGCATTTTGCCTGTATTTTGCGATGAGGTTAAGTCAGTCTGTCTGCATTCTTGAAGTGATTTAATCCTTAGTTGAGCTTCCATCCTGATGTTTGTGCTACCCCTAAGACTAAATACTTCCACCTTCAGAAGATTTCTTGAATTTTCAGCTCATCTGCTGCTGAAATTCTCTTCCATTTGTTTGTCACATCTGGACCTGACTATTTCAACACACTGCGACTGGTCTCCCGTGATCTACCTGCTGTAAATTTGAGGTCATCTAAACTCTGCTGCCCACGTCTGAACTTGTAGCATGTCCAGTTTCCCTATCAGCACAGCTCGCTGAACTACATTGGTACCTAGTCAAGGAACATCTTGATTTTAAAATTTTCAGCTCCTTTCATGGCCTTACCCTCCCCTTCCTGTATTCTTCTCCAACCACTCAGTCCTCCAAGAAATCGTTACTCCTCTCATTCAAGTTCATGTTCATTGCAAATCATAATTGTTCCATCATTGGTGGCAGTGCCCCTTATTGACTAGACCCCAAACCTTGGAATTTTCTCCCTAAGCAGCTCCCTGTACTTCACTTCCCACCTTTAAAGCCAGCTCTTTGACCACACTTTTGGCTGACTGACAATATCTTCTGTGTGATTTGGTTTTAAACCCTGTTTTGTAATAAGACCTGTGAAATGCCTTCATTACATTAAAAGTGCTATAGAAATATAAATTGTTGTACCCCAGTCGTGACAAACACCAACACGTTCATCACTATTGGGAAGCGGAACTATATATTTCCAGTGTTGCACACATATATGTAGGGGCCTGTACTTGGGGCTGATTACAGATTGGTGCTACAGAATGTGTTATGGTGCAGAAAGAGGCCATTTGGCCCATTGTGTCTGCACTGGCTCTTCCAACAAGCATCATTACCTAATCCTAATCTCCTGCTTTCTCTCCATACCCTTGTATATTGATTCTGTTCACAAATATTATCTATTACCCTGTTGAATACCTGAACTGAACAGCATCGATTGCCCACAGGTTACACTGCCTTTCACACTTTTTTAGAACAGATATATTAGGAGATGGAGTGCCTGCTTTGGAGCACTTCACCCTACAAGGCCAATCACTGAAGGGATGAATAGCAGAGGTGGCTGTTGCTGTGGAATTAATAAAGGAAATAAATAAACAAAGCACTCTTGTTTTTCCACTGCTTTCTTTCAGCACAGTGAACAATTTTGATTAATTTGCTAAAATAAAAACAGTTGTATCTGTCATGAAACGTTTTGCCAACAAATGAAGTTGTAAGAGGCACAACTCACATTAACTCACTCCAGAATGGAGATGGATGACAATATGAACCCTGATTTGTACTATTCTAAAATATCCATGGAGGAAATCATTAGCTGGTTTAATTTTGTCAGCTATCCCTCTGAATTGCATTGTCTCATGTAAAACTACTCACAGAGGCCATCTATGTAATTCGCAATTAAAGACCATGGTGTCTCACTCTTTTGAGAAATGAGAGCAGATTGTAGCAGTGTCATACCCACATTCACTCGAAAGATGATTGTGCATTAATAAATGAACAAATCTTTGATGAAATGTTATTGCAGAAATTATATTTAAGCCGAGAGTGGTGTGAGAAATATGTAATCTAATAGTGTTGGTTCATAAAACTAGAGACTGAAAGAAGTTTTTACTTCTAAACCATCTACTCAGTCATATTAGTTCTAAGAGTGAATTCCAGTCACAATTGCAAAGTTATTTGCATGGAATTTGAACTTTACAACCACAGGCAAATAAACTTTGATATTTAATACGTTAGTTATAATTGGGTAGAGGTCAGATAAAATGGAACAGCTCTGAAAGAATAGCACAATTTAAAACATCCATGAATATTTAAACCTGAAAAATCTGGTATTCCCCTGTTAAAACAACACAGCTAATAAGGAGAAAGCAAGAACTGCAGATGCTGGAGTCAGAGATAATAAAGTGTGGAGCTGGAGGAACACAGCAGGCCAGGCAGCATCACAGGAGTAGGAAAGTTGATGTTTCGGATCGGGACCTTTCTTCAGAAAACTAATAAGGAAATGGTATTTATCCTGAGGTCGGGAAGCTAATTTTTCAGAAACCATTTTACGTTTTCAGCCAGGTAGAAGGAATAATTGGTTAATATTGGAAGGAGGGAATGTACAGTGCATCTAGAGATAGTTGAAAATATATCGTTGAAAAGAGAGAAGCTTCCTTTATGTCTTGCACTCATCAGGATAAGTGCAAAAATGCCAAATGTGCTGAGGAGTCAAGGTGAAAATATTTGCACCACGTCTCCCTTTTCAACAACATTCCAGTTCTCTACTACCAAGTGACAGCTCATGTTCTGATTCTACATGTTTAACCTAAATAAAGGTGTGTCAAGCAAAGGTGGTTACATAATCCCACAGATCTCAGTATCTTAATCAAACAACTTTGCAGAAACTGAAAAGTAGTGTGCAAAATATGAAGTGCATGGAGATTAGCAAATTGCAGATCAATAGAGTGAAGAAGATGGGTGTCCATTAAGAGGCTAAGATTTCGATGTATCTGTTTTAGTTGCCTAATGCCTAATGCCACATGGCTGGGTGTAAAACATCAGCTTAAAATCACTGAAATATTAAGTGGCAGCTCTTGCTGTCAGCAGCTAATCATGGGACCTGAGAGGTTAAACTCACATAAAACCATTTGAAAGGTACATTTCTTTCTGCTGAACAATCATGAGTTTTGTTTAAAAATAATACTCTTTGAATATTTATTAGTTTGTGTTTTCATGAAATTCTAGATAAACCAAAATCCTACAAGATTTGGTTTGAGCTGGTTTTAAAGTGTGTCAAATTTTAGGGATCCCCAGTCATTGCTTCACCAGCTATCCTTTCTTTTGGCTGAACTTTCAGTAATTAATTGGATTTTTGTTACATTCAGCCAATGATTGCAGTGACGACTCACTCCTTTGGAAAAAGTTAAGATTGTTAGAATCTGAGTAAAACAGAGCTAGAAGTAAAGTCACCTCTGTCCTACTGTGTCCTAAAGTTTAATGGAAAAAGTCAGTGGATTATGAATTAACCAGCAGTTTTATCTGTTACATCACATTACCATTAATAGACATTGATGGTGGAAATTCTTGGCAGCGCTGTTGCTGTAGGAAGGACAGTGGAGCAGATCTTCCTGAAAGCAGAGTTAATATTTTAATCTGGCAGGCAAGCATGCCAGGAACGGCACTCCAGGGATCCCCAGCCAGCTTTCATTCTCGGATTTCAGAGTGGCTCCCTGATCTGCAAACAAGATACAGTGGCTGAAACCAGTGGAGCATTTGCTTCCCTCCAAAAGGCACTCCACCAAGGCTGGGCCTTGTTTTGAATGGTATTAAATCACAAATGAGTGATTGCAGTGGGACATTTTCTCTGAACTGTCCACTTGTGTCTCAGAACGGGACTAGCATCTACATCCTGTAGGAACTGGGACAGCTGGGTTTAACAGCAACATTATCGATGAGTTGCTGGGGGTGTCCTCAGATGTTCTTCCAAATCAATGTCGAGGGAATACATGGAGAATGTTTTTTTTAATTCACATGTGGGATGTGGGACTCACTGGCTGGCCAGCATTTATTGCCCATTCTTGGTCTCACCTAGAGAAGAAGTTGGTGAGCTGCTTTTTCAACTCTGCAGTCCACCTGCTGTAGGTAGACCCACAACACTCTTAGAGAGGGAATTCCAGGATTTTGACCCTACGACAATGAAGGAATGGCAATATATTCCCATGTCAGGATAGTGAGTAGCTTGGAGGGGAACTTGCAGGTGGTGGTGTTCCAGGTGGAACATCTGCTGCCCTTGTCCTCCTAGATGGAAGTGGCCATCGGTTCAGAAGGTGCTGTCTGTCAAAGGATCTTTGGTGAACTTCTGCAGTGCATCTTGTACGTAGTGTCTTATAGTGCCCAAAGTCCTATGTCAGAATGTCAGTTGCCTGATCCGGGAGATGGAAACACTTATTGTGTTTCCTGGCATCTGAATACTTCCCCATCTCATCATGCTCCAATGCTGAAGTACTGTCCCAAGAAAAAATGGAAATCCAGACTGGGAATGTCGTGGGCCGGATTAATCATTTGAATGAATGCTGTCCTATTGGATAAAATAATCATGCTCAGTTCTTTTTCAAACTGTTATGCAGTTTACAGCATAAAGATCATGACACTTTTTCATGCTTGTGTTAAAACCCTTACAGGAATGGAAAGTTTTATAATAAAGAGTTCTGACAATCAATGCTTGGAAGCGTATTTGGAGAGTGATCGGGTAATGATGGACAGTTGTAATCCAGACTCGCAGCTCCAAGATTGGGCATGGAAACAAAAGCGGTTTGTCAATCAGGGCACACAGAGGTGTCTTTCTGCAGACCAGACTCTCCTTGTTCAGACTGCAGCTTGTGCGAATGTGGCCAACCTAAAGTGGTTGTGCCGCAAACATCGACTTATCCACATGGCCACGTCCATGTTTCTGATCGCTGATGGAAACGGGGTGTCCATTTCCGAAGAGAGAAAAAAAAATTCCAGGTGGAGCTCAACAAACGACACAGGCATTTGTGAGATGCTTTTGCAGAGTAAGACTGAACAGAACAGATCTTGAACTACACAGCATAGAAATTCAGATTTTATATGTTACTTTCATTTCTGATGCTACCAGCATAGGAACTGATCAATCAACTTCCTAGAAAACATTAAGCTGTAGAAACCTATTGCACAGAAAGAGACCACTCCACCCATTGTGCCTGTACTGGCTCTTTGAACAAACAGTTTATGATGAATCTCATTTTTGTTTTTTGTAATGAAACCCGATTGGGATTAAAGGATCATGAGTGGTGTGAAATGATTTGGTTGTTTAGCGGTAATGAAATTGATGAGAGACAGTTTCCATTCATTATCAGCTTCATTATCTGTTACTGTTTGAGGTTCTGTTGTGCCATTTTTAAAAATTCAACAGTTTCAGTAAGCTGATAGTGATGTTGTGATTGAAAAGCAGTGAAGTGACAGGGCAGAACTCAGAAATCAAATATATTTACAAAATTTAGTTTTAAAATAGCAACTGCGATTTGATTAGAAGGCCACTGAGGGATCAGAGACATTTCATTAATGCTGTCCACAAACTGACAGACACAATGTGTGCTTGCAATGCAATTGAATGGAACTGTACCCCTTGGGTGGTAAGTCACGCGCACATCAAACGTTCATGGAGTTCTTTCATCTCAACAGTCTTAAGAGGCCAGCAAGAATTAAATAAATGCAGAAAGACCATTGGTCCAGAAAGTGAAACTGAAGCCTGAATTTGAAGCCAGTCATTTCTCTTTCCTGTTTGTTTGGTCACCTAGGGGTGCCTCATCCAGTAATATCATTCCACACAGGCTTGGGGTTCTACTGAGTTTCATACCAATGGTGCCATCATCAAGTAAACCATTCAGGTTCCAGGCAGTTGTAAAAACAAAGTATGTGTCCCCAACACAGAAATGGCTCCCATAATCCACCTGCACATGCACAGTTGCCCCCATAACGTCATGGCAATGTAACACAACATTGAAACCAGTACTGTAGTAAGTTTCATGAAAACTCAGCAACAATTATAATCAGTCTGTAACAAACAAAACACAGAAATTGCTGGAGAAAGTCTGCACCATCTATGGAGAGAAAATGGTTCATGATTTGAGTCCACTGATCCTTCTTCAGAACTAAAGAACCCTTCTGGAGAATGGTCACATGGACTCAAAACACTAACTCTGTTTCTCTCTCCACAGATGTTACCAGGCTTGCTGAGTTTCTCTTGCAATTTCTGTATTTATTTATTTCCGATCTTCAGCATTCACAGTTCTTTGTTTCAGAACCAGTCTGTGCATTTTTTTTTCTTGCTGGGACAGTCTCTTGTTTCAATGGATAGGGAGCTAATTAATTGCCAGACAACATTGCACTGCACCTGTACATGGAAGCCAGGCTATTTAATAATCATGAGAAGTGCCAATTTGCAAAGAATTTTACAGTTAGCTGAGATAACACAGTGTAGAGCTGGATGAACACAGCAGAACAAGCAGCATCAGAGGAGCAGGAAAGCTGACATTTCGGGTCTGGACCCTTCTTCCGAAATGGGGGAGGGGAAGGGGGTTCTGAACTAAAGAGGGAGAGAGGGGGAAGAGGATAGTAGATGGATAGAGGAGAAGATAGGTGGAGAGGAGACAGACCGGTCAAAGAGGCGGGGATGGAGCCAGTAAAGGTGAGTGTAGGTGGGGAGTTAGGGAGGGGATAGGTCAGTCCAGGGAGGATGGACAGGTCAAGGGGGCAGGATGAGGCCAGTAGGTAGGAGATGGGGGTGGGGCTTGAGGTGGGAGGAGGGGATAGGTGGGAGGAAGGACAGGTTAGGGAGGCGGGGACGAACTGGACTGGTTTTGGGATTGCGGTACGGGGAGGGGAGAATTTGAAGCTTGTGAAGTCCACATTGATACCATTGGGCTGCAGGATTCACAAGCGAAATATCAGGTGCTGTTCCTGCAACCTTCGGGTGGCATCATTGTGGCACTGCAGGAGGCCCAGGATGGACATGTCGTCTGAGGAATGGGAGGGGGAGTTGAAATGGTTTGCGACTGGGAGGTGCAGTTGTTTAGTGCGAGCCGAGCGTGGGTGTTCCGCAAAGTGGTCCCCAAGCCTCCGCTTGGTTTCTCTGATGTAGAGGAGGCCACATCAGGAACAGCGGATACGGCATACCACATTAGCAGATGTGCAGGTGAACATCTGCTTGATGTGGAAAGTCTCCTTGGGGCTTGGGATGGGGGTGAGGGGTGGTGTGGGGCAGGTGTAGCACTTATTGGGGATGCAGAGAAAGTGCCAGGTGTGGTGGAGCTGGAGGGGAGTGTGGAGTGGACAAGGGAGTCACGGAGAGAGTGGTCCCTCCGGAAAACAGATAAGGGTGGGGAGGGAGAAATGTCTTTAGTGGTGGGGTCGGTTTGCAGATGGCAGAAGTGTCGGAGGATGATGCGTTGGATGATGTGTTTTATGAGATCTCACGAACAGTTTAGAATCTAACATAGGAAATTGTTATGGTTTGGTTGTTTCTTTCCTGTTTGGAACAAATTTCAGTGGAACAGATTTGGTTCTTTCTGCAACATGCAGTCTGGTGTAACTTTATCTCCTTTCACACTCACAGACTGTGACACTCGACCTCAAGGTGGCGCTGCTCATAATTGCAGCCTCTAACAAAAAGTGAGCTGCATTTGTATTGCCCCTTATGTCATTGTCACAGCCTCAGGAGTACATTACACTTAATGAAGTGCTTTTTGAAGTGAGATCTCCAATCTAATTTAAGAAACACAGCAACCTATTTGCAAGTAGCACACAAACCGCAAAGTGATTATATGATAATCTGATTTCTAGTGACGTGGGGGATAAGCATTACACCACAATAATAAGGAGAACTCCCTGCCCCCTCTTTGAAAACGTGCCAGGAAATATTTCATCTGATAGGGCAGTTGGGTCCTTCTTTTAACATTTCATCGATTGAAAGCGCACCTGACTATATAGCATTTCCTCTGTACAGCAAAGGTTTGTATGCCTACATTTTGTCCTCCAGTTTACATATGGACATGACATTCAATAAAATCATGGTCCATTACAAATTCCACATTTCCAACTACCCTTGGTTACCTTTGACTCCCCTGCGGAACAAGAATCTGTCTGCCTTGGCTTTGAAAGTACTTAATGACCCTACCTCCACTGCTTTCTGATGTAGAAAGTTCAAAAGTCGCACAACCCTTTGTGAGAAAAATAGTTCCCGTCATATCTGTCTAAAAGGCAACTTTTACTTTCAAAACAGTGTCCCCTAGTTTTGGATTGACCCATAGAGGAAACATGTTTCCACTTCTCCCTTATCAAAACCAATCAAGGGTTTATACTCTTCGGACAATTCACTCCTCACTCTTCTAAACTCCGCATGGGAACATGCTGAACCAGTCCAACCTCTTGTCATAGGATAGCCTGTTCATTTCCGGGATCAATCTAGTAAACCTCTTCTGAATCACCTCCAATTCATTATGTCCTTCCTTAAATAGGGAGACCAAAACTGCACACAGTATTCAAAATATGGTTTTACCAATGCTCTGTATAACTAAAGTGTAACATCCTTTTATGTTCAATTCCTTTCATAGTAAAAGATAGCATTCCATTAGTCTTCTTCATAACCATGCTGGAGTTCCTGAAACAGGACTTAAGCCCACTCACTTCTATTTCAGGCATGCAAGTTTTTACCCATTGAATCACAGTTGATGCATAGTGGCAGAGATAGTAGGAACTGCAGATGCTGGAGAATCTGAGTTAACAAGGTGTAGAGCTGGATGAACACAGCAGGCCA
>JAHRHZ010000047.1:6346329-6385855 GCA_024137785.1 Ginglymostoma cirratum | reverse complement strand
TCCTGCTCCTATGATGCTGCTTGACCTGCTGTGTTCATCCAGCCCCAAGCTTGTTATCTCGGATTTTCCAGCATCTGCAGTACCTTTTATCCCAGGATGAGAGGAGCACAGGATTAAAAATTAATTCACAGAAGTGCCCAGAGGTTTTAAGTATAAATTATGAACAAGGCCTTAGATTCAGGGGACTCCATAAGGTGGACTAAGTACTTTACATGCAAAAGGGAAAAGTGAACCAGGCAATGACAATTAAAAGCTTAACAGGATTGAAGGTAAATAACTTATTTTTCTGGTAAAGTGGATGTAGACTCAGTTGAAGCTGGTGAGTGGGCAAGAATATTTGGGCTATTTTGGTTCACCCAGTCAGAAAGTTAGAAACCGTGGTGCTTCCATCATATTGTGTAAAGAACCCTTGACTTATTCTTCTTGTCATTCCCCTCATGGGAAGAGCAGTCAAAATGCCATTCACTTTTTTGTGTGAAGAAATTCTCCCTTACATTTGTACTAACCTTTCCTTTCACCAGTTTAACCTGTACCTTTTTGATCTGGTATTTTGGCAAGACTTGAGGTTGTGCTCCAGATTAATCTTGCCTTTTTAATTTACCATCCTTAATGCTCCTCTCTGATGTATTCTCAGTCAGTTCTTGTAAAGGCTTAAGAACAACAGCATCTTCTGACATTTTCTTGTAGTATCCCAGTTGTTTGATGTTAGGGATGGACAGTGTGTGAAGTGAAAGTAGGGAGGTGTTTGGTTCCAAGTTGACAATATAGAGATTAAATCTGTGACATGTGATTTCTGACCTTGTCCACCACAGGCCAACACCAGCATCTCCACATCCTGTTTTATTGGACTTACTACTGACTCCAGCCATGTACCCAACAACATTGAGTCATAGAGATGTACAGCACAGAAACAGACCCTTCGGTCCAACTTGTCCATGCTGACCAGATATCCTGAATAAATCTAGTCCCATTTGTCAGTATTTGGCCCATATCCCTCCCTATTCGTGGCCCATATCCCTCTCTAACCATGTACCCATCCAGATGCCTTTTAAATGTTGTAATTGTACTTCCTCTGGCAGCTCATTCCATACACGCACAACCCTCTGTGTGAAACCGTTGCCCCTTAGGTCCCTTTTAAATCTTTCCCCCCTCACCTTAAACCTATGCCCTGTAGTTTTGGACTCTGCTGCCCTGGGGAAAAGACCTCGGCAGTCTAAGGTTAAGCCAGGCTTAATTTCATATTTAATCCTGAGATGAACTTCCAACCTTCCCTTTGTGCTATCACTAAGACTGCCTATTTCCACCTACATTATATTGCCCGACTTCAGTCTTGTCTCAGTTCACCTGCTGCTGAAAACCATCACTCATGTTTCCATCACCTCTAGACTTAACTATTTCGACACACTCCTGGCTGGTTTCTCACATTCTACCCTCTGTAAACTCCAGAGCCATCCATAGCTCAGCTGCCTGGACATTAACACAGTGAGCACCTTTCCCCTATAACCCCTGTTCTCACTGACCAACATTGGCTCCTGGTGAAGCAACATCTTAATTTAAAACTCTCATCATTGTTTTCAAATAGGCTTATAGCGTATTTGAATAGCCTATAGGCTTGGCTCTCCCAATTTCTCTAATCTCTTCTAGACCCACAATGCTATGACATATCCTCCTCTAACTCTGGCCTTGTGCATATCCCCTGTTGTCATTGCTCCCCTGTTGCCTGCTATGCCTTTAGTTACCCAGACCCTAACGTCTGGCATATACCTCCCTCCCTACACCTTTACGTTTCAAAATCTCCTCCCTTTCCTCCTCTAAGATGTATCCTAAAACCTTTTGGTCATCTGATATATTATCCCCTTTTGTGGCTCAGCATAATGTTTTGTAATATGCTGGTGAAATGCTTTGGGAGGTTTCAGTACTGTCAAAATGCACGTTATTATTAATGGAGAAATTAAGCTTGAAGGGTTTTTCTTGTTTTTCTATGCTTGAATCAGATTTATCAGTCTCCCTTATCCCTTTCATAATGTAGGAAGAAAAAGATGAAGGAAGTGAATGAATTAAAGAACAGGCATGCAACAGAAAGCGAGCCAGTGCAAAAGACAGTAGCACAATACGCAGATGAGAATGACAACTCTGCAGAGACTGACCTGATGTTACACACCAAGCAAGCCTATATTTCCTTTGTGCAGACGTCACAGAATTCATCCCCAAAAATCTCACCCAAACCAGGAGAGATCATGATCGAGTGGAAGGATGGAAACATAAGTTCCCTTTTCATGGATGCAAAAGAAGATGATGTATAGAACCTCAAGTTATAGGACTGAGCCTTCGATAGGGAATGTATTTTTAAGATTAAAAGAATTAATTTTTGTAAAATATTTTTGGCAAATAAAAAAATCCAATTGTAGAGGAAGCTGACAAAAGATTAGAAAACAAATGAGTGAGAGGTCAAGGATAGTGACTTAGACTTGTCGAAAGTGAGAATTGGTACTCCAGAAAGAACAGTGCTGGGACCACAATGCTTCAAAGTTATGTAAATATTATTGACTTGGGTTTCAGAAGTACAATTTCAAAATTTATGCTGACTACAAATTAGGGGACACAGCTTAATGTTTTAGGAGAACTGTGATCAACCACAAATGTATATATAATACTGGCAAATGAATTTCAACGTAGATAAGTGTGAGGTATTAAGATTTGCTGGACAGATAAAGAAGCCACTTACTGTTTGGTAAAGAAGAGGTTAAATGGGATGGAGAGGTAAAGAAAATTAGACAAACAGATATATAAACCATTAAAAGTAGTGATGCAGATTAATAAGTTCTTAAAATTTAGTAGTTCAATTCTAGAAATATAGGACTAATAAAGGTAGAAGTTATGTTAAACTCATACCAAACGTTAGGGTTTCACATTAAGATTGTTAAAAGTTTTGATTGGGTAGACAGAGAAAATGCATCCACTCACTGGGAAGACCAGACCTGGGGCCACAAATATAAAGACGTCTCTAATAAATCCAACAGCGAATTAGTGAAAACTCCTCATCCAAAGAGTGGCAACTAGGTGGAGTTCAGTACCAAAAGAAATAGTTGAAATGAATACACTTCCGGGAGCAGATAGATTAGCACATAAGGAAGAACAGAATACATGGATATACTGATATGTTAGATGAAGACATTGCCAGTGTGAAACTAAATGCTAGCATACAAATAGCCTGTATCTGTGCTGTAACCACTAAGTAATTAATCTAGATGTTTCCTACTGAGACATTTAACCCATGTCTGCTGCTGACTTGCTGCACGTAGAGAAGAGAGATTATCCCTTTTGCCTTAAGAGGTTTATTTTTACAATGTATAATTCATCACCAACATTATATCCATTTAAACAGTTTATAACATTTACAAATCTGTTTCCTGATTTGTAACTAGCCTGCCTCAATAACATTCTTCCAGTTTGGATGAGTGAGACTGGGCAGAGGCTTCAATTGTAACAGGTTCCATTAACAGATTCTTCCCAGATGATCTGTGTCTGGCCTGTATCAGAGAGTATGCTTACTCCAGGCAGCCTGTCTCCACTGACCTGTCTAATTCTGGGTGGCCACAATTTGAAGTATACTGAAATTTTATGGAAAACAATGCTTGTGCAAACTAATGTGCAAATCGACCAGCAAATTCCAGGGATTAAGAGATACGCTGAGAGTTGGGAATCTCCAGGATTGTGTTGGTTGATTTACATTACTTTGTTTCTGCTTTGCACACGGATCATCTGACCCTTAACCTTCCCATTGATTTTAACGAGCTGGCTGGATTTCACATTAATTTTCCATTGAATACACTCCAGCAGCCTAATTCTGATCATTGAGACTGTGAATTCCTTTTAAATAATGTGATAACTGTTAGTACAATGTAAGTCTACTTTTTTTTCTGGGAAACAGAAATAGGAACAATTTAAAATTTGCAGTCTCATTCCTGCGATTCACGCAATATGACACCAACATAGGTGGAGGGACAGATAGTGTTGAGGATGTGGGGGAGGCTGTAGAAAGACAGACAGGCTAGGAGATTTGTCAAAGAAGTGGCAGATGGAATACGTGTGGGAAAATGTGAGGTTATGCACTTTGGTAGGAAGAATAGAGGCACAGACTATTTTCTAATTGGGGAAAAGCCTCAGAAAGCTGAAGCACAAAGGGACTGAGGAATCCTGGTTCAGGATTCTCTGAAAGTTAACATACAGGCTCAGTTGGCAGTTAGGACAGCAAATACAATGTTAGCATTCATTTCTAGAGGGCTAGAATAAAGAGCAGAGATATACTGCTGAGGCTGTATAATGCTCTGATCAGAACACATTTGGAATATTCTGAGCAGTTTTGAGCCCCATATCTAAGGAACAATATGCTGATCCTGGAGGGAGTCCAGGGGAGGTTCACAAGAATGACAAAAACCGAAAGAACTGCGGAATCTGTAAATCAGGAACAAAAACAGAAGGGTCACTGGACCTGAAACGTTAACTCTGATTTTTTTTTCTTCACAGATGCTGGTAGACCTGCTGAGCTTTTCCAGCAACTTCTGTTTTTGTTTGCAAGAATGTTCGTGGGTATGTAGGGCTTGTCATATGAGGAGCGGTTGATGACTCTGGGTCTGCATTTGATGGAGTTTAGAAGGATGAGTGGGAATCTGACTGAAACTTACAGAATACTGAGAGGCCTGGCTAGAGTGGACATGGAGAAGACGTTTCCACTAGTAGGAAAGACTAGCATCCGAGGGCAAAGCCTCAGAGTGAAGGCACGACCCTTCAGATCCACAGGAAGGTGTGGAGACCAAGTCACTGAGTATATTTAAGACAGAGATAGACAGGTTCTTGATTAGTAAGGGGATCAAAGGTTACGGGCAGAAGGCAAGAGAATGGGATTGAGAAACATCAGAAGTGATCAAATGGTGAAGCAGTTCTGATGGGCCGAATGGCCTGCTCCTGCTCCTATATCTTACGGACTTGATTTCTATATGTTAGAGCTTTTAAAAATTTCCATATTTAATTCTCTTATTTTCCTCTATGTCCCTTTGCAACTGCTTAATATAACACTTATTTACTTCAAACTCATTCTTTACCTGAATTTACTTCATGTTAAGAGGCCAGTATGCTCAGTCAGCCAAACAGTTAATGTGTGATTGAGCTAAGTACTCCCAGTTCTGACTGAGGAAAACACAGAGCCTGCCTCCTGCCTTCCTATGGTACATTCACAGCACTTCTCCACAGTTAGAACATCGTCAATCACCTGCCTTTGGGCAGAGAATCGAAGAAGAGAAATGATCCACATTACTTTACTGTATGTCAGTGCCTTTCCAAATCACATTAAGGAGGCAAGCCTGCTCCTCCCTGTATATGTCAAGGTTCCAGCAGCACCCCTTGACCTCTCCATGCTGTTATCAGCTCAGGCTTCCAGCAAGTTATGGTACAAAACGTATTTGAATTGGAAAAATAATCCATCGAATGTCCTATCCATTCCAGCAAATTCTGATTTATTGTATCATTCCATGGGTACCTGAACTCTGGCTAGCATAACATATATAAAGAAATGATTTGTTATGTGAACGAAAGAACATTATCCAACAAAATAAATAATTTTAGCTAATGGAAAACATTGGAAAGAGAAGTTTTAGCGCAAAGTGTTTCTCATCTTGCCAGTTTAAAAGGTATTAAAGGTGTGAGTTTCAGCTGTGCAGAAAATTGAAGAATTTATTTTTTGTAAGTTTGTGCTATTTTCCAAAACGTTTCTGGACACAGAAGAAAATATTTTATTTGTCTTTCCTATATGTAGAAGCTACATCAGCGTCGGCACATAGTTTCCATGCTGCAAAAGTTCAGAAAAGATTTACTAGCATGTCACCAGGAATGGAAGGTATGAGTTATAATGAGAGGCTGGATAGGCTGGGATTTTTCTCACTGGAGTGTAGGAGATTGAGAGGTGACCTTACAGAGGTTTATAAAATCATGAGGGGTGACTGGCCAGGTGTCTGTTCCCTAAGATGGGGAATTTCAAGACTAGGGGGCATATTTTTAAGGTGAGAGGAGAGAGAGAGATTTAAAAAAGACATGAAGGGCACTTTTTTTTCAGAGGGTGGTTCGCGTGTGGAATAAACTTCCAGAGGAAGTGTTGGATGTGGGTACAATTACAACATTTAAAAGACATAAGTACATGACAAGAAGTATTTGGTGGGATATGGGCCACATGCAGGCAGGTGGGATCAGTTTAGTTTGGGATTAAAGTCAGTGTGGACTGATTGGATCATAAGGCCTGTTCTGTGCTCTATAACTCTGTAAAATCTTGCTACTTTCAGCCTTTGTCAATGGAGTAGCTTCTGAATATTTGGTGAAGAAACTCCAGTCTGACCGTGACACTTTATACCACCTCACAGGCTGCTCTAGAAGCAGTTGTGGCAGACATTTTATTATAAGCTAGGTAATGCCACATAGTCAGTTTACGCTAACAGTTTCTAACTGATCAGAAATTGTCACAGAATTCACAGTCTCATTCTGAAATGTACCTAAAATAGCCGGTCCTTTATAGGAGCAGAAATAACTACCTGAATTAAGTACCTGAACAGTATTATCTTAAGAAAACTTTAAAAAGCAGGAAGTTCTAGAGAAAGTCAGCAGATCTGGTAGCAACTGTGGAAAGTTAACAGAGTTAACATTTCAAGTCCAATGTGACTCTTATTGGAATGCAAGGAACTCGAAGTGTTAATGCTTTTTTGCTCCCAACAGATACTGCAAGACCTGCTGAATTCGTCCAATATTGTTTGCTCTTATTTCAGGTCTTCAGCATCTGCAACATTTTATTTAAAAAACAAATATGTTTATATCTGCCACATCATTTTCTCCGTTATATTTGCTATTTACTTAGCAAGCCTTCTGCATAATGTTCAGTTTACAATAGAAAAAAAAGTGCCATTTTTGATTTAAATAAACATTTATCAAAAAGTTTATTTGTATAACACAACAAAGAGCTAGGTGTACTTCTGCTTGAGCTGTTCACTAGATTCAGGAAGAGACTGTTTCATTTCTATGACGGTGATGGGTTAATGGTATTATTACTGGACTAATAATCCAGAGACCCATCTTAATGTTCTAGGGAATAAACAGAACATTCCACAGAAACTAAGCATGTCTGGCAACATTTGTAGAGAGAAATTCAGTTATATTTCGAGTCTGAATATTCTTTGGAACCCTGGGTGTTAATATTCTGGGGACCCAACTGGTTCATTGAGATCCTTTTTGAGAAGGAAATGTGACATCTTTACAAATGATTCCAGCCCCACAGCACTGTGGTTGACTCTTAACTGTCTTCTGAAATGGCCTAAAGAGCCAGTTAGTTAGGGGGAATTGGGGATGGGAAATAAATGCTCGCCTTGTCTGTGGCACCTACATACCATGCAAGAATAAAGGAAAAATGATAGCTTTGATTAGATTTTTAAAATTCATTGAGGGGGTGTGGGATTTGCTGGCTCATTCAGTATTTATTGTTCATCCCTAGTTGTTACATTGCAAAATCTAACCATTCCAAATCTCAGGGTTGCATCCATTTAGATAAAGCAGAGCATTTGTTTATGTGAGGTTAATTCAGATGGTCTCTTATCAGGTCCCTCATTTATATTAACATAATGTATGGGCAGCACAGTGGCACAGTGGTTAGCACTGCTGCCTCATAGCACTGGGGACCCGGGGTTTGATTCTGGCCGTGGGTGACTGTCTGTGTGGAATTTGCATGGTCTCCCTGTGTCTGCATGGGTTTCCTCTGGGTGTTTCAGTTTCCTCCCACAGTCCAAAGATGTACAGGTTAGGTGGATTGGCTGTGCTAAATTGCCTGTAGTGTTCAGGGATGTGGAGGCTCACGGGGGTGTGGGCCTGGGAGGGATGTCCCTCCAAGAGTCAGTACAGACTTGACAGGCTGAATGGCCTCTTTCTACACTGCAGAGATCCCAGTGGGAGCATTTTCTTGATACTTTAAAGTGATTGAGTCTCTCCAAGATTAAATTTTTATCCCAAGAACCCGCTAATGTCTTTACAAAGGCTTCAACAGCACCTCAGATTAGTTTTCAGTGACTGAAAATTTGTAGCTAATTTGTAAGGTGGTGAAGGTAGAATTTGAGGTGTGCTCTGGAGCAGTGCCCTAACAAATGCAGGCTTGTCTTCTTCTCCCACTAGAATTTGAGGGGGATTCTAGCTGAATTCCAACCCGAATTCATATAGTTCTTCTCCTTTCCCACCCTTCCCTGATTCAGGAATTTTGATGCCTTAAATTTAGCCACTAGCAGATAGAGTACTATTTTACCATGTATCCATTACATGCAAGGACCTCAAGACTGTGGTATAAATGGTCTACTGGCTAGTTGGAACCAATGTTGGAAATAATGCAATGTTGCAATCAATGTGGTGAGAAAGCAGCATCAGTATTCTTCATAGTGGTATAGGCTGCCACCTAGTGAGCTACAGCAGATTCCTAGCATTTGGTCGAACAAAAACATTTGCTCTTTGGTAAAGTTCCAAGGTCATGGTGCTAACCATCATAAAAATCAATACCTTCACTTTTACTAAAAATACTGAGAGATTTCTCCACACTTACTTTTATCTTCCAAAGACTCTTCTTTCAACATTGACATATTTACAGTAGGGTGACAGCCTGGGCAATCATGTGTAGGAACTCAAGTTCCCCTCATCCTCTCCACCAACTTCCTTCATGCATGACGCTGAAGCTAGCACTAGTTTTCCCATTACTGCCCGGGCTGAGCCCTCTTGAGACTACGCGTCAGCAGTGATTCAGTTGGCAGTACACTTGCCTCCCAGTCAGAAGGTTCTGGGTTTGAGGCCCTACACCAGGAATCAAGCACAAAACCATCGACACACTTCCAAGCAGGATTGAGGTTGGGGACAGAGGAGTCTGGTCCCTGATCAAGTTCTTTGTGACTGGGCATCCCAGTTCCCTGACACTAGCCATTTCTGCTGTGGTGGCTCAGGTTCTACAACAGGCACTACCCACACTGAAGAGGCAGGCAACCAATTAGTCTCAGTCAGAGCCTTGGTAAAGTCAACTGGAGTGCAGTAGTTGATGTCCAGTTTCCAGACGCTGGGTGGTACTTCAACTGTGTGGAGGTGGGCACCGAGTGACAGGCCAGGTGTTGGGCTCTCCAGGCAGGCCCAGAAGTCATCCTTGTCTAAATCCTTATCCTTGTTATGGTGGCTCAGTGGTTAGAGGTGCTGCCTTACAGTGCAAGGGTCCTAGGTTCGATTCCAGCTTTGGGTGACTGTCTCTGTGGCGTTTGCATGTTCTCCTCATGTCTGTGTGGTTATTGCTGGGTACTCTGGCTTTCTCCCACAGTCCAAAGATGTGCGGGTTAAGTGGATTGGCCATGGGAAATTTCTCTGTAGTGTGCAGGCTAGTTGGATTAGCCATGGGAAAAGTAAGGCTACGGGATGGAGCGGAGGCTGGGTCTGAGCGGGATACTGTGTGGAGGGTTGGTGCAGACTTGATGGACTGAATGGCCTCCATCTGCACTGTCAGGGTCCTACAATTCTAAATGATTGCAGATATAGCAACAGGCTGCCTTGTGAAGGAGCTCTGCCCTACTCCCCCACCCCCCATGCTTGATTAGACATTAAAGCAGTCTCCATGGCAATGGGGAGGTGATGATCTAATCACTAGACTATTAATCCAGACAGCCAGGCAATGTTCTGGGGACCTGGGTTCAAATCCTGCTAAAAATCTGGAATTAAGAGTCTACTGATGACCATGAAATCATGGGGGGAAAAAACCCCATCTAGTTCACTAATATCCTTTAGGGAAGGAATCTGCCATCCTCACCTGGTCTGGCCTACATGTGACTCCAGGCCCACTGCAATGTGGTGGGTGATTAGGGATATAATAAATGCTGGCCTACCCAGTGAATGAATTTTTAAAATAATTATGAGCCATCCCAGACACATCTAAGAATCTGACTCTTTCCACTCTCAGAAAATCCAATTCTTACTCCTGTTTCATGCCCTATAGAGAAAATTCATCTTAAAGAGTATGCAGTGACAGAAGGACTTGGGAATTCATGTGCCTGGATCCTCTGAGGTGGATCACACCATTGAGAGAATAGTAAGTGACACATCCAGGACTTTGTAACTAAAGTTTGTGATTGCCCAGATTCAGTTCGATGGGAACATGCAATTAGAGGTACTCAGTACAGTCATAGAGTTGTACAGAACAGAAACAGACCCTTTGGTCCAACTTGGTCATGCTGAAAAGATATCCTAAATTATTAGAATCCCATTTGCCAGCATTTAGCCCAGAGAAGCTTTGGTTGGGCTAGATAATTAGCTAGATTCTTGCATTCAGTCTTAGTCACTACACTTTTGGAAGGACGCAAGGGTCTTTGAGAGGATGTGGAGAAGATTTTCCAAAATGGTTTCAGGGTTGATAGATTTTAGCTGGGCTGGAGAACTTGAGAAGAGCAAGTGAATACAGATTCATGGTAGATTTAGGTAAGGTAGACAAAGAAAAGGGCTCACCCTCAGCTGACCATACAAGAAGTAGGGAACACAAATTTAACATTTCGGTAAGGAAAAGGGAGGGGAAAGGTTTTGTGAGAATAACATTTTTTTTGCGATAGGGTTAGTGAGAAGCAATGGCCTGGAACTCTCCACCTACAAGATTGGTGGAAACAGAGAATGACGAATGATTTCAAAAAAAAAATGGATTGTCACTTGAGGGAAATAACCCTTCTGTGCTATAGGGATACAATGGAAAAACAGGATTGACTGGATGGACTGAACAGCCTCCTTCTATGCTGGGATGACTTTGACCTTTTTACCATTAAACACAGGCTATTGGCATTTCCTCACATGAGCTGCTAGATTGGCTAAGGAAGTGTCCACAGTTCAGGGGATACTTACAAGAGAGAATGATAAATGCATGTGGAAAAAAGCAAACAAAAGAGATACCACTGCTTTGGATATTTATTAATTGGACATTGTCAGCAAATCAAAATGCTTTGGAATCCTATAATCCAATGAATGTTTTCTCCTGCAAATAGGTAGTAAATATACTGTATTCAAATATAAGGAAATTATGATGCATTTTCACTGATGAGACATGGATAAGATATATCTGGGGTTATCCAGAAAGTTTTACAACCATAACACAAACTGGTCAATGGTGTTTGGATTCTAACGTACATTGATTGGTTAATTTTCTGCAGTTGTCTGGTCATAAATATCAGGAAAGCTTTCCTTTTTTAAAATCCTCACAATTAGCAACAACAGTCTAAGGAGAGCACGGTCAGATTCTAAGTAAAGTCATCTAACTCCAAACTCAGTACATTCCAAGCACCAGTCCGAATGTTTCTGTTTTTACACACTGGCCAACCTTGTGATGGTTAACTTTATCACAAAGTAATGCAGCCCATAGTTAGACATCAGTTTATAAATACATGCCCAGTGGAAAGTTTGTGATTGCCCAGATTCAGTTTGCTTGGCAACAATATATGGGTGGTAGCAAGGTTCAAAAGAAGGAAATGGAGTTGAGCTGGATATACAGAACAAGGAATGCCACCATTTAACTGCACAAACCCCTTTCTTAAATGCTGCATTTTATCATCTGAAACAAACATCATATAACTAGACAGATAAAAGATTACAGAAAGCATTACATGTGTACATTTGAGTCTCTGTGCATTCCTCTTCATTATCAAATATATAAAATCTAGTGAACACTTTTTAAATCAAACAACTGAAGCACAAACAGCATTTTGAATGATCGTTCTTCTTCTTTAGCTCCTGAAACACTTGTTTTAGATTATTCTTAATCTGGGAAATGAGCTGTAAAAGAATGCTTAAATTGTCATCTTCAATGTAATGAGGGTGATAGTTCAGGTTACTGAGCAGATACTTTTATTTTCCCCCTTCCTTGACTGTGGACACTGCAACAAGTAGATTTCCATCTGTCATTTAATTCCTAAAAGAAGAGGTTACAGTTGACAGTCGACAATGGTAGATAGACATGGGTTGTCATCTGCAACAGCTGATGGTCTATGTACTCGGTCTTATATCCGCATAGGATTAGCAGAGGTCACACTGATCACAGATGAGGTCCTTAGTGTTCAGTTGGTTTGAGTTATAATCAAAGTTTTGTGACAGTTTTAATTCCACAGTCACTAGCAGAGAAAGTAATTGTGGATCTAACTAGATTAAAGAGATACATTGAACTTTAGTATTCAGAGTGGTGAGTAGTGCATTAAAATATTTTAAATCCTTTAAGTAAGGTCAGCGTGGGAGTTCTCCGCTTGCTTTGTGCCCTTGCTGACTTTACAGTGACCAGCTTAGCTGAAGTGATGGTGGGAATTTCCTTATAGGTGGCAGTGGACAGACGCTGTGTTCCAAATATAGGCGCGTGGTGCTTAACAGCATGGGCAAAGGCAGGTGGGTGGGCTGTACCCAACACGGGCTTTTCCTCGGAAATAAAGAGAGGTCTGACCGGAAGGTGACGTTCAGTCTCTCGCCTCACCTCACGAATCAATTCGTGGAACACGTGCTGCACTGACTCAAAGTCCAAACAGGCAGATACTTCATAAAACAAACAGTTATATTTGGATGCCAGTGACAGTCCATCAGACTTGCTTACCTGCCTTAAAACAGAAAATATATTTTTGTTTCAAATTATGCTAATACTCACAATTAATATATGGCAAATACCTGAAATATTTTGAGTTGTTAACATTGTCTGAATTATGGATCTTGAAACGTAGATGACTTGAAATAAATTTATACTGTGTTTTACTTTCAAGAACTCTGCCATATTTTGATAGCTTTTAATTAAATATGCTACAGATATTTAAGGTCAAAACATAGGCTGACAATTTTTTTTGCCATCTGCAAAAAACATAACACAAGGCTTGCCTTATAACAGAGCACTTCAAATTCAAATTTTTTATTTTCTCCTGAATGAAAACAGCAGCTCTTTCCAAACTTGTAACACAAATAAAGAATATGTCTTAAGACTCAAATTCAAATCTCATTAAAAGAATGAATCACTTATCAGAGCTGTTTCAAACTATATAATTAGGAACCACTGTAATTAGTGTCACACAGTGGTCCAATACACAGCTCTATAAAGTGGGGCGATATAGGGTTATACCTTCAGCATTACACATTAACCACAATGGTTCATAACTATGCCACAACAGAAAAGAAAAACTGCACATTTCGATGGAGGAGCTTTCTGTGATGTAGGTAGTACAAGCGCACCAGAAATAGGAATGCAAGGTGAGTTCATTGAACTTGGACAAAGATTAGCCATGATCTAATTGAACCATGGTACAAACTTGAGAGCTTTGTAGGCTACTCCTGCTCCTATATTTAAGAGTCACAAAGCATGGAAACAGGCCCTTCAGTCTAACTCATCCTCAGCAACCAGACATCTCAAACTGATGTAGTCCCTTTTGCCAGCATTTGGCCCATAAACCCTTCTTATTTATATACCCATCCAGGTGCCTTTTAAATGTTGTAATTATACCTGTCTCCACCTTTTCCAATAGCGGCTCGTTCCATACATGCACCATCCTCTGCGTGAAGAAACTACCCCTCAGGTCCTTTTTAGAGCTTCCCCTATCACCTTAAATCTGTGCCCTCTAGTTTTGGACTTCCCCCAGCCTTGGAAAAAGACCTTTGCTTTTCACCCTATCCATGCCCCTCATGATTTTATAATTCTTCATAGGGTCACTCCTCAGACTCCAACACTCCAGCGAAAACAGCCCCAGCCTATTCAGACTCTCCCTATAGCTCAAACCCTTCCATCCAGGCAACATCCTTGGAAATCTTTTCTGCACCCTCTCAAGTTTAACAATGTCCTTCTTATACAAAGGTGACCAGAATTGGATGCAGTATTCTAAAAGTGGCCTCACTAATGTCTTGTACAGCCACAACATAACATCCTAACTCCTAATCTCAAATTTCTGACCAATGAAGGCATGCACGCCAAATGCCTTCTTCACCACCCTCTCCACCTGCAACTTGACTTTCAAGAAACTATGCACATGCACCAATAGGATTCTTTACCATTAGCTGAAAAAGTCCTGCCCTGTTTACCTTACCAAAATACAACACCTCACATTTACCTAAATTAAACTCCATCTGCCACCTCTTGGCCATTGGCCCATCTGATCAAGGTCCCATTGTACTCTGAGGTACTCTTCATCACTGTCCACTACACCACGTATTTTGTTCTGAGGAAGGGTCACCAGACCCAAAACGTTAACAGACTTTTTGTCACAGATGCCGAAAGACCTGCTGAGCTTTTCCAGTAACTTCTGCTTTTGTACCACCTAATTTGATACGTATAAATTTATTATCAAAAGTCTACAAATGTCAAATCATTTCTATAGACTGAAAATGGTAATTGAATGGATAAACTCTTTAAATTTCTACAGTAGGGTTTTGAATAAACTTCTTACCGGTATCTCTCCATGTCCAGTTTATTTCCTAGCAGAATAATCGGATAATCATGTGGGAGTCCTTTGGCATGACTAGAAATTACATTTAGATAATGCAAGCACCCTTCAAAGCTCTTCCTATTATCAATACTGTAGACGACAATGAATGCATTTGCCCAGTTCAGGTAACGTTCAGAGTTCAACGGTTTATCCTATTTTTAACATAAATTATTGTTCAGTGTTATAAAGTTGTAGCAGGTGCACTACTAAATTAAAAAGAGTTGTTTGAAAAATACTTAAGAACAAACACAGGCATACACTCAACAAAGCATAAATTTATGTCCAGCTGTAACACTTATCACATATTCACTCATACAGCACAATACAATACAGCAACCAATTATTCAAAATGTCAAAATTCTCTCACTTTATTCTGCCGTACAGGAGGAAATATACCACACATGCAATTATTTAGTTCTAAAATAAGCAGTGATCAGGGGATTCCAAGTTTTAGGTTACTCTCTGGGTTGGTTAAAAGGTTAAAAAAATTTCATATCATTGCGACATTCAGATTTTCCACTGCATCTATTCTGAAACTATAATTATTTAGCTGTTGATACATATCACATTAACAAAAAACCTAGGAGTATCTGTACACAATATACTAAAAAGTAGATACTCGCTGGCAAGATACTTGACGACAGGTCACTGAATTGGACTATACAGTCTTCCTTATTGAAAACACTTGCTTTGTTTCTTATCTCAGTCTTCATAGTCTTACCTCAGCTTGCATCTTTTTTATTTGTATTTTTCACTTTTCTTCTTGGGTTCACTTAAGCAATCCATTGTTAGTGAAAACTGTAACTATAACTTTATTTCTACACAAACAGTTCTATCATGTTTAAAAATACAAACATTGTCTTGGTCAGCAACAACTCAGGTCTACGAATTTCACGGATTGCTTTGGGTAATAGCATTTGTGGGCATTTCTCTGTTATTTTCCAAAAAAAAAAGTTCTAAAGGAATGTCATTTTACAAAAACGAAAGGACCAGAAAATGTTACACTCACAATGTTCTTTAAAATTCTACAATTAAAAACATTACTGAGTTAATTGTACCTGCATTCTGAGTAGTCACTGTTGATAATTAATTAAAAGGGAGAAAAATGTAAGTGTATTTTGCATTTTTCTCCAATGCAACACGTGAGTTCAGTTTGAATAGATGAGGAAAATTCTAATCAGGTAAAAGTACGACAGCAAAAGAAGTCACCCAAGAAGGTAGGAAATTGTGAACTGTGCAATCTAATGCAGGTTCAATAAGCAACCGAAGGAAAGTTTAAATTAATGTACTTCTTAGATCTCACCAGAGTCATGAATATTACCACAGTAAGTTATCAGTTTCAAAACATTTATAATATAAATGGAATTGCTGTAATAGCTATAAGATTTGCTGTGCCTTCAGGTTATAACAAAGCCCGTTGATTGTACTAAGCAAATATCTGTCACATTAGGCACCTAGAATCATAGAATCACTACAGTGCAGAAGCAGAAGCATTCAGTCCATCGAGTCCGCACCAACTCTCTGAAGAGCATCCCACCCAGACCCGACCCCTACCCTCTCCATGTAACTGTGCATTTCCCATGGCTAATCCACTTAGCCTGCGCATTGCTGGACACTATAGGCAATTTAAGATGGCCAATACACCCAACCTGCACATCTTTGGACAGTGGGAGGAAACTCCACACAGACAGTCACCCAAGGGTGGAATCGAACCCAGGTCCCTGGTGTTATGGGGCAGCAGTGTTAATAACCAAGTCACCGTGCTGCCCTACTTTAATTGACAGTTTGTCTTTTATGAAAAAGGCTAATTAGAAGGGATGTATTGCCAATGAAGAACTTATACAAAATATATCTCTTCATCTCTCAAATGAAGTAGAGGGGATAAAAAATATTTTCTATTTCTAGCAGTGTTGGACTGCTCTTAGAGGGTTGTTACATTAATACTCTATTAATACAGTAGACTCTCTTAAAACATGTCTTGTATAATTTATTTGGACTTCAACTGAAAGGGTACAGGAACAGCCTCGTAGCCAAGTTAACAAGTTTTATATTAAACAGCCCAGTAAAAACTAGGTATTTGACAAGTTCAAAGGTTCATTCATTAACTGCATACCTAAGCACTTTCTCTGGAAATGGAAGATTTACGTTACTTGAATCTGTGTAAAACAATGGCTAAACGTCAGAGTGTTTGGATATAGCAGATACAATAGCCTGCACGCTTTCTTCTTCAACTGCTAAAACCTTTATTACCTGATCAGCTGTGTCCATTATTTTCAAAAGGACTGGCTGATGATCCACAATTTCTTCAGTAGTGTAGGTGTCCTCTAGAATAGAACGGTATTGTCAGTATAGAACAATCCTTGGATCACCACATCAACCAAAATGCATCAAGAACAGAAGAGTAACTATATTGAGTGGCACATCATAAATCCATTTTGTCTTCATTTTAATCAGGATTGAAAATGTTTTGTCGAGAAGTGTTGACAGATTAACAGCCTATCTTTATAACTAGCAAGGCTTGGAAGTTCTTCTCAAAAACAATAATAATTTCCTTGAGTAGTCTTTTTTCACTCCTAAATTAGACAATACATAAGGAGCAGAATTCAAAATTGATGCACAGGTTGAATTACTCTTATAAATTTTGTATCAATGCACGAGTGTGGTCTAAATAAATAAGTTAACAATGCATTTATAAAACCCTAAGAAAAGTATTCCGACATATATCTGAACTCTGTATAAAGAACAGTTTAAGTGTTTGTTTCATATTGGCAGAGATATGTCAGACTATAAACTACTGCAGGATATCTAAAACATTTCCTTCTACTAATTGAATAAAACCACAGATAAATTATCGGCTATAACCAGATTAGTTGCAGCATTTTTCATGCGTTGTGGCACCGCTCCCCAAACTTTGTCCCACTGTGACCACAATTTGAGGCTTGGGAATTGTTGTGACTTTTCAGTGAGAACTATGAGAGGAGGGATGCCTGTTAGAATGAGGGTACAGCTGTTACAACACACAGACTCCACCTGATGAAGAACAGCACTCCAAAAGCTTGTGATTTCAAATAAACCTGTTGGACCATACCCTGGTGTTGTGTGACTTCTGACTTTAACACACAGCAAGCATTGTTGTCTCAGAGCTTGTGACATCCAAACTTCAGCTTGCAATCCCATTTGGGGGCCCGAGCCTCACCTTGTAAAGCCTTGCACCAGAGATTCTGCTCTGAATTGTGTGACCTCCAGAATCCTGCTTTGTGATAGTGCCCTCTCACATCTCTCAGCTTGCTTAGATAGAATCTACAGCACAAATATTGTCAGCTTTTGACTACCACTGCACTTCTGCCTCCTCCCATCCTACAGCACCCCTCTTTCTCCTGATACATGTATCGAACCGCAGCTTAAATTATTTCAATGCTTTTTGCTTCAACCGTACTAAGCTGATAAATGATTGTGTGGAGCCCAAACAAAATGTTTGATGTGAAATTGGCATCTTTTACTATGACTGCACTTCTTTAAATGCCCACCCTGTGCCATCTCCATCCTTCAGCTTCTCCCTGTGCCATTCCCATGGCATCCCTCCAATCCATAACCCTTTCGAAATGCCCCATGGCAAACCTACCCCAAATGAGGCTTGGTCAGACAAGACTGCATATTAAAAATAAATTAATAGATCAACTCAAGGTGAGGAGCTAAACTTGCAGATCTTGGCATCACTCAGTGGGGTGACTGACTGGAACATTTGCAGGGGGTCCAAGGGACTGCTGAGGGTTCTGGTGGTGCTCTGGTAGCATCTCCACCCCTAAACCAGGAGACGCAGGGTTCAAGCCCCACCTTCCCCAGAGATACGCCATAACTATCTCTGAATAAGTTGGTTAGAACTATCTAAAAGAACACAGCTGCCTCTCTGCTCGAATGGGATCGTCTTCCCCCTGGACTGACATCCTCCAGCTGCAGTGAACCAAAACCAGGGCAACGATAGCTGAATAGTCAGGAGTCAATTAACATCATCAAACCCACTGCCGTACAAATACAGCCTACTGAATCTGTCCTGAAGTTAAACACGAACAGATAGAACATTCATGGGGGGTAGGGGGAAGGAATCTACTTACCCAAGTTAGGGTCGTATTCGCTTATGAATCTTTTCGTGAGGAATTTCACAGTCAGAGCTAAAGAAACAAAAACACCAGTGTTTAATGTTTAACGGTGAATGTTGGGAGGGAGACCAAACAATGGCAAAGGACTTTTCTTTAAATCCCACTGGCACCCAAAAGGCTGCACCTCTCACCTGGCATATCCCCAGGTCGCTGGGTCTAAATGACCTGTTTACCACCTCAAACTCTGTCAGCCCAGCTCCCCCTGTTAGCAGTGGGAGACGGGCATCTGCCAACCCAGCACCCGAGGCTGGGTACAAAAGTGTGGAGAGTAAAAACAGAAATTGCTGGAGAAACTCAGCATCTGCGGAGAGAGTAGGAGAGCAGAGTGAAGGCTTTGAATCCAGTGACCCTTGTGCAGTACTGGAGTGGGGAAGGAGAGAGAAAGACGGAGAGAGATTATTCTTACCAGACTTGCCGGAGCCTGGGCAGCCCAGGACACCGACGTTACATTCTGGGGCTGCCGCCTGGAGAGGAGCCCTGTCCCGGTCCGAGAGCAGCGCACTGGCCCCGGCGCCTCTCACTTTCCCAAACATCGAGGATACTTTCCACGTCCCTGCCCTAAAACATCGCAGACTCTACCTGGCGACTGGATGTGAAATCCCCGCCCTCCCGACAGAGACGCTGCTGGAATAGGGCGGTGACGCCCCCCACAGTCGAACGGCGCGGAGGAGAGGTCTTCCTCGCCGGAGCCCGAGACGTTGGTGGGAGGGTTGCAGCTTTGAAGGGGAGTCCCGAGGTTTCGGCTCGCAGCCACACGCCTTGTAAGGAAGTCGCCACTTTCTCTCCTGGTTCCTGCAATGCGAATCACAGCAGTGCAATGGCTGTGAGCTTTCAGCAATGGGACAACCTTCAACATCAAAGCGAGCCTTTCAATCCATTCAGCAGCAAGATCCGACACTGATAAGTGAGATACTGTGACTGCCTCTCCCTCTCAACTCTTCCTGAAGTATCCTAGTGAAGTTATTCTCTTCTAAAGTTATACATTCTCCTGTCGGAATGTATCCTGTATCATTAACTGGGCAACACAGTGCTGACTCCTTCCAAGAGCTTAATTCCACTCTTTTTGAAAAGAGTTGCAGTGGCTTTAACTAAATCGAAATAAAATGGTAGGGGGTTTTATTGTCGAGCACTCAGCCTGACTCTAATCAGTTTTCTTTCCACTTTTAAACAAAAAGCAAACGTTTATATATGGCATTTATTGGCCCTCCCTAATCGCCCAAGGGCAGGCAGGTATCAAGCATACGGCCCTGAGTCTGGAGTTACATGTCGACCAAACGAGGTAAGGACAGCAGTTCCCTTCCCTAAAAGGTATTAGTGAATCAGATGGGGTTTTTACACCAGTTGACAGTGGTTAAACCATAGAATCCCTGCAATGCAGAAAGATGCCATTCAACCTATCTAATCCTCTGAAAAGCATTCTGCCCTTACCCTTTCCCCATAACCCTGTATTTCCCATTGCTATGCTATAGCCTGCACATCCCTGGACACTATTGGGCAATTTAGCGTGGCCAATCCACCTAACCTGCACATCGCTGGATGCCTTGGGGCAATTTAGCAAGCAAGGTGAATCCACCTAGCTTGCACATCGCTGGACACTACAAGACAGTTTAGCACAGCCAATCCACCCAACCTGCACATTTTTGGACAGTGAGAGGAAACCGGAGCACCTGGAGGAAACTCATGCAGACACAGGGAGAACATGCAAACTCTACACAGATGGCCACAGTTGTCAATAAATTAGCCTTTCTTTTTAATTCTTTTTTTTTTAATCATTGATTTCAAATTTCACCATCTGCTACAGTGGGACTCAAACCCATGTCTTGCAGGGCATTAGCCTGAGGTTCTGGATTGCTGGTCCAGTGACATCATCTTTTTACCCACTGTCTTCCCTGTTGCCAGCCTTGCTCTGGCCCTATGGAACTCAGGAATTATTGAAGATGATTGCTTACTTCATCTGTGCAGAGGAGAGATCACCATTCATTGGTTCTGATGTCCAAGTGAACTCTGCATCATTAACACATGTATTGGCGATAAGACAAACACAAAGTGCAGGAGAAACTCAGTAGATTTGGCAGCATCTGTGGAGCAAGAAGCAGAGGTAATGTTTTGAGGCCAGTATGAACTCACTTCTTCAGTTCCATAGAGTCATACCAGAGTTGAAATGTTAACTCTGTTTCTCCCACCACAGATACTGCCAGACCTGTTACATTTCTGCAGCACGTTCTGTTTTTATTTCCAGTGCCACAATGTTTTGCTTTGAATTGGACATTTGTGGGCTGACATTTCCTAAATTAAACCCCTTACAGGACAACTATTATGGGAAACAAATGTCAACGTTTTCCAAAGAATTTCAATTGCAAGCTTCCATGTTGTGTACAAGTTAGAATCAGAAACTCATTCAGCCCACCATGTCTTTACTAACTCTCTGAGTGAGCAATCCAATTATTTCCATTCCCTTGCACTTTCTTAAGAATCTTTCCTTTTCAAATATAATTCCAATTCCCTTCTGAAAGTCACAATTGAACCTGCTTTCACCATTCCTTCAAGCAATGCATTCTAGATTGTAACAAGTTACAGCTCAAAAGGGTAAAAACAGACCACTTTGGTTCTTTTAACAGTGACCCTAAATCAGTGCCCTTCGGTCACTGATAGTCAGGCCAGTGAGAACACTGCTACAATTTACCCACTTAAAAATAGTCCCTTGCATTTTTTTCAGAGTTGAGCCTGATGCAGACTTTAGATTCCAGACCTATCCGCTACCTAGATCCCAGATATTACTACCATCTTCTGGAAGCACCCCAGATGTGTTATGACCAGTCCCTGGGCAAGGTTCCCAAAGTTATCAAGGTTCTAGATGGGAAAACCCAATCTATCAAGCTCCTGGATGAGGAGGGAGTCTGTATTCACCCCATCCATTTGGTTGCAACAAGGTTAATGTAAAAAGGATTCCGTCCCTATAATGAACCCCTTGTCGATACCTTTCTCCCAGACAAAATGAATTTATGTTTTAATAAGAGTTAATTTAACTAGGTTTTTCTCAAGTTAAAAAAAGTAAGTTTTTAGTTGCTCAACATGAGAAGAATCAGTAATGCAAAGCTCATATACACAACATTGAAATGAGAAGTGAATAATAAAAAAAGGCTCATTTGTGAAGACTAAACACTGGAAGTTTGATGGGCAAGAAGTCAATTTAGAGATTATTGGCTTAGCAGGTTCATTGAAATATTCTCATCCTGTTTCCTTTTGACTGGCTAGCTGGCTTCAATCACTCAGACCAAAAGAGAGTCCTTTCCCTGCAACGTGGGGGTTACTAGTGTGTAGGTCTTCAACTGTAATGTTCCCCAATACCTGCTTTCAACCCAGGTTGTCAACTTGAGTACCTCAGCTCAAGGGTCTGCTCCTGGGCCTGGCCAGGTTAACCATAAACAGGTCCACGCAACAGGCTGTGGAGGGGGTCATAGCTGATGCCCAATTCCATGGCTGCATCTTCTTCAGAATGGACTTCAACACAGTTCTGAAGAAGGGTCGCTGGACTCAAAATTTTAACTCTGCTTTCTCTCCACAGATGCCTCCAGGCTTGCTGAATTTTTCCAGTGATTTATGTTTTTACTCCAAAAAGCTTGCTGCACTTAAGTGAAAAAAAAGATTCTGCCTAATGATTCAAAAACTATTGTACATTTTGAACCATTTTATTATTATCTTTTTTGTTTCTATTACTTTAGCATTAGTTTTAAATTTTTTTTTCTATATTTATGTCCAGAAGTTCTATCAGACACAAAACTGAATGCCCATTTTCCATCACCTGATCCCCTGTGGTATTATTTTCACCTATTAACCACCATCAGTAAATCACCTGAGATTTCCAATTGATTAATTTAAGTGCAAAGTTTGTTAAGGACAAAACAAACCATCAGAAGTGAAAGAGAGGGGGAGAGGGCCAAGTCAAATGGAGTTGGTGGGGAAATAAGGCACTGTAACCCCTGTGGTACCCACCTCTCTCTGAAGGCATCAAGAGCATTGATGTGTACTTTCTCTCCAGTTAAAGCAGAGTATGAACGTAACTGTGGAAGAGGGACAGACAGTCACCAGCTATGACCCCCTCCACAGCCAGATGCCTGGACCTGTTTATAGCCAGCCTGGCCAGACCCAAGAGCAGACCCACGAGGAGGTTGTCTGATCTGCCCACATCCTCTGCACCAGATACACAAATACCAGGAGCATGGGGCTGAAGTGCAACCAGAAGCACAGCAAAAGATTTCTCGAATAAGGAAGAATAGTGTGCAATTGCACACAGCCAATATATACATGATCCATGGACTCCGCACCAGCCAAGAAGCCAATTCTTGATATTTTCATAGTCAACCTCTTCAGAGATGTTATGACACACCTCTGGAGCAGGTGGGACTGAAGCTTAGAGGTAGGGATGCTATCACTGTGCCACAAGAGCCCTGAGAACCCATCTCTTAAAGTCCAGTGAGTTTCACCTGCTCCCAATCAATTGGAGAGCTATTCTGTTTTGCCCTTAAAAGGATCTGTATTTCTAACACTGACACATTGTATCAAATTCAACTATCACAATCAAAAGCATAATGTGTCATTGGGTTACAATGACCTATTAGAATACATTAAAATATAAGTATTTGTTATAAATGGGTTGTAATGAGGAATTGTGATATATAGAAAAACCACACAATGCCTGTATTTCCAGCAAGCTGTTCAGTCCCTGATCACAATTTGTATTCAGAATAAACAATGATTTATATTCTATAGTTTTGGACAGGTGACTCAACAGACTATTTGTTCTGTTTGTTCCTTCTGTGCATGGTTTTGAAATATTTAATATTGAGTCTACTAAATGCTCAGCCCTGAGGAACTTCACAAAATTCTTCCTTCAACTTGATGTTATTCTTTTAAGCAGTTGCCATGGCTTTTTAATCTTTAATCAAATCCGTACCAAGCTGAAGATTTGAACAAAATCCCCACAGCTTGGAATGTAGTCCGTAACTTCTTTTAGTAGAGTGTTATCAAATGGTTTTTGGATAAACAAGTACATAATGTTACAGGGTTGCTTGTAGTTGAATTGGATTCTCACTTCCTCAAATAAACTCAAGACATTTGGTAAGATAAGAGCTTCCCTGTTTAAAGTGGTGTTGGCTACTTGACTCTGGGATAAGCTCCACATTATCCAGAATATTTGTGTTATGAACGAGTAGCCTTCATTTACATAAATGTCCTGAATTTTGTCTTCGTGGACTTATTTTGAGGGGGTATCTTCCTTTGTGAAAATTTTGAGGAAGTACCCATTCGCACTCCTGTGCTGATCCTTGGTTTCAAGCCAATTTGCATCTGTTAATGTTTTCAATTCTTGTGTTATTGTATTAGTGAAATAATGTTTCAGTGTTATGTTTTGTTTTTGTGGCGATGTTTTATCCTCAGATTCTCTTTTCCCCCCAGATCACCTTTTCAATTTGCTTTGATGTAATCCTACACTGGTTCTGGTGACTCCATTCCCTTTCTTCCTGCAGGATTTTTAAGTGTGATTGGAAGGTATGGAAAATTGTTTTGTTAAGCCTTGCACTGTCTGGTGAAAGATTTTTTTTTAATGAGAACTGTCCTCAAGCTCTCCCTACTTTACAGTATTTGGACAGGAACATTCCACAAACAGTAAAAAAAAACAAATGCAATCATGTATTTAGCATTCCTGAATCCAGTCTTGAATCCATTCTCCACAATTATCAGTTGGTGAAAATACTCAACAAAATGCCAAGCATTTTCCCGAACAGGGTGATGTACAAGAATTCATGATCTGCATTACCACATGTCCTTAGTTGCAATGCTGTACTGGGTGTTCATGTACAGAGTCCATTTACTGTTAAGGTGGCTTGTTCAGTTCCCATTCAACCCAGGTAGTTGGGCACTCATAATCTGGAGGCTTCACTCCACATTCTCTCATGTTCTCATTAGTTTTAAATTCCTGCATTAATGAGGAAAATACTACCGTAACAATTAAACAATGGAACCAATGAGTACAATGATTAATGCTGTATTTTCCAGCACTTGCTTAAAGGTTTTGAGTCTTCTTAGTTGCCAGGGATATTTTAAACCAGTGATGAACTGGCAGGGTGATGTCTCTGTGCACCAAGCAAATTAAAATATTGACCTTAACTGGAATCAGAAAAGTTTTAAAGTCATCAAAGTAATAGAGTAAAAACTAGAAGCTCAACTAATTCACCAAACTCATCACCATTTATTTCAGGAAGGCTGTGATACTCTGAGGATACATTTACAATGTAAGTTTAACATTGGTGCAAGCGATTCTAGCTCCACACAGGTTAATCTGGTAATGTTAACCTGGAATGAAGATCCAGAGCTAAACATAGGTAAACAAGCATTCAGTTATACAGGAGGAATTCTCCAC
The DNA here is from genome assembly GCA_024137785.1 of Ginglymostoma cirratum. NCBI lineage: Eukaryota > Metazoa > Chordata > Chondrichthyes > Orectolobiformes > Ginglymostomatidae > Ginglymostoma > Ginglymostoma cirratum. Next base: position 6,360,758 of record JAHRHZ010000047.1, on the reverse strand, counting down.
TCTCTACTGCTAAAAATCTATGGTTTTAATTTTTGAGCTTTTATTTATATATGTGGGAGGTCTTGGGGTGAAATGGGTAACGTCCCTGTCTCTGAGACAGAAGTTCACCCCAAGATTTGATGGCCAAGCCCTTGTACATTCATAATGTGGCCAAACAGGTTGAGTACCAGCTTGCAAATCCTTGCAACACACCAGAGGCAAGAGTGAGAGACATTCTTGTTCAGCCATGTGAAGGAGAGATAGCTGAACCCAGTATTATCATGATCTATAGGTCCAGGGTGCAACCTGCATGTAAAAGTGACTTGCACTCCTGGATGAACTGTTAACACACAATCACCCTTATTCACATATCTGACATTTGCCTTGGCTCTTTTGGTAATAGTAGTGTCTCTACCTATGAGCCAGAAGACTAGGGTTCAAGTGTCACCCGCTCTAGAGGTATGTGTGAACATACCTGGATAGGTTGGTTTAAAGGAAAAGTCTATCTGGACACTAGCAGAGCTCCATCCTAACAGGGCTGTTAGTATTCTTGCCTGGCAGTCACCAGACAACATGAACAGGAGGGTATCTGACCACAATGTGCACTGCAGATATTTATCTGGGTAGTGGCTGGGTGAGATTCACATTTAAAGACATGTAGATCCTTAGTTGTAAATTGATATCTCGGCAGACAGCAATTGGTTTCTCAATTGAGTCCTATTACCATTGCAATGACATATTAAAAGCTTATGGTTGTAAGTGCCAACTAATGACTTTCTTGTTATAATCTAGTATTAGACAAATGATACCTATTGATCAAGCTGCTTAAAGCTGGTCTTGATATGACTCCGATATTGTGACAGAGAAGACAGAAAGCTATCATGAAGGATGGGTGCCAGGTGTGAAAGGAGTGGCAGCTTCTCTTCTTCCTGTTCAGAAGATTATAGGATCAAGTCCTCCTCTAGAGATTTATGCACAAAATTCAGGTGGACACTGCTGTGTCATCCTGGGAGGGTCCAGGACTGGTGAAGTTGTTGTATTTCAAATGAGTTAATGAAGGTGACGTTCTGCCATACCAGATATGACATTAAAATCTCATTGTGTTGTTTCAAACAACAGGGAATTGTGGAGTTTTCTGAAGAAGGGTCTAGGCCCAAAACGTCAGCCTTCCTGCTCCTCTGATGCTGCTTGGCCTGCTGTGTTCATCCAGCTCTACACCTTGTTATGTCTTGTGGAGTATTAATGCTTTGTTTTCTTGAAAATGTTTTGATTAAAACTATTTTTTTAAAAAAACATTTCTGTCTTTTTTTGCTGTCAGTTTTAGGTGGAATTTATTTTTTCTTCTTTTTATTTCACTTTTCATCCTTCAATTGATATGGAATTTAGTATTCCACCAGCCACTTCCTGGGTTGAAGTCTCATTAACAATCGTTATTCTGATCGGTTAAACAGTGACAGAGCTTCTTGCCCTGTTCACGTATCCCTTAGCTGTAGGATTTCATCTGAATAGTTAAACCAAGAGAGAGTAACTTACAGTACTTTCAAAAGATCACGCAATATAAATGGAGATGCTTAAATCTAAAAATAGTGCCATTCATTCAATGCTTGTGGTAAATTCTGAACCTGTATCTTCTTCATATTTGTGAAGCCTTGCTGTGGAAAATTTACTACAATATTGACTTCACAAAAAAAAAAATTCTTATTGGCTGTAAAGTACTTTCGGACATGATAAGGTCATGAAAGTTGCAATATAAATGCAAACCTTTATACAGCTGTAAGGCTCATATCACCTGATTGCTGCCACAGCCAGATAGTTGTACTGGTATCAATCTGTAGCAGCTGATGATTAGGATAGTTTGCTGTCACCAATTCTAACCTGCTCAGATACTTGATGACACATCCAGGAGTGCTCTGGGCCCAGAGGTATGGGATAGAGTCCTTCCTGCTCCAGACGTGTGTAATAACATTTCTGAACAGATTGATTAGGAACAAAAAAATTGCATAATCCTTGCTGGACTCTTGTGGTGCAATGGTAGTATCCTACCTCTGAACCAGGAGGCCAGGGTTCAAGTCCCACCTTATAACATCTCTGAGTAGGTTGATTTGAGAAAATCTATTGCATAACCCTTGTTGGACTCTTGTGGTACAATGGTAATGATATTGTCCCTCTGTCTGGGCCAGATGACCTGTGTTCAAGTCCTACCTGCTCCAGGGCTGTGTCATAACAAGTCTGGATACATTCATTCAACTATCTATTGCATGATTCCTCCCTCTATGCCTATCTTTCTCTCACCTTTGGTGTTACTGCATTGTCCCTGATGGACTTTGCATGCAAATTGATAATTATTTGGAAACACAGGTGATTTAATGGTGGTGAATAAAGGTGAAGAGTAACATAGGTGATTTGGTGTTGGAAAAAAAACTGTTCAGTGGTGCATGAAAGCACTTTTGGATATAAAAGAAAACTTGCATGACAGCTATAGGTACAATTATCATTAGCTAGTTAAGCCCAATTATAATTATCAGGACCCGGATAAGTCATGTGTATCTCCATCAAAACCTTACGCAAAACTAACTCTTTCTGCACACAAAGATTGAGTGCAGCAAATGCAATTACATTGTTAATTCATTCAGTACTATTATCTTATGTAACAGTAATTAAATGATACTTAAATCCTGTTTGTGGACTATAATTCAAAGAGATTTGGTCTTTTACAATCTATTTACAATCTGTCTTCAAAGTAGGTGCATAAATTGATACTAAAACAGAAATTGAGATAACAAGCTTGGGGCTGGATGAACACAGCAGGTCAAGCAGCATCATAGGATCAGGAAAACTTGATGTTTCGGGCCTAGACCCTTCAGTACCTTTTATCTCTGATACAATTTTACCACTAAAACAGAAATTGCTGGGAAACTTCTGGTCTCCCTGCTTTAGAAAGGATGTTGTGAAACTTGCAAGGATTCAGAAAAGATTTTCAAGACTGTTGCTAGGGTTCGCGGGTTTGAGCTATTGGGAGAGTCTGAATAGACTGGGGCTATTTTCCCTGCAGCATAGGAGGCTGGGAGTAACCTTTCACAGGTTTATGAAATTATGAGGACCATGGATAGGGTGACCAGCCAAGGTCTTTTCCCTGGGGCAGAAGAGAGTAAAACTAGAGGGCAGAGGTTTAAGGTGAAGGGGAAAGAGTTAGAAGCGACCTCAGGGGCAGCTTTATCACACAGAGGGTGGTGCGTGTATGGAAGGAGCTGCCAGAGGAAGTAATGGGGACTGATACAATTACAACATTTAAAAGGCATCTGGATGGGTATATGAATAGGAAGGGTTTAGAGGGATATGGGCCAAATGCTGGCAAATGACAGTAGTTTTATCAAGGATATCTGGGCAGCATGAATGTGTTGGACCAAAGGGTCTGTTTCCATGCTGTACAGCTGTATGACTCTATAACTCAGCAGGTCTGGTAGCATCTGTGGAGAGAAAGCAGAGTTAACATTTCAGGTCCAGTGACCCTTCTATAAAACTGGGCCCAAAGCGTTAACTCTGTTTTCTTTCCACAAATGCTGCCAGACCTGCTGAATTTTCCCAGCAATTTCTGTTTTTGTTTCTGATTTCCAGCATCAGCGGTTCTCTGTTTTATTTTAGAAATTAATACGACTTGTAGAAGTGAGCTCACCGCCTGCTTTGAGTTTGACTGTGATTCTTGGCCTGCTGCAAATAATTATCAAAGTTGGCTTTGGTTTGCTGTCATTTAATTCACGATGATGCTAAATAAATCCAACTCAAAACTTGGATTTCAGCTCTTTGAAATTGGTCAAGTAAACCCTAGAGATGAAATGCGATATAACTTTCAGTTCCCAAATTATTGAGTCCCATAATATATTCTTTTAGATTATTTGCCATTCTGCGAGCTCATTTGATCATGTTAATTGCTGAATTCACTTTAGAAATAGCCACTTGGCACTGTAGATTAAACTAAAAGCCCTTCCTCCATACTTAATTCCTCATGTATTACATGTATAATGATAAACTTAACATGTTTGTGGTCTGGTTTGTTGTGTTTAATCTGTATTTCAAGCCATTCTGCCTCCATGTGGTGTGACAAATTCCACTGTAATGCAGACTGTTTCAGTAAAATCAACTCGTGTGTGTGCGCATGTGTGTGTGTGTGTGTGTGTGTGCGCGCGCATGTGTATGCATGTGTGTGTGCATGTGTGTGTATGTGCATGTGTGTGTGTGCGCGCATGTGTATGTGTGTGTGTGTGTGTGTGTGTGTAAGAAGGATAGGGATGGGGATGTTGTGTAGTGGCACAGTACCTCCAGGTGCAAATATGTTTGATGTTTTAACTTTTGTAGCTGTGTGAGTGAATTTGGCTGCAACATTCCAAAATCACTTAAGAACTTGGATATTTTGGCATGAAGAAAGCCAATCAGTTCACATAGCCCACTCTGTCATGCAAGTTCCATTTTAAGAGATGAATGTTTACTTTTATCTGAAAATGCCAGGATGGGTGAATTTGATCGTTAGCAGATTCAAAGGTAATTGTCAGAAACTAATTGGATATCCATTTGAAAAGTAAAGATTTGCAATGCCATGTAGACTGATTTGGACTATGGAATTAATTGGGTGACTCTTTCAGAGAGTCAGAATGGACACAATGGGCTGGATGGCTTAATTCTATGTTGCACAATGCTGTGATCCTATATCCCTTCATCCTCTTGAATTAAAGCTGGGGCCATGGTAGGCCTTTGCATTCAAGAGGCAATTGGTCCGTGGCCCCTCATGCAGTCGAGGGATCGTGGGATGGCAGACCGGTTTGATCTGTTGCTCTAGCTTCTCAGGTTCAAAGAGGGAACCAATGATCCTGCTTTGAGAAGCTTCATAACAAAAAAGAGGATCAAAAGATGAATCTAAACCAATTTTTACCCAAATTGGTCCATCTAAAATATTCCTTGGGATGCTTTCACTGAATTTCAGACATTTTTATAAAGAAGTCTCACAATATCTTCAACACAAATTTGATGAGCACTATAATAGATACACTGATAATGATCTATCTGGACGCAACATTAAGCTGTCGATTGTTTTCCAAACATTGACAATGACGTAAGCAGCAAAATCGAGGTGTGAAGGGAAACAGAACTAAAACAATTCCACTCCATGAACAGAGGCCAGTAAAAGGTTGTTGGAATGGTTTGCAGCTCAGTCCTTGATATTCTGGTTTCTCCCGAGAATACCTGTTATCTGACACATGTGGCAGGCAAGGTCAGCTATCTATAGCCTGGGATATTAATAACATATCGGCAGAGGCTGTGGTCACAGTTACTGGTTCGAAAGACTGTAAACAAGGAGCTCAAAACAGAAGAGTACAAAGGCTTGGGTTGCCTTTATAGTTACAGGTTGCTGAATTTTGAACGAGTTCTACTTCAACTCAAAGAGTCTGGTGAGTAGGTGATAATTGTGAATAACACAGAACTGACTGGGCGATGCATCCACACTTGGGTTATGTGCGTGTGAAAGTGGAGAATGAGCTTTTCACTGTCGAGAAGCACATGCTGATTGAAAGCAGTGACTACTTCAGGGCTCTCTTTGCATCAGGCATGCGGGAGTGCACTCAGGAGGAGATCCAGCTGCATGAGCTAACAGCTCGTGGCTTTAATGTCATGTTGGAAGTCCTAAAAGAGGATCAACCTACTCTGGATAGTGATGGAATTCTTGATGCCATTGAATGTGCAGCCTTCCTGCTAGTGAAGCCTCTGACGCAGCATCTCATTCATACAATCAATTCAAATAACTGCATCCTGATGATCCAGGCTGCAGCCACGTTTGGGTTAATTGACTTGGTTCATGCTTCAGCCTTGTTTATTAGGGATGTTTACACAAATATAAGGCAAGATTTGAGCTTCTTACCCGAAGATCAGTTGGATTATATCGAATCCCTATCTCCTAGTACATTTGTGGCTGTGGCCACTCACTTCCCTTCAGAGCACTACTTGGATGACATTTCTAGAACCATTTGTTATTTGGACGAAACGGGCAATCATTGGACACCCCTGACATTTTTACCAGATAAAGCCAGCACGTCTCTCGCTGGCATCGCTGTGCTCAACAACAATATCTACATAGTCGGAGGGGTTGATGGACTGAGCAAGCAGATTGTGAAGCCTAGTTTTTGCTATGATACTGAAAGAAACAGCTGGAGTGAATTTGCAAGCCTTCAGCATCCTCGTTACAATCTGACATTGACCGGACAAGACGGTTGCTTGTTTGCCATGGGAGGAATGTGCAAGAATATAGTTCTTGCCACTGTCGAAAAGTACCATGCGGCATCTAACACATGGTCCTTAGCTGCACATCTGCCTCGCCCTGGAGCAGGTATAGCTTGCGCCTGCACAATGGGCAGGATCTTTGTGTGCCTTTGGTTACCATTGGACACCACGGATATCTACGAGTACAAGACCCGTAAAGATGACTGGCTGCTTGTAACCACCCTAAAACGCCAACAAAGCTATGGCCATTGCATGGTAGCACACAATGACAATCTGTATGTTATGAGAAATGGACCAGCAGATGATTTTTTGAGGTGCATGATCGATTGCTTCAATCTGACGAGGCAACAATGGACTGCATTGTCTGGTCAGTACGTGAACAGCAAAGGTGCACTTTTTACAGCAGCCGTCAGAGGGGACACAGTTTTTACAGTAAACCGAATGTTAACTTTGATTTATAACATCCAGGAAGATAAATGGAAGCCAGAAAAGGAAGGGGCCGGATTTCCTCGAAGTGGTTCTATGCACACTTTCTTACTGAGGCTGCCAAAGAACAGATTGACTGCTCTAAAGCAAAACTAAAGTCGGGAAGTGATTTGGAATGCTCCCTCTATACTCTTCATTCTAGAAACTGATAATGTAGGAGTGGGGAAAGAACATCCTGCAAATATAAGTCAATTAATTGTTGAGAATCATTTATAGAACCCACTCAAATGATATTCATCATTAACTTGTCCAGGAATGAAAGTAGTTGTGCAATTATCTCAATGAGGCATCAGTCCATTTCCTTTTGTTGAATGTTTCAATTAAATCATCGTTCATGGAGACAGAAGGCAATTCAGTCCACAAGTCTTTGAGATAGAAAGTTCTCAATTTGCTCAGTTTAAAATCCTGTCCGCTGATTTTCTACACCAAGGGAATGTGAATGCTAGATGATTATTGAAGGTTATTATCGAGAAAACTATGATCACACATACAGATTTGAATGAAATTAAAGCCAGTTAGTTTTATAGTCATGTCTGCCTTCCATGGCTAGCCAGCACGTTTCAAATGTTACATCTAAGTACTAAAATAAATAAAGGTGGAATCTTAAAGGGACCCGAGCAACATGGTGAAATTTGTGGCGGAGTTGGATGTGAACTATGGTCAGGTCCACCTTAATAATGGGAGCTCTTTGCTACATCTTTTACGCTTTTGCATGAAGCATGTTACTTGCTAGGTAACGAGTTGCCAATTGAACGAGATCATAGCAAATGCCTCATTAATGCTGCAACTTACCTCATTAATATTCAGCTTCCTTATCTTCCCAAACATAACAGACAGGCTCAACATAGAAGTCAGAGCAGGTTCCTGGTGACTTCAGCTTGCTGCTGGCTCTAAGGAGCATGAATGTTGCCCTGCATCAAACAGTATCTCAGGGCATGATGCATGGGCATCAGCTACACGTACCTCTCATTCAAAAACATTGGATTGGACGCTAGCCAATCTCTGACGGCCTTCATAGCACCTCACAATTACTTGTGCAATGCTCAGGAAGCACAGACCTACATTCCAGGTACACCAGCAACTAGCATAGCAAGGCACTGTAAGGTTACAGGAAGTCCCGATATACAAAAGTCTGACTTATGAATGCTTGTACTTACGACTCAATCCCACACATAGTTGTCATGATAAAGACCTGAAACATTTCCTATACTTACAAACGGCTGCTTTCCATTTCCAGCATGGTATTCCGTCTTGTGTACAAATTGACTGTGAATGGACTCCAGAACGGAACTTGTTCAAATCCCGAGCCTGTCTGTACTTCATGCTCAGCCTGCAACTCAGAGCTGCTTGTTTTCTCTCTTAGAGCACACTCACTGAGTGGCTACCTCCATGCCTGCAGCATCCTTGCCTTGCCTTTTCTTTCTTGGTGCTTCGAACAGTGCCAAAAGCCTTCAGTGTCATTGTATTGACATGTTCTTTTGCGCAGACACACAAACACTCCATCGCTCCATCCATTGGTGCTCAGTACCAATTGGCAAAGTGAAAGGGAGATGAGGCACCTTGACCTTACTCCAGGTGCTCTTTTTCCTCAAGAAGACAAGGCAGTGCCAGTAGGTACCCAATGCCGGAGGAACCACATTCAGGCCCCCAATAGGTTTCCTCTTGTCACTCTGGAGGTGCCTACCTCTCCACCTCCAAGTTGCCTGTGAGAGTTAAAGCCCTAAAGTCTGAGCCTGCCTCTGGACACCATACCCTCAGCATGTCTGGATCCTCCAGTTACAAACTCCCCCCAAGGTCACTAGCTCAAAACACCAAGGCCAACAGATTCCAGTGTAGGGCAGGCTCCGTCCAGCCCAGCTATGGACCCTGGACTGCACCTGGATATAGTGAGAGAGCAAGGAGAAAGGTAGAGAGCACATAGATGGCAGGGGTATCACTTTATTGTAGATACATTTATCACATTTGTAAATATATTTTCACTTTTCCTCATCACTTGGAGCAAATGTCATTTTATCAGCAACTATAAGAAAGAGGTAAAGTACCTTTCCATCCCACATTGTTCTAACTCTGTGTGAATTTTAGCTATCCTTTCAATAGCACCCACCCTAGCATGAAGCTTTCTGTGATTGAAAGAGAGAGCATTGGATGTGGTGAAGGCTTCCATCTGTTTGTAACCTCAACGTTTATTGAACAGCTTGAACTACATAGAAAGATCAAAGTGTTAAGCTGTATTTGTATTTGGGATTTTACAGAGGAATCTGGCCTCTGCAGCGTCAAAACCTTTACAGCCAATGAAAGATGAATTCACACAACCGGGTTCCATTGAACAAGGTTGATAATGAAGTGCTGCTTGAGTTGCTTTGGCAGATGCTGCTGTGCTGTAGGATGTTGAAAGTGCTGTTCCATCCTCATATTCTTACTCAGGACAATACTGCAGCGCCATGGATCTCATTGTCCATAACATAGACTCAAAGCCAATTCTCCAGAGCAGAGATACAAAGGATCCAGTGGCATCCTTTGTCTGCACAGCACTGGTACAATCACCCCTGCCCTGCCTCAATTTGACTTGCATGGAGACCTGGTGTGGAAGAGACAGCTTATGGCTCTTGTTGGTCTCAGTTGTCACAGGTGTTGCATTGCTGATATGCTGGACATTGTGGCGTGGTATCTGACTGCAACCTCTAAATCGTGTAGAGTGCCACAGCCCCTCTGTTATTTGCACCTGCATCCATGGAAGGTCAGTGACTGTAGCTCTCTTGCATCTTCACCACATCATGAACACCCCTATGACTGGAAACATTGCTCCACATTCACTGGAGGGTGATACTGGTCCTGGCTTCTTAAGCTCCTCATCTATTTGTATGAATACTCCTAATGAGGCAGACACAGGGATGACCAGAGCTTCACTGCCTGGATCCACTGGGGACAGTTCCAATGAGCCTATGTGCACAATATCCAAAACAAAACAGCTGTTCAGTAATGGGATCATTCAGCCGTCTCAGTCACACAAATAACATTCAAACGGCTTCCCCCAGACATGGACATGGAGACCCCAGGCAAGGAGGCTAGTGGGATGCCTCTGCATGGACCTCGCACATTGTAGGCCTTTATCAGGTGTGTGTTGCTGAAGCCGTTTGGCACATTCAGTACAAGATGATATGTGTGAGAATAATAATGAGAGTCTCACACCCCACTGCCAACCCCCACAATCCCCAGGAAAGGCAACATTGCATACAGGGTAATGAAGTGGATGTTTTATGGTGCGAGGTGTGAAATGAGCAGCTCCTGCACCTTGTGCTACCTATGGAACCGCAGAAGGTGAGTGCAACTTCTGACACGGACGTGAATCTTTACAGTCCACATGACATGGCTTGTACCTCATACCCATTAGTATGATTGAATCAAAATTTTGAATGATGTGGTCAAGATTGCCTCTGATCAGGATTTTTAGTCAACACAGTAGGTCAATGCATGATGATCACATAGAGCTTTGTATGATAACAAACATTTTCTCTTGGGCTGTGACAGCATCTGTTTAATGGTATTGTCTTTTATAGTGTCATAGAATCATACAGTTGTACAGCACAGAAACAGACCCTTCAATCCAACTCATCGGTGCTGACCAGTTATCTTAAATTAATCTAGTCCCATTTGCTATCATTTAGCCTATATCCCTTTAAACCCTTCCTATTCATGTACCCATCAGATGGCTATTGACTATCCATGCCCTCCATGATTTTGTAAACCTCCTTAAGGTCACCCCTCAGCCTCTGACGCTCCAGGAAAATAGATCCAGCCTATTCAGCCTCTCCCTGTAGCTCAAACCCTCCAACTGTGGTGAGATCCTTTAAATCTTTTCTGAACCCTTTCACATTTTTCACATAAAGAAGCGAATTTCCCTTCCTCAGAGGGAAAAAAACATTCCGTTGGGTTTTGTGGGAAGGTGTCTGCAGGTGATTGTTGCCCATGGAGTGTGTCCTCAGATATTGGAGATGGCTCGAGACCATAGTACTAAGCTGGAGCTACCAGGTACCTGCTCTGACTCGATGTCTAGGTTATCTGTGGGAGAATAACAAAGTTAATATCAATGAAGCAAGGTCAGATAATAATGAAGTGCAAATACGCGTAAGTGAGACTCTCACCACTCTCTAGTGAGGATTCCATCTTGCCAATCAAACTTTGGGTGAAAATTGGACTTTCTTCTCTCAATGTCAAGAATCAAATTCTTCCAATTTTGCTACATTTTCTCAAATGATTTGCCATTATCCATGTCGTTTAGTGGCTGAAAATTCTGCACTTTCTTCCTGCCTATATAGTTTAATGTAAAATTACATCACTGTATTCCAGTAGTCAAGTTTCTCTTAAGGGCAGTCCCTCTGTGAACTACATTTGTCAGTGTTTAATTGTCCTTCAGTTTAGAATTTACCGGATTATTCATGCCTGTTAAATTTGTGGTCAGCACTTGCAACACTTCCCGCGAATGAAGGAAAAGCAAGAAGAACCAGATTCTTCATTGATGCTAAATGTTAAGCCATCCATTCATACAGAGGTGAACTGACTAGGGGGTGCTGCAGTTGAATTTATGAGTGTTCTTGTTTGATCCTGTTCAAATCCTTCATCCTTCCGCTTCTCCAACAGCTCCGGGGAGATATCTCCATATATAGATTTCTGTCAGGCTTGCCAAATGAGCTGGATCTAAGCCCTGGATTTTTCAGCATGACATTTAAGATCATTTAAGAATCTGACTAGCAAAGCTAAGCAGATTGAGGCTGAAGGTGCTGGAGATGTTGTCCCTCTCACTGCCATCTCTCGTTTGGTAACATTCTAATTATAGACGATCTGTTCCAATTGTACTGGTTGTTAACTTCTTGAGTGATGAGACCATTGAAATTTTCCATGATGATTCAGTCTTTGTTGAGTGGGCAGTAAGTTTCTAGCCTCTTGGAGAATGAAATGTCTGTACTCCTCATCAATTCATGCCTGTATTAATTTTAGTTTGTATTTGTTTTGAATAGTTTCAGTGTTATAAAGGCCAAGACGCCGTTTGTCTTTAATTTATAGGCCCCATTTCAGCAAGAATTGTTAATACATTCCCTAATTTGATGATTTGTTCTGCAGGACATGGCTCTCATTTTTAAAATGATAGGCAGGGCCCATTAACTTATCACAATTGGGATAGTTTGCAGCTACAAGTCTATGTTTCCTGCTACCCCTGCACAGCTTAGTCACCAGAAAATCAGCAGCAGCCAATCCAGAGTAGAAACCCCTGTACATTTTAACAGATAGTTTTTAGTTTTGAATATGATGTGGAGGTGCCAGTGTTGGACTAAGGTGGACAAAATCAGAAGTCACACAACACCAGGTTATAGTCCAACAAGCTCTTGGAGCACTGCTGCTTTGTCAGGTGAGGTCACTTCACCTGATGAAGGGGGAGGCGATGGCCTAGTGTTATTATCGCTGGACTGTTAATCTAGAGACCCAGAAAACGTTCTGGGACTCAGGTTTGAATCCCACCGTGGCAGATAGTGAAATTTGAATTCAATAAAATATCTGGAATTAAGAATCTAATGATGACCAGGAATCCATTGTTGATTGTCGGAAAAGCCCATCTGGTTTAATAACGTCCTTTAGGGAAGGAAACTGCTATCCTTACCTAATCTGGCCTACATGTGACTCTAAACCCACAGCAATGTGTTTGACTCTGAACTGCCCTCTGGGCAATTAGGGATGGGCAATAAATGTTGCCCAGCCAGCAATACCCTCACTTTGTGAATAAATAATAAAAATAATCTGGTGTTGTGTGACTTCTGACTTTGTCTTGCATATGGTCAGGAACATCCTTTTTATTATGTCGTAGAATCACAGAATCCCTACAGTGTGGAAACAAGCCCTTCGGCCCAACAAGTCCACAGTGACTCTCAGACCATACCCCTATAACCCACCTAATCTACACATCCTTGAACACTACGGGCAATTTAGCATGGCCAGTCCACCTAGCTTGTACATTTTTGGCTTGTGGGAAGAAACCGGAGCACCTGGAGGAAACCCACGCAGACACAGGGAGAAGGCGCAAACTCCACACAGTTGCCCTGGGGGTGGATTCGAACCCAGGTCCCTGGTGCAGGTAGTAGTGCTAACTACTAAGCCACTGTGCCACCTGAAGACAAGAATTTTAGCATGAATTGTCAAAAGATTTTTGGGGCCTGTAGCCTGGGTCTTTTTTATTTATTCATTCACAGGATGAGGGTGTCAATGTCTAAGCCAGCATTTATTGCCTAGAGGGCACTTAATAGTCTACCACATTGCTGTGGGAGGGGTGTCACATATAGGCTAAACCAAGTAAGGATGGCAGTTTCCTTCCCTAAAGGCCTAAAGTGAACCAGATGAGTTTATCCTCACAGTCTACAATGGATTCATCGTCATCAATGGACTCTTAATCCTAGATTTTCATGGAATTCAGATTCCAGCATCTGCTGTGCTGGGATTTGAACCCAAGTCCCCAGAACATTATCTAGATCTCTGGGTTAACAGTACAGAGACTGTACCACTATGCTGTTGCCTCCCCTCTTTTTAGCACCACGTATGTTACTATGATGAAGGAGGTCTGATCACCTAAATTTCCCTCAGTGACTGGAACTGCAGTATGGCTTTTGCTTTATTTTCAGTCTTGTCAATCTATTTAGGGCTTCTTGCCCAATTTCTTTCCAGTTTGGTTCACTGCTGGGCAGATAGCCAACCTGTTCTGGAAAAATGGAACTGCCACCTTTTATGACAGCGAATGAGAATTTTGAAGTATATACTGACATTTTTTCACTTTTAACCCCAAACTTCATTACCACTCAAAAACAGAACTGCTGGAGAAAGAAATAAAAACTGCAGGTGTGAATTCATTTACTGTCTGGCAAAGTCCTGTGTGAGTCCCATGGAATATTGCACCTGTAAAGTGTCAAGGAATCTTCAAACAGGGAGAGACTCAACAAGAAGGAGATCCTCTCCTGTCAACAGAAAGTCACCTTTTGCAGACATATCTATTTTACCTACTAGGAACATACAAAGAAAGAGAGTTAAAAACTGACTGAAATACTAGTATGTATGTGTTATTGGCTGAACCTCACCATCTGTAGACTAGAGTGCTATCAGGGCACAGATTTGAGAACAGCCATTTTAAACAGCCTCGCATTGTGGGTAAAACTTTTTCAATCTGAGTGCTGGAATTCCATCACTGTTGAAAGGAATCAGAACAAGAGACTTTCTGCCAACTGGAAAAATTGCTCTACTGCCAATGTCAACTGCTAACAGCCACAGCATTGTCTTATTTACTCTCCTGGAACAATTCAGACACTGATTCTTACAGCTTTTCTAAACTTCTATCTTTTTGAACTTACCATTTATTTCTAATTGGTGTGCATGCACAAGGTGTTATTCTTTCTTCACATGTTTAGTAATGAATAAACTCACTCCTTTTGTTAATTCAAGAAAACCTGTTTAAATTGGCTCCTTTTTAAACTTAAATTCATTTGTATCTGGGAGAAAGGTATCCATCAGAGAAAGAATTCTTTTTAAATGCAGAGATAGTAGGAACTGCAGATGCTGGAGAATCTGAGATGACAAGGTGTAGAGCTGGATGAACACAGCAGGCCAAGCAGCATCAGAGGAGCAGGAAGGCTGACGTTTCGGGCCTAGACCCTTCTTCAGAA
>JAHRHZ010000047.1:6331203-6345929 GCA_024137785.1 Ginglymostoma cirratum | reverse complement strand
TTTCTGAAGAAGGGTCTAGGCCCAAAACGTCAGCATTCCTGCTCCTCTGATGCTGCTTGGCCTGCTATGTTCATCCAGCTCTACACCTTGTTATGTCTTTTTAAATGCACCTTGTTTTGATCAAAGAGGGGAGATGACAGGTGAATAAATAAGGGAGCCAGGTAACACATTAGGGAGCCCATCCAGAATCTGATCATAACCCAATAAAATATACGGTTCATTTATACATATGTATATCTGAAAGTGCTGAATTCTGCCTTGTTCAATTAGAGCAGGACTGGAAAATACAGTGACCGTGAGTGACGCACCTTGGGTCTTGATCCTGTATCTAAGAATTTTGGAAAAGTTTAGCCAAAAAGGGTATTGCCAGTGTTAATGTGCCCTCAGAACTAGCCCCCTGTCCACAAACCTGTTGCCATCAATACAGAGTATACCTGAGATTGTGAAGACTACTGCAACTCTCACTGCTGCCATTAGGGCATCATCCCCTCTATTACAGTAAGATCCTATCTCTCCCATTAAATTCATGATGTGGATTAAGCGGCAATAAGACAGTCAGAGCAAGATATGAGCAGAAATATAAATGGCCTGGACTTCCTGTCCTACAGGGCCATATAAATCTCCTTTTTCAGACCACATCACATGCTGTTATGAAAGAATGGTAGGTTGACGTCAGACAAATATCAGCTGTGCAGCATTTGATTCCAGGCTGCTCAGTAAAGTGATTCAATCCAAAGGAAAAATACTTTCCTCAAAGTGTGGAATAGCCACCGTGCACACATCTAAATGTGGTGCCTGCCTACCCTGCGTCAGCCTTGATTCTGAAATGGGTTAAGCTGCCCGTGACTATTGCGCATCAATTTGCTGTCCTGTATATACTGAGAATGTATAACCACTGCTAACTGTGGACTTGTTCTCTGCCCTGAGTACTGCCTCTCACTGGCAGTTACTTGGAGATCTCACCAAAAATTCATATGCAAGGAACGGGAGAGGAAAATAGGACATAAATGACAATGAAACAAAGGGAAAAGGGAACAGATGGAGGTGAGGTTGAAGAGGGTAAAACTAGGTGTGATTGTTTAGGGTAGCAGAGGAAGGAGACTAGTAGCATTCAACACAGTGTGGAGCTGGAGGAACACAGCAGGTCAGGCAGCATCAGAGGTACAGGAATGTTGACGTTTTGGGTCGGGACCCTCCATCAGGACTGCCTGACCTGCTGTGTTCCTGTATTGACTGCTGTATTGACTCCAACTCTGGCATCTGCACTCCTTGCTATCTCGAAGAGATTAGCAGCCTAAACTGAAGGGGAATGATAAGACTGTGCAAGAATTATTTGGGGGAAGATCAACTGCATTTTGAACCATGGAGTAGGAAAGTAGACGTGAGCCAGGGATAAAAATCTAGAATTAAGAGTCTATTGATGGCCATGAATCCATTGCCTACTGTCAGAAAGCCCATCTGGTTGACTAACGTCCTCTAACGGGGAGGGAAACTGCCATCCTTACCTGGTCTGGCCTACATGTGACTCCAGACCCAACACAATGTGGTTGACTCCTAGCTGCCCTCTGGGCAATTATAGATGGGTAATAAATGCTGCGTAGTCAGTATTGCCCTTATCCCGTGAAAGAGTGAAAAAAAAAAGCCATTACAGTGTGGTGAAGAGTTGCCAGATTCTTGGGTGTGGTCTCAGTTTTTATGACATAGGTTGCCCTTATGCCTACCAGCCTAGGGAAGAGCAACTTATGATTCATATAATGAGACAGCATTTCCATGCACAGTTGGAAAAGATTCCAAATTAAGTTGTTTTATGTCAACTGTTCATTGGAAACGTGTTGAATGATAAAAATGTTCAATCTGACTTTATTTCAAACATTGAACTTTGCTCTGATGGCTTGAACAGGACTTAACAAAGAACGATATTTACCACTTTGCGCTTTGCAGCAAAAAAACATTCCTTTTTATCTCCATCTCCTGCACAACATGTTTCCATAACCCAAACGCACAATTTCAGATTACAGTGACGTTAATAGACATGAATCCTGCCTGTGCTAATAGAGAGTGTTCACTGAATATTTGTTGTTGGAGCCAATAATGAAATTCCTCTGAGGCACAGCCAGCCTGATATAATCTGTAACCTTTATCGGCACCAATTCTGCAGAAGTTGAGTTACGGCAAACCATAAATTAAACTATACTGACGATGTGACTATATATGTGTGTGTGTGTGTGTGTCTGTGTGTGTGTGTCTGTGTGTGTGTGTGTGTCTGTGTGTGTGTGTGTGTGTGTGTGTGTGCGCGTGTGCATGTACTGGGGTGAAATTCTAGTTTCCATGCTTGCAGTTCTTTCTAATTGAAAACATAGCTGTGCAAATTAAGATGGAAGCAGTTATGTAAAAGAACACTTTGTTAAATATCTTCAGGACCAATTCAAGAATGCAGCATATCCATTACCATAATTGCCAATAATGGCACTAATTGCTATCCAACATACTTTGGTTTTTCTTTAGGCTGATATTTTGAATTATGGGGTTAGAAATAAAAGCTGGTGTAACTTTTTACAGGTTCCTTTCTGTGGCTTCTTAAAATTCTGTTGTTCAAGTGCTTTTTTTTGTTTTTTACTTCATATTTATTAGAGGCTGTGAGTTACACAGATTTCACCCTTTTGTCTATGAGACTGGTAACAGTTGTGAACAGCCCCGGAGATAGAACTTCTGGAACATAATATTCCTGTTCCCCAGATTAGCATTGACAACCAGTTGAACCATGCTGTCAGATCAGGCATCATTTACAATGTACTTTTACCTTCCATTATTACTACTGACAGCTTATATATAGGTAAAATGGTCTTTAAGCTGATAACCACCACCAATTCCTCAGGCTGGTGTTATATCAGGCCTTTTGATTTTCATTCTTCAAAGAGAGATACCAGAGGTAAAGATCGTTGAGGTAACAGTTCCCAGATGTGTACTGGGAAGCCAGATGTTCTACTCTGCAAATACTCTCTGAATGTTCAGTTGCCTGATTAAGTGCATGTCCCAGTTCAAGCATAACGCAATTTCTTGGTGATACATAGGGAATGTACTGCACATAAATGGTGACCAAACTTCAAACACAATTTGGTTTGCTAGCACAACATTTGGAGAATAATGCTTTTGCATTTAACTAAAAGCAATTTTTAAATTTCAAATATATGCTTTGGTCATAAAAAATTTTATATAGACACAATCTCAACAGCAGTTCGATTCTGTACAGTCGTTACATATGGAGAACAATCACCCCAAGGCATTTCTTACTCATACAAGACTATATTTACACACACTTGAGGTATTGGGAGGGTCTGATAACTAATGGACCCCCTTTGTACTTCGGCAGAAGGATCTTACATGGTGGTCTTTCCCCACTGTGCCTTTGCAGGAGCTGCCCAAGCTTTAATGCGTCCCTCGGCATGTAGTCCTGGGCCTTAGAACGTGCCAGTCTGCAACACGCAGCTGAGGTCAACTCCTTGCTTGGGAGGACCAACAAGTTTTGGGCAGACCAGAGAACGTCTTACACCGAGTCAATGGTCCTCCAGGTGCAGTCAATGTTTGTCTTGGTGGGCATCCTGGGAAACGGAGCGTAGAGAACAGAGTCCTGTGTCACAGAGCTGCTCGGGTGAACCTTGACAAAAACCACTGCATTTCTCTCCAGAAGTCCTTTGCAAAGGCACATTCCAGAAGGAGATGTGTGACTGTCTTTACCCCAGCCTCCCACCTGTGGCTGCTTCGAGGACAGACTGTGGTGGTGCAGAGTGTCCAGGCATACATGGAGTTTCTCACCATCCGCTAAACAATGTCATGGTGCTTGTTGGAAAGTTCTGGAGATGAGGCATTCTGCCAAATGACTTTGACAGCCTGCTCAGGGAACAACCCGACAGGATCTACCCTCTCCTTTTCCCACAGGGTC
Organism: Ginglymostoma cirratum; assembly: GCA_024137785.1. Taxonomy (NCBI): domain Eukaryota; kingdom Metazoa; phylum Chordata; class Chondrichthyes; order Orectolobiformes; family Ginglymostomatidae; genus Ginglymostoma; species Ginglymostoma cirratum. The sequence continues at coordinate 6,341,989 of JAHRHZ010000047.1, read as the reverse complement.
TTGAGGATGTTTGGTGCTGACCACTTGTGGTATTTAACTAAAAGCGAAATACCCTGGATTCTAGAAATTCAAAACAAACACGGAGAATACTGGATCTTCCAGTTGCTTGGCATTTCAATAAACCACCTTGCTCTCATGTAACATTTCTATGCAGGGTCTGCTGCAATGTTTCAACAACGTATAATGCAAGCTCAAGGAACAACACCTCAATTTCCTCTTAGACACTTTACAGCTTCTAGGTCTCAACATTAAATTCCATAACTTCAACAACTGACTGCATGATAATTGTACTCCATTTCCTTTCATTCACTCCCACTCCCCCATCAACAGTCTTTTTTTCTCTTAGTAGAAAGGACCTTTCTCTTCCTTTCATGCCTGTGTTGTTCGGAAAAGTACCTAATGAGTTCTTTAAGATCTGATCAAAATTAATACAAGAAACGCATGCACTTTATTATGAAGCAAATTTATTAGTTTGAGAATCCGTTAGGTACTTTCAGCCTAACAACACCTTAACATATACCCATTTACATCTCGTTTACTCTTTCACCACCTTCAACAATCCCTTTGTATTTCTCATTGGGTCTCCACGTTGCATTGCCCCTCTTCTGCCTCTGTCAATAGTATATCAAATCTCAAGGTCGAGGAGTGGGATAATCCAGCCCCTTGAGCTTGCTCCACCATTTGATAAAAAAAACATTTTTGATAAGCTTTTAGTTCTGAAGAAGGGTCATACCGGACTCAGTTTCTCTCTCCACAGCTGCAGCCTCATCTGCTGAGTTTCTCCAGCATGCCCTGTGTTTGTCTTTTATGATATTTACATCTACACTGTTACTCATGGGTAATGGGTAATGGTTTCAGACTACTAGCCCATCATCTTGGACTGTGAATTTCAATACCTTGTCAATAAATGTGCAGCAGTATTTGAAGATATGTTGACTGTTAACGTTTGCAAATTTAACTGCAAAGAAACACCACCTCAAGTTTGAGTCGGTGTGTACTGTTGGGTCAATATAGGACAAAGAACAGTATAGCACAGGAATAGGCCCTTCAACTCACCAAGTCTGCACCGACACACAATACCTTTCTGAACTGAAAATTTTTTGCCTCGACATGAGTCGTAGACCTCTAATTCCTATCAATTCACATATCTGTCAAGATGCCTGTTAAACATTACTATTGTATCCATACCATCCTCTGTGTTTAAAAAAAGTTGCCTCTCATCTCCTTTAAACTTACCCCCTTTTACCTTAAACCTATGTCCCCTATTAATTGACATTTCTAAATATTATTGAGATCATCCCAAGCTGACCAACAAATCCACATTGGTGGTGAACTGGGAGTGTGTGTTGGTGACGCTGGATACTAAAATTACAAAGAATTTCTACTGTTTACTATTAATATCTCTAATGGAGACAATTACAAGAATATACAGAAGCACAAATGGGCTATTCAGTGTAAAAGTATAGTGCTCCTGTTTAACCAGCAGGATAGGGCTTCCTCACTAGTTTCCAGATGGAGTTCCTGATTCAACAGTGAGAAGGCTAAACTCTGTAATTGTAAGGAATTACAGTTTATTCAGTAAGTAAAGGTCACATCTGTATAATTATAGAGTCAATGGCCATTTGGCACAATAGGGATTACACATTGTGTGAACTGGTTACTGATTCAGCATCTCACAGGCTACACACTGTGCGAATGTGGAGTTGATACTCATTAAGCGCAGTAAGGGTTAAAATATTTTCCCCCAAAGCTCTGCATCCTGACATATATCTGCATCTAATTATCTGGGGGAATAGTTGGCCTTCATAACACAACGCCGAGGGAATTTGTAATAAAATTCCCAGAGTATTTTCATCCTGTGGAAAGCTCTGCATGTGAGAAGTTGCAGTCATTATTATTGGAGAGCAGGGTTCTGAACTTTCCCCCATGGATATGTGGAAACAGATGGGCTTTGATTTCAAGGCATTTTAGAATCTATTTGAAGACTCCTTTTCTACACAAAGCAATGTTTCTGGTTTTCCAAAATAAGAGTTTCTGTTGCATGTTCAAGAAAATTTAGATCTGTTAACAACTTATAAATTCCACCTCAGCAAAGAGGTTTCGTTGGTGTTTGGATTAAACATAGCCTCAATAGTGTTGTAACTAGATAAAATAGACAAACTATGTTTGGAGACACATCACCTTAGTTATTAATATTACAGTGTGCCTATACACTATTATTCTATAAATGATTTAAAATCTAAATGTGCTAATTATCCTATCCAAATACTTACATTTCTAAAACTATGAAAATTCCACAGTTCATACAAGCCCAGAGTAAATGATGTGTTAGGACCTTTCTTTCCTTTTTCTGAGTTTTTCAGTGATGGAATGGAAGACAGTTGTCAGTCTAACAGAACAATTGTTTACCCGAGACCCACATTTCATGGAAAGATTCCTTTTAAATTTTCAGTCCCAGTTTGATATATATCTAAACAGACCACATCGATTGTAGACAGAGAAGTCTTAACAGGGTACATGTGGAGAGGATGTCTCCTTAAATGGAGAATTTAGATGTAGGGGGCACAATTAAAAGCTAGGAGACTTCTATTTAAAACTGAAATTCGGCAATTTCTTTTCTCTCTGAGTCACGAGTCTTTGGAACTCACCTCCTGACAATTTGGTGGAAATAGAGTCCTTGTGTGTGTTTAAGGCAGAGGTAGAGATTATCAAGGGTAGCAGGAATGTGGGTTTGAGGTTACAATTAGATTAACCATAATTTTACTGAATGGCCTCCTCCTGCTTTTAATTCATATAAATCTTCTACACTTGCTTAATTTTGTGTCCCTCTTGCTCTGAAGGTTTTTGGGGTTTGGCTCTGGGTGTATCAGGAACTCTCTTGGACCTTGTACAGTGTTAGGTCATACACATTTAGACAAGCATCGCAGTCAAATTCAACGCATCAGTCACACTTTGCAACAAAAGTCACTGCACAACATCAGAAATGTGGGCAATGACCAGTTTTCCACTGCATCTGGAGCTGCTGAGGACCATTGTACTGCCCATGTAACGACCCTGTCCAAATAAGAAAATATTACCCTTCAGTCGGTTAAGTTTACAATTGCAATGAAGAATCTGTTTATCAGTCTGAAATAAGAAGGGACGATCGGTCACAATTTTTATGAACTGTCTTTATTTCTACCCACATATTTGTTTTATTTACTCAAAAAGCACAAAGTGATAGGGCATATTTCCTGGTGAATATACTTTAGATTGAACAAAACTACTTGACAAACTGAGGAAGTATTAAAATAAATCTACATGATAAACTTAAGTCCATGGGTTGCTATAAATGTTTATGCAAGTGGATTGCAAGGAAAGACAAGCTAATTCACTGCAGTACATGATAAACACATCTGAAATATGTTGCATGGAATGTACTTCAGATGCAAGCTGAACAGATCTGATGATCTTGAAGAATGAAATATGCCTCTCATAGGACACTAGGCTCATGGATATTGCCACGTATATATGAAACTCCTTTGACCAAGGAAGGGCATAATTTCTTTGCTACAATATTTCACTAGTTTAATTTCAGGGAGTAGGGTATTATCCTTAAGGAAATACTGTGTAGTCTAGGCCTGTATTCCCTGGAATGAAAGGTGATCTTATTGAAACATAAAATCCCTGAAGAACTTGATAGAGCTGATGCTGGAAGGATGTTCCCTTAGTTGCTGAGTCTAGAATGATGTGACTTCACTCTCAGAATAGTTTTGTTATTTTGTAGGGCTAAGATAAGGAAACATTGATTCACTCAAAGGGTTGGAATTCTCTACCAGAAAGGGATGCTCACTTGTTGCGTATATTCAAGACAGTGATCAATAGATTGTCTTAGACATTAACAGAAATGGGGATGATGTGGGAAGGTGAAGCTGAGGTAGAAGATTGGCTGCGTTTGCATTGTTTGACAGGGCAGGTTCAAAGGGCTGTAGGTCTTTAACTTGCTCCTATTTCTTTTATTCTAATATAACATTTCATTGGAAAAGACAGATACATTACTGATTTGTTAAGGGAAGATGTATCACTTGAAAGAATGGGGATGCTTTTCACTTTGGCCAATGGTGTAAATGGGTGGTAAATCTAAATGTTCCACCCAATTTGCCCACATCCAGGTTTTCTTTAATTGAAGTCAATGGAGGGAATGATGGAATGTATTGTATGATGGTTGCCAATTCAATGTTGTCCATTTACACCAACCCCCGAGATGTCTTTGTCTAAAATGAAACTGACAGCTTCACATCAGCATTTTCAGATTCTTCAGGGCTTTCCTGCAGTGAAGAATTAGGAGCTGAACAATCACTTCTCTTTCAACAGCTCAATCTAACTGTCGCTCTAACGAATGTTTAGATTCAAAAGAATTAAGTTAAAATGAGGCAGCTTATTATAACGTACTAGATGTTAGGGATTAGCCTTAGAGAGTCTGTAATGTAATAATGTTCCACATTATCAGGATTCAGGCTTTGCACTTGTCATTATTTCCTCATTAGTCACTTGTTTTTAGTGGGTAGGTGCCGAGTGCAATTCAGTCTCTTGCTATGAACCAGCTGCTGTTTTAATATGTCCAGTTTTTAATCTAATGTCTCATCAAATTTCACTTGTTTCAATGCAGACATCTCAATGCTAACAAAGTGTTTACTTCAAGAGAATTCCAAGCCAACCAAATTCTAAGAATAATTCAGTAAGAACATTATTAAATACTGTTACCCTACCATTGCAAAATAAGCTTTGGAAATTTGTGTACTTTTTAAAACGACTCCTCTCTTTGATGTTGACGGCTGCTTCACTACCAAGCAAAGCTAAAGATTTAGGAGTCTTTGGGATGTCATTAGGGCTAAAAATATTACAATTCCAGAGGTCATGCCTTTCTCCAGACTCCGGCAAATGGAATGTTACACTCTGCTAATTTTTGTCTGATTTTTAAAAATCTCTTTCTGTTTTCTTCAAAAAAATGCGCTGGATTCCTAAGTATATCCTATAAATTAGCCGGTCTAATTTTTAAGCAAAAGGAGTTTTAAACTTTCCTGGAGAACTGACAGTCCAGCAAAAAGCAGATGGGATCTGTGTGTGTTTCCTTAGAAATATATCCTGCCCCATACTACCCAAATCCAACTGGGGCTAGGCCTCCAGTAGCTCTTTTTCTACTCTTTTTCCGAGGTTAAGCTGACGGCGTAGTTCCCTCACTAAGTCAGTTGTAAGCAGAGAATCCCCGCAATATCTCTCCTTTCCCTTCCTCAGGATTCTGCAGGATCTATTTTTGAGCCCCTCATATTTCTCATTTACATGCTTCCCTTTTTTTATGTGGCACAAGGACACAATTCCATAAGTACATTGATGATACTCAGCTCCTACTCACCATCACCTCTCTCAACTCCTTACTGCCTCTGTGCAGTCAAACTTGTCTTCCAGTCCTGGATGGGTTTTCACTTCCGCTAATTAAACACCCTCTCTGATAGCCATTCAAAAGAACAGTTAGCTGGACTAGATAATTCTCCACACTAAGTAAGCAGGTAAACACAGAAGAGGTTGGGGAATATTAATACATTTTAAATACTGAATAAATTCCAATACCTCAAGAATAGATTTCCTTTGCACATTTATGAAATGCTTTCATATGAACTCTCAAACAAAGAGCATTTAGTCCCTGAGCCTGTTCCACCATTTAATAAGATTGTAGCTGATCTGATTGTAACCTCAAATCCACATTCCTGTCCAAACATTAAACCCCCTTGCTTATTGAGAATCTATCTAGAGTCATAGAGTATTACAGCATGAAAACAGACCCTTTAGTCCAACCAGTTCAGGCTGAACATAATCCCAAACTAAACTAGTCCCACCTGTCTGCTCTTCATATATCTTTCCTCTTCATATATCTATCCAAATGTCTTTTAAACATTGTAATTGCGCCCACATCCACCACTTATAGAGTCATAGTGTCATATCGCATGGAAACAGACCCTTCGGTCCAAGCAGTCCATGCTGAACATAATCCCAAACTAAACTAGTCCTATCTTCCTGCTCCTGGTCCATACCCCTCCAAACCTTTCCTATTCACGTACTTATCCAAATGTCTTTTAAAAGTTGTAATTGTGCCCATATCCACCACTTACACAGTCATAGAGTCATAGAGTCATACAGCACGGAAACAGACCCTTCAGTCCAACCAGTCCAGGCTAAAGATAATCCCAAAATAAACTAGTCCCATTTACTTGCTCCTGGCTGATATCCTTCCAAACCTTGCCTATTCATATATCCATCTAAATGTCTTTTAAACATTGTAATTATACCCGCATCCATCACTTCCTCAAGAAGTTCATTCCACATGTGAACCACCCTCTGTGTAAACAATTTTGCTCTCATGTCTTTTTTAAATCTCTTTCCTGTCACCTTAAAAATGTGCCCCTAGTCTTGAAATCCTCCAATCTAGGAAAAAGCCACCTACCATTAATCCTATCTATACCTTGCATGATTTTATAAACTTCTGTAAGGTCACCTCTCAATCTTCTATGCTTCAGTAAGAAAAGTCCCAACCTATCAAGCCTTTCTTTATAACTCAAACCTTCCATACCTGGAAACATCCTGGTAAATTCCTTCTGAACCTGACCGCTGCCTTAAAAATATTCAAAGGTTCTGCTTCCACTGCCCTCTCAGGAAGCAAGTTCCAAAGACTCACAAATCTGTGAGAAAACAGTTTGCCTCATCTCTGTTCTAAATAGGTAACCCCTTACTTTTCAACAGCGAGCCCTGGATATATATTCTCCATAACAGGAAACTCATCAACCCTGTTAAGGCCCCTCAGGATCTTAAACATTGCATTCAAGTCACATTTTACTCATCTAAACTCCAGCAGATGAAAGGCTAGTCTATCCAACCATTCTGAAAAGAAAACACACCCATTCCAGGTATTAGTCTGGTAAACCTTCTCTGAACAATGTATTTGTATTCTTCCTTAAATAAGGTGACCAGCACTGTACATAGTACTCCAGATGTGGAGTTACCAGGGCCCTGTACAGCTGAAGCAAAACTTTCCTACTTTTGAATTTAACTACCCTCACAATAAAAGATAATATTTTATTAGCTTTCCTAATAACTTGGTGTACCTGCAGATAAGCCTTTTGCTATTCATGCACTAGGACACCCAGATTCCACTGCACATCAGAGCTATGCAATCTCTCACTATTTTGCATTAGGGCAGATCCATTTTCAAATATTTTTTCAAGGATAAATGCTGCATCTAGTAGGGTCGGGGTTAGACTGCTTAACTGCGCAACACAAAAACCAGGGCAGGTAGAATTGTAACTTTTTCCAACTATCGGGCACGTGTCATAAGTTCCTCCAGCGCCTTTTCCCGATGGTTGTTGTGGATGAGGAGAACTTCCTTAATATCATCGTGCTGAAAACCCATCTCATCGAACTGTGTCATTAATGTCAAAAATTCAACTGCCTGCGTGCAAAAGGATGCAAGAAAGGAAGAAGGAGTTAGTCAAGTTTGGCAGCAAACAAAAGGATCTCATTATCAGCTTTGGACATCTTTTAGGACATGGTAATGAAATCCAGACACAAGAGTAACTGTGGTGCTATCACACAATCTAAACTGAGAACAGAAGGGACCCCAGGGAATCATCAGGCTTCATTTTCGGGCAAGTAAGGAGCTTTCAAATATCTTAGATCTCACAATTCTGTATACTCTGGCATTAAAAAGGACCCTGTTATAGAACTTTCACCAGCCCTTTTGAATTAGAAACAATTTGAGCTTGTTTTATAAATTCTGAAGAATGACCACAACTAAGTATTTCCAGCTTGCTTACATTTTGGTACCACAGATTTAATTTTTGGAGAAAGACAGAAGCACTTTAACTATCAGGAGGTGAGCATTTATAATTATCCTTTGTCTGAAGCATTTAAATAACAAAACTATTTTCCACAACTGTATTGGATATTTCTAAGCTAAAACTCAAAGAGTTTAAAGGTGAGAGACCCCGTGCTTAATTGAGATAAATCAAAACAGCAAGAAACAATACGATATAACAAGTGCAGGACAGTGCGGAAGAGTCCACAAGTGAAAGGGACAAAGACAAAACTTGAATTTGTCTGTTGCAATGCCACACAAAATCAAAGCAGATGACGATATTTAGGACTATCAGATGGTGAATTGCAATAAGTAAACTATTCTATTCTTCATTACTTTCCCATTCTGTCCTTGAAAGGAGGGAAATTAACTGCTCAAAATCATTAATATCATTAAGTGCTAAACAGGATTTATACACTGAACACTTTGATTAAAGATTATTAAACCCCATAGGATTAGTTATTTTAAATAACACCGCAGTCTCCATTATTAATGCCAACAGATAAGTGTCCATGTATTTCTCCACTATTTTAGGAGAAGTGTAAACCATTCGAAGTAAATAGTTAAACAGTTAATATTTGGTTTGATTTGTAACCTTATTCTGGAGTCAGAAGGTTTAAGGTTCAGACCTCATTATGAACTTGGCTAGTAATCTATGCTATCACTTCCCTGTGGTGGCAAAGGAATGCTGCAGTATCAAACCATTGGTAGCCCTCTTACTTCTGGGTCAGATAGTGGAATAAAATTGTAATCCTGCATACCGACTCACATAACCATGAGTTGAGTACATAGCCTGAACAAAGATTTCAGTGCTGCAGTGTGAACCACGAGTATTTCAAGTGGATGTAAATATTTCTCAAGGCACTATTTGAAGAATAGAATTTGAAGAATTAGAAGAGTTCTTCTAATGTTTTGGCCAACATTCCTCCTTGAAGAACATCCCCAGAAACACACTGATCTATCCTTTCATTGGTTTGCTTTTCAGGATCTTGCTGTGTGAAAATTGGTCACAACATTGCATTCGTTACTATTATGACTGCACTTTGAAAGCAATCTTTCGATTATAAAACCAATGGTAATCCCATTAGGTTCTAACAAAACACTGCATAAATGTACATCGGGTATAAATTATAAATGTAATATAAATTTATTACTTGCAGAAATTTTTAGATTTAGATTATTCAACAGAATATGGATAAAATATTAGACAATTTGTACTTTCAATATGATATTTGAAGGACAGCATAAGAAAAAAAAGTGAAAACAAAACGACTTTGATGACTTTCATGCCTTTTCCTCTGAATTCTGAAAGATCTCCATGGCTTCTTCTACAAGTGTCTCCTTATAGCCCTCCTTACAGAGACGGTCCCAGGCACTCAAATACTTGAGGATCTGGTAAAAAAAATTATTACACAATTAAAGATTGAAATTACTGCAGAAAAACAACCCCAACGTTACTTTATAATGTTAGACTGCAAACATCACACTACAGAAAACTTAGGAACATTAGTGACTATTTAATTAACAAAATCAATGCAGGAGGAGCAGCATGGTGGCTAAGTGGTTAGCACTGCTACTTCACAGTGTTAGGGACCTGGGTTCAATTCCAGCCTTGGGCAACTGTGTGGGGTCTGCACGTTCTCCCTGTGTCTGTGTGGGATTCCTCCCACAGTCCAAAGGCTTGCAGATTAGGTGAGCTGGCCATAATATCTGGGGATACGCAGGCTAGATGGAATTTACCATTGGAAATGCTGGGTTACAGGGATAGGATGGGATATTCTTCTGAGGGTCAGTGTGGACTTGATGGGTTGAATGGCCTGCTTTCACACTGTAGGGATTCTATGAAAAAATGCATCATATTGATCTTATTACTCATTTCTCCAACTATTTCAGGTAGTTTACTACGTCATTTCTTGATTACAAGCAGTGTTCCATCTTTTTTTTCTGCACAGACTTCTGAGTGAAGTCAATGTTGTGATCCACGTTGGCAAACTGATTGCCGTGCACAGAATGCAGGAGTGGCTGCACACGCAGCCTAGACAGAACATTGATTACAAGTAAAGAATCAGAAGGAAATGAGAAAAATAATTTAATATTTGCTCAAACAACAAAATTAAATTGTTGAGTATTGATGAAAGAACAACATTTTGTTAAAGTTTTGTCTTGTATTTGTCAGGACAATTTGCAAGAAATACCAATGTAAATGGAAAATAACATGCATGCTGTATTAAAGAAGAGCACTGATTGGTTGGCAAGTGGACTTTGATTGATAGAGATGCTGCCATAAAGATTTCACAAGTTAGATAATGAGTGACGGTTGACTATCAGCTTTATTTAAATGTTTATCTAGGCAGGTTGATTCTGTTTAGTCAAGGCATTGCCCTGAGGAATGAACAAAGCAATGGCTTCTCCTAGTTGTGTTGAGTTGAAACAACTGCAGTGTGAACACATTCTTTCTGTCTGCAAAGAACAGGACCTGTGCATTAGTATATGTAGCTTCTAATACATGCACGTTTGACACACTAAATTCTAATTATCTGATGCTTGCTTTTGTTTATTTGTGCACCATCTCCGAGGTGCACTACAGCAATTCACCAAGGTGCCTGTGACAGACTTCCAAACCCGAAATCTCCATCACCCAGGTGGACTAGGGCAGTTGATGGATGACAACACCACCACCAACCAGTTCCACTCCAACTGACACCCATCCTGATGTGAAACAATATTAACATTCCTTTACTGTGGCTGAGTCAAAATTTTGGAACATCCTTCCTAACAGCACTGTGGTTTCCATACACCTCAATGACTGCAATTGTCAAGACGGCAGCTCACGATTACCTCCTTCAGCTCACCTTTACCTCCTTCAGCTCACTATTACCTCCTTCAGCTCACCTTTACCTC
>JAHRHZ010000047.1:6265793-6331193 GCA_024137785.1 Ginglymostoma cirratum | reverse complement strand
AGCTCACCATCACCTCCTTCAGCTCACTATTACCTCCATCAGCTCACTATTACCTCCTTCAGCTCACCATTACCTCCTTCAGCTCAACATGATCTCCTTCACCTCACTATTACCTCCTCCTTTAGGATGAGCAATAAAAGCTGGCCTCGCCAATGACAACCAGGCTCCACAAATGAATATATATATAATATATACACATATAATATATATAATTTCATTTAGTTATTCCAATGTTTTTGATTAAGTTAAAGTTAAAATAAATTATTTCTAATGAAGCTTTCATAACTCAATACACATATCTAACCCTCAGTGAAATGACCAGTCTTCGGTTTGAACCAAGAATACTAAGAAAGAAATAGAGATTTGTATTTAAGGAGATAACACTCTTCATGACCATCAGCCAAAGCATCTACACAACCAGTGAAGTACATTAGACATGTGATCACTGTCACAGTATATGAAATGCAGCAACCAGTTGTGGACAGCAAGCTGCTACAAGTAACAATGTGATGAAGAGCAGATAATTTTTTTTGTTGATATTGATGGAGCAGCAAACTGGGGGAACTCGTTTTCTCTTCTACAGTGAAGTGCTATGGGATATTTTATGTCCAACGACTTTGCTTTCATAATTCATCCTAAAGACAGCTCCTCTTACAATGCAGCACTCCTTCAGTACTGTTCTTTTTTATTATTCATTCACAAGAGATCTGGGCATCCCTGGCTGTGCCAGCATTTATTGCCCATCCCTGACTACCCAAAGAACAGTTAAGAATCAACCACATTGCTGTGGGTCTGGAGTCACATGTAGGCCAGACCAGGTAAGGACAGCAGCTTCCTTCCCTAAAGGACATTAATAAACCAGATGAACTTTTCCTGACAATCGACAATGGATTCATGGTCATCATTAGATTCTTAATTCCAAATTTTTTTAAATTGAAATTAAAATTCTACCATCTGCCAGGATTTGAATCCTTGTCCCCGGAATATTGGGTCTCTAAATTGACAGTGCAGTGATTATACCACTAGGCCAACACCTCCCTTCATTGGCCGTATTAGAATAGCAGCTATGATTTCTGTACGAAGGTCCTCAAATGCATCTTGAATCCCAGACTGTATGCCAAGAAGCAAGTGTCCTAACATCTGAGCCATTGCTGACACATTAAAAAGAGGTTTTGGTACAGGTCTATAATGAGCTGAATGGCAAACTCCTTGCACTATATTGACTAATAGGGAATTTTATTTCTAACATGCTTAGGGCTCATCAAAGTGAGATCTGCAGGTTGATAGGCCAAAACTGGGTTTCTAATAAAAGTTACACAAGACAAAAGCATCACCTATGAGCAAATTCTGCAGAAACTTTGTGAATTCAGCAGGTTAGTGTTGTCCACTCTGTAATACAGAAATGTCAGTTATTCAGTCAGGTCCATGTTGCTCACCATATAAAGTGCTACGCCTGTTTTTATTCAGGAGGGTAACACTTACTCATTGTACAAGTGTTTAGATCAGTGTTTCCAAAACATTTTCACTCTGTGACACCATTTTGAGTTCTAAAAACTGTCATTACACTTTTAAAAAATTTATTCACCCATGGATGAGGGCTTTGCTGGCTAAGCCAGCATTTATTGCCCATCCCTAATTACCCAGAGGGCAGTTAAGAGTTAACCACATTACTGTGGGTCTGGAGTCACATGTAGGCCAGGCGAGGTAACAATGGCAGATTTCCTTCCCTAAAGGACATTAGTGAACCACATGAGTTTTTCCCAACAATCGACAACGGATTCATGGTCATCATTAGACTCTTAGTTCCAGATTTCTATTTCTTGATTTTAAGTTCCACTATCATTGCACATTCCACCATTGTGATGTATTTTAAAATATAGTTTAATATCATTTTATTTTATATTTGGCTTATTAACAAATGGCATGTGGTTCTGATCTATGTGTATGTGGGGTTTAAAAATTAAATTGTTAGTATTACTGGAGTCATGATTTTTATGAAACTAGTCTAAAAGAGGGAGTCCCTGGGGTGACAACAGGGATTTGTTTTCATTGGGAGAGTTCTACGAGCGGACAGAGTAAACATTGAGGAGAATTAGCTTGCTTTCTGTTGAGATGGATCATGAATTGGCGGGGAGTGGGGGGGGGGGGTGCGGAAATCCATAGCTTGGAAAGCTTATGTTTGTCAGTTTGTAGACGTCCAGATTGAAATTAGATGTTTGAAACAGATTCTCATAAAGTCAAAAGTTCATTCAGAAAAGTTATAAATTAGATTACCATAATATAAGGTCAGTGTTTGAATGCTGCAGACTAGAATACTGAAAGGCTATTTAAAGTTGAGAAAGTCTAAGTTCAGGTGCACGTTTAATCAAGGAATAGGTTTCCAAACTGTCAAAAAAAGGATTGAAAAAGACAGTTAAGTTAAAATGATTAATGTGATAGAGAAATATGTTCTCTCTGGTGTTTGAGTACTGTAAATTGATAGTGTTGAGAATAGATGGGATTGTATTTGTAATGTTTATTTTGAATTGTGCCACACATAAATAGCATGATTTGTATGCACTTGTGTTTCAGAGAAAGACCACCTTGTTAAATTAAGAAAAAACATTAAATACAATTTATCAAGCTGATTTCAGTCCTGGATTTGACTTCTGCAGTAATAACATCAGCTCGGATGGTAACACCCCTCAATGAGAATGGAAAGTTTGGGAGGTTAGCTGTCATGCTGTTGGTCAGAACTGCACAGCAGCCATTGTTGCCTCAGAGATCGTGATCCCAATGCTTAAGCTTGTGATCCTGTTTGGGGTCCTGATTTCCACTTTGGGAACCGCTAGTTTATAAACCCTCAGCTTAAATAGGAGATAAGGCTTACAAATGCAGATCATCAACATGACTTTATGGATTCTTGCAGAGTGTATGACCCTGACGGCTTGTCAGGAAAGTAAAATTAAATACAAAAGGAATTACAACCTCTAAATTCATTTTTAGACTATTGCATTATTTCTGCTGTCAGAACTAATAATAAATCCCTTACTCTTTGTCATTAGCAATTTGAAATGCTTTGTCGGTGAAATCAAGGTTAAAACACAAAGAGTAAAAGAGAAAACTGTCGGCACCTACAAATGATACAGCTCTCCAATTGAAAACTATTCCTAATAGCTGAGTGCTCTCTCCCTGCTCTCTAAACATCCACATTCAGAATGTCAAGAATTTCTAAGGCTGAATACTAAAGGTTCCAAAAAAAAAATCAATGAAGCCAAAAAATGTTTCCAGCTCAAACCTCTTATTATTTTGTTTTTACTGTGGAATTACTTGAGCTGGAATAAAATGGCATCAGCTGTAGCAACTGTTGCCAAGATATTTTTTCCAGTAAATTCTGTGAGATATAACAGTAAAGGTTACTAGTGCTTATCATCATTTAGGCACAAATCAGACAGCAACTTTAAACAAGTGCAGATGTGCAATTAAATGTGAAAATCCATAAGAAATTGTCTAAGATGTGCAATTCCTTTGTAAACTGTGCAAAACAGCATCTCACTGTCTGAATTCCTTAATCAAATGTTTCAGATGGCATGAATTTCCTGTTCTGATATCTTGGAAAAGGACAAACCTGCTGCAGAAACTTAGCGTTTGTTCATTTCAATTTCAGTAACCCTTTTAACAGTGTGATAAGTCTTACTCACTTCAATTCAATTGCCCTGCCACTAAAAATTAATATTTACAACTGCGGGGTCTCATTCTTTCAGATTTTAATTGCTTTGGAGGTTTAAAAAATGCTTTTCTTAATGTTTTCTTTCTGCCTCTTTCTTCATTCACTTAATCCAAACTTTGGTTACTTCGCTTTACTCGATTTGCAATTAAGTTAACCATTCCATTGATATTTCTTGATTCCAATACTCCATGGTTCGTTCACAGTTTTCTGTATAATTGGTGAAGAAGGTACACAACTCATTGTCTTCTTCACATACATGCCAAACACTCAAATCAATACCATGTTGACTGTATCTCATGTTTACAGCAACCTCCTCCAGTACAAAAGAACATAAAAACTAAATGGCCATGTGGAAGGCACTATTCATTCATTGGCAATGGCAAATTCTAGCCCATTAAGTAGAGTACTTTATTACAGACAAGCAGTGCGGCAAAAGCTTAATGTTTGCAAGCTAATCTGCTTTGTTTAGTTTAGTTAAGCTGTTAATTCCAAATGACTAAAATCGAAAACCAAGTATACATCAGAATGCCTTTGACAATATTTATCTTCAAGGAAAAAGGCATGAGTTTATTCGTTCAGAGCATTTTTGTATGTATCCTGGAATTTGTTTTAAAACAATGCTGCCATTTATAAATCAGCATTTTCTGACTGCAGATATTTATAGAGTCAATGAATTATACAGAACAGAAGAGGTCCTTTGGCCCATCAAATCTGCATAAACGACAACAAATCATTACCTGTCTACATTGATTCCACTTTCCAGGACTTGTTATGACATTTCAAGTGCTCATCCAAGTAATTTAAAGCTTGTGAGGTTTCCTGCCTCAACTATCCTGCTAGGCAGTGCATTCCAGATTCTCACCACCCCCTGGGTGAAAATGTTTTTCCTCAACTCCCCTCTAAACCTCCTGTCTTTCACTTTAAAATAATGTCCCCTCATTATTGATCCTTCACCTCAGTGAAACAGCTGCTTCCTATCCATTCTGTCCATGACCCTCATCATTTCTTTATCTGCACACACAAAAACATAAATTGCTGGAGAAACTCAGCAGGTCCCGCAGCACATGTTGAGAGAAAGCAAAGTTAACAGAACTCTACAGAACCTCTGCAGATGGGTCGCTGGATCCAAAACGCTGAGTTCTTCCAGCAATTTCTGTATTTGTGTCTGATTTCCAGCATCAGCAGTTCTTTGGTTTTTCACTTAATCTGCACATTTCTGGAGAGATGATTAAAGACACATTGACTCCTAGATATTTGTTGAGTTTAGATTATTTCAATTGCCACTGCAGCTTTTGGACAAGTGACTTGATTAATAGGTTTGGATAGCTATGGTCACCAGCTGGTTTGTTTCTGCGAAGGTTTAAGAGGAGTGGATAGACCAACTCACAGATTTCTCTAAGTGTCCTGCTTTCCCCTCTGCCAGAGGAAGGGACGGGCAGCCAGTGACATCCCTATTCAGCTTTGCCCAATCAAGCAACAGGATAAGATCCAGCACCAATACTTCACCAATACAACATTTTCTTTCCCCCTGGGAGAGTGGAGCCATCTGTGGTTAATTGCAGTTTTCTCCTTTAGCTGAGGACCTCGGCACGACTTTTACTCTAGTATGCTGGTGGGAAGGGAGGGTAAGATGGAGTACCCCCACTCTAGCCGGCACACTGCTTCCCTGCCACAGCCCAGCCTTGTGAGCATTCTGCAGAGACAGCCAGCTTGCTAAATCTATCAAAAGGATGATTAAGGCCAAGGAGTAGAGGCAAGTTGGAACTTTCGAGTCAGTCTTTGGCCACCCTCACCCAGTGCTTCAGGAGCAACGTGGAGGCAGTCCCCTATCAGAGACAACGGGCACTGAGGCCATTCCTACCTGGTTACAGCTTTGGCAGCAGACTGTTCCAATGAGGAGCTTCCCCTCCACAACCAAACTTTAATTTTAAATACATTAAAGGTGCTAGGAGCTCTTGTGATGCAGTGTTAGTACCACTGCCTCTGAGCCAGGAGACCTTCAAATCCCATCTGCTCCAGAGGTGTGTCATAACATCTCTGAACAGGTTGATTGGAAAATATCTACATTAATGGGACTGAGAGGGGTGCATCAGGATGGAAGTGTTCTTTCTGCCTCTTACCTGCACCTTGTATTGGCTATCCAATTTTGAAAGCCTGCACGCCACCCTTAATTGGATGGTGAGGAACTTTCCAAGAGCAAATTGGCCAATGATAGCTCCCAAAACAATACACATTCAGGATCTGCATTTGATCCAGACATGAAATTTCCAACCCAGGATGAAAAGGCCTACCCAACAATCCCCCAATGCCAAGATTCCTCAGCGTTGTTACCCAGTGCTGATCTGCAGTTGCTTATTAGAATGCAAAATACTATGGAGCTGCAGGATCAAACTCAGTCAGTTCTTCCCTCTTGTCAGACATGCTGTGTTGAAACAAAGGACTGAATTCAATACTGCCCCCCTGACCCCAATCCTCCCCTCACTACCAGAAACATTCAAGTATCACCTGTCAGGGGGTGTTGCAAAACCCAACATCACTGGAGGTTGCATTTCAAAGTCCGACGTGAGCTCCCTTACTAATTTGTCCATCCATGAGAGTGACCACCCTCCCAACTTGTAACATAGAACACAGAAGTTAGGAGTAGGCCATTCGGTCCTTTGAGCCTCCTTTACCATTCAATATGACCATGGTTGATTCTCGATCTGAATACCATACCCTCATTTTCTTCCAACAAACCTAGAACAGCTCTAGTTTTCTGCTTGTACAATATTTTGACATTTTGAAAGGAAAAAAACTAAAAAATATATGTTTTAAAAAGATAGGTTTTGGTGTGATGCGCTGTGTTTAAGCAAGGAGAGGTAAACACACCTGCTTTCTGCTTTGTTGTCCCACGTTCTGGATTGCCCAAATCACTCTGCTTATTGGGTAGCCCTGTCTCATCAGTGGCTGGATGAGGTCCTGCTCTTTTTGACTCAGTGCCAGTATTAGGTCAGCAGTAGAGTCTGGGAGAGTTTTGTGGGAATATAAAGGTCTTGGAGTTGACGGAGGCGCCGGAAGGCAGGAATGCTTACTGAGGGTCTGTGAACGAACAAATAAACATTCAGAATACAAGTTATCTATCAGTGCATTTCATACAGAGAACCTTGAGATCGACAAAAGAGTTTTGTTTGTGTTCATCCAGGAAAGGATTTGTTCTTTATTTAAATCTTCCTTGGTTTCACATTTCTCTGTTTCGAGGGTCCCTATCTAATATCTCATCACAGAGCAGTAGAATAACTCCTTACTGTCGGCAAATGCTTAGAAATGTGAAGATTTTGAAAAGAGGAGTCAACTAAAGGAATTGCAAATTGATCCAGCATCGTGGCTGAGCTTGCGGTGTTTTACAGTTTGGAAACATAATTCCGGTTTCTTGGTGTAGTCTGCAGAGAAAACTCCAACTGAGACTAAACACTTGGAGATTATTCAATATTCAATTTATAAGCCACTTCTCTAGTTTTTTGCATTGGCACAATTGCTTAAAACGACACAGCATATTGTTAATATTTGATTTTTTAAAAATGGATTGTAATTAAATAAAAAAGGTACACCAAGGAAACTTGTCTCATCCTTTCTTCTGCGTTATCTGATGTATGATTACCATTGGACAAGGAGGACATTGAATCCCTACAGTGTGGAAGCAGGCCATTTGGCCCATCAAGTTCACACCAACCCTCCAAAGAGCATACATACTCTACCCTATAACCTTGTATTTCCATGGCTAATCCACCTAGTCTGCACGTCTCTAGACTGTGGAAGAAAACCAGAGCACCAAGAGGAAACCCACACAGACACGGGGATAATGTGCAAACTCAACACAATTGCCTGAGGGTGAAATCAAACCTGGGTCCCTGGTGCTGTGAGGCAGCAGTACTAATCACTGAGCCAAAGCATGAATGCTTTTACTCAGCTTCACAAACGTGCATTGTAACTGAATGTCATCTCCTGTGCAAGCAGATTTTCAACTAAAAATAGTGAATGCTGGAAATATCCAGCATCTTTGAAGAGGGAGACAGAGCAATTGTTTCAGATCAATGTCCTCTCGTCAGAACGTTTTCGAAGATGGCGCGGCAACTTTTAATAATTTGGTCCTTCCGATCAATCTATGGTCCTGATTATGTGGCATATTCTGCAAGCAAAAAGCGAAGTTAGCTTTCTGACTACTTCCTACAGCTTGTAGATTAAATCAATGCCAAATATTTATGCCTAATGCATACATCGGTTAAAAATAATTGGGCCGATTATTAAGGGATGCCCACCTCTATTTTTCACCATTGTCATGAAAGTGTGAGATTTGTGTTTTTGCATTTTAATATTGTTTACTATATGTTTGGGTTTTCTGTATGTTTAGAATTAACAATTAACTTTTAAAATTTAAATATCTATAATTCCAAGTGAGAGGAAGTTACATAGAGTTCCTTAGGGGAACTACCCAGAGGGTCTGGGGGAGAACTTTCCAGACTCTGAATGTCATTTTCAGTCTGTGACTGTAAGTCATTCAAGAAAGAAGCATGCATCAAGCTCTGAAGTGCTGAGAAGTTTTTTGATGGAATAAGAAAAGAACTTTGAAGTAATAAAATTATCTTTGAGTAAGAAGTTATTATTAATTCTTGGCAAGTGCATTAGAATACAGTCAGTGGAAAAGAACTGAAGATTAGATTTTTAAGTTTAAAAAAGACAAAAAGAAATTGAAGCAATATAAGGGATAGAATAGCATCAGAAGGAACCTAAATCAGGTGCCTAACAGTAATCACAATAATAATAATTAAGAAAGAGTCACCTTCAGTTCCAGCAGATAAGTTCAATTTGATTACTTCAAATTCATCAAAGTAGTAAGAAAGAGAGCATCCCTTCCTTGGAAATTAGCTGGACTGGGTCTTGCTACAGGTACAACACATGATATTCTAAGAATTGCAATAACTTGACAACGTTCAGAAGTGATTTACAAGGATGTTGCCAGGACTGAAGAGTTCCAACTGTAGGGAAAGTCTGTATACACTGGGGCTATTTTCCCTTGAGTGTCGGAGGCTGAGGGGTGACCTTATGGAAGTTTATAAAATCATGAGGGGCATGGATAAGTTGAACAGACAAGGTCTTTTCCCTAGGATGGGGGAGTCCAAAACTAGAGGGCAGAGGTTTAAGGTGAGAGGGGAAAGATTTCAAGAGGATCTAAGGGGTAACGTTTTCACACACAGGGTGGTGTGTGAATGAAATGAACTACCAGAGGAAGTGGTGGAGGCTGGTACAACCACAACACTTAAAAGGCACCTGTATGGGTATATGAATAGGACGGGTTTAGAGGGATGTGGGACAAATGCTGGCAAATTGGACTAGATTTATTTAGGATATCTGGTCCGCATGGACAAGTTGGACCGAAGGGTCTGTTTCCATGCTGTACAGCTCTATGACTCTCATATTTGTAAGCTGTACCAGGGTGTACAGATTCCAATACAAAGCTATTGTTTCAGTTTTATCGATGAAGTGTGCTTGGGTTAATTCTACTGTTTGTTTAAAAATCTTTTGAATCAATATTATAAAGGAATACCGTGCTTTTCCCCTGTTTATCTTCATTTCTCTAGTTAATAAACTTCTGTTTTATTGTTAAAACAAAGACTACATCATTGTGTGCTTATGCTTTTATAAAAGATTGCTTTGGTAATAACAGATACATAACATTTATGATCTATTCAGCCCAGCTCCTGTTGCTGATCTGATTGTCCAGTACTAATATTAATTAGGCATTACCCATAACAATTCAGACCACTAGATCATAACACCATAAGTCATGTTAAAAATAACAAATAGCAAGAGCTATTTGAATTATACCTTAATGGCTCATTTAACATCACAAGGTTTGAAAGCAAATTATTCCCAGTTTTTGTGTATTTTTATTTAATTATGCATTTAACGCTAACCTTAATTCGAATTATACAATGATTATCACTAAGTATTGACATCACATACATGCTATCACTCAATAATTTGGCTCTTATAACCCAGTGGGGTCAGATTATTGTATAATGATTTATATCTAGTTGGGGATTTATGTAGGTCAATCACAAATCGATTGCTCCCTTTCTTCTCTGCTTCTCTGTCAAGATGGACCAATTTCAACTTCATGCTTTTCAGTCGAACTAAACATACACCAAGGCTCACTTTCCATCATTGACATTCATACTTTGCAGTTTCAAATTGCTTCTTCGAGGTCAGCAGTTTTGAGAGACAGCTGGAAACATGTTAATAAAGATCCTTTCCAATACTGAATCAGAAGAGTCTGTCGTGATGAGTTGCAGGAAAACGGTGCTGTGTTTGTGGGTTAATTGTGAACTTCAATGCTCAGCCCATCCAGAACACAATCAAACAACATGAGAAAACATAGTAGTAATTAATGAAGTTTCTCTTTGATAGTGCTGTAAAAGGACACATTTCGTTGAAGCTTTTCAATTTGTCCTCATCAGGACATTTGCAAGAATACCAGTGAAAAGGAGAGTAATATTTAATGCTATATGAGAAGAGTGTGTTAATTACTTGGCACGTTGGCTCAAGAAGCATTACCATGGAGAATATGCCAGTTAGATGATGACTGAGAGTTAATGGCAAAGCCTTGTTTAACTTTAAACCCAGGATTGACTCTGATCGGGTGGACTTTGCTCGAAGGAATGAAACAGAGAATGATTGTCACCTATTTTTGATGTGGAGGTGCTGGTGTTTGACTGGGGTGAACAAGGTCAGAAGTCAGATGACACCAGGTTATAGTCCAACAGGTTTATTTGAAATCACAAACTTTCGAGGCAATGCTCCGAAAGCTTGTGATTTCAAATAAACCTGTTGGACTATAACCTGGTGTCATTTGACTTCTGACCTTGTCACTTATTTTGTTTGGTTGCAACTGGAGCAATATGTGAGATCAAATTTTTGTCTGCAAAAAAATTCCCAGGACCCTGTATATAATACATGTAGCGTCTAGTATGGGTAAGTGTGTCTTTTCCGTACTTTATGATTTTTTTTCCCAGCAGTGCTCAATATTCTGTAATACCAAATGACTATTTGAAGCTTCTCTTATTGCTGAAGCATTTTCTCCACTGGGACTGCCTATATCAAACAGTTTCCAAAGCTGCTCTGCACTGTCCATCAGGAGGCAGGTCAAAGCATCCCAGAATAACTAACCTCTTGTTTACTTCCACTTCCTGCAGGGAAGTATTTAGTCTGGTCTGGTTCTTTCAAGGCCGACGTTGTCATCTCCAACTTTGAAGTGCAATGGGTCTATAACTCTATTTGGCAATAATAATGTAAAACATTTTGTTAAAAATTCTTGTGGGGCTGAGTTAATTTAGTAGCCTCTTGAGGAGATACGATTTATACTTGAATGTACCCTGGCCAACTCTTTTGAATGTATAATTATTTATTTGGCTTTCATCCCAATTGGAAAGACATGAATGTACAAGTTACTCTGGTGTAAAAGTGATGCGATTGAAAATGGATAATAGCAGCTTATAATCTACAAGTAGACTCAAGAGACATTTTCTGGATTGTGTAGACGATGCAGAAGAATGAAGCACTGAGACGTCAAGGTTCTCAACACAACATGAAACATTGTGTAGTTCTGACTATGACTATCAATGGTAAGAAAGGATGTGATGAACATGTTGAGATGTAAAATAACAATCTGGATCTTTTTATTAACTGACTTGAGTTTTACTAATCATGTAGGAAGGATGTGATCCTGTTAACTGAATTTGTATAGTTCATTGAACCATTATCTTGGTGTCTGGGTGATTGCCTTGCTCAACACTTTAGTGTCCTTTTCAGCAAAATGTCATTTGTAAATTCAAATTATGGCGTGGTTACAGCACAGGAAGAGGACATTCAGCCCCAAGCTGTTGCTGGCTTTTTTGCAAGAGAAATTTAGCTCTCCCACTCCTGGTCCATTCCCCGCAGGCATGCAATTTTTCTCCCCTTCAGCTGCTCATCCAATCCCTTTTTGAAAAGCACAATTGAATCCATCTCCTTTTCAGACTGTGCATTCCAGATTATACTTTTTGCTGTGTAAAAGTATTTTCTGTCATGTTTCCTGTTCACACCCTCCAATGGATGTCCTATAATTTTTGACCCTTCCTTCTCTGCATTCTAACTAAATCCTCCTGATTATGAATGTCTTCAATCCAATTTTCTGGAAACATTCTTTTTTCTCAGGTGAACAACTTGAGATCCTCTGATCTATTGATATAACTGAAGTTCCTCTTTCCTGGAACCATCCTGTAAATTCTTTTTGCACCCTCTTTAAAGTCGTCGCATCCTTCCCAAAATGCACTGTCCAGAATTGGACACCATATTTCAGTTGAAAGCAAACCAGTGATTTATGAAGGTATATCATGGAACAAGCAGGTAGGGAATGATGCTTCCAGTTACACTGCAGAAAGGCATACAAGCTTTACAAAGAGAGGTAGCATTTTTTTAATTTTTTGTTTAGAAAGATCACAGCATACTGGTTTTAAAAATTAATCCAGTTAGCCCAGTATTGTAGCATTAATCACAGAGAAGAAAAGTAGGACAGTGCTTCCAATTCATTTTTTCCCGTACTTCTATCCTACATCTTGCATCAAGAGAGACACCAGTCTAAGATACTTCCTGCAGCTGGGCAGAGGGATGAAAACCAGACAACAAGTCGAAATTGCTCCTGACATTGAGCTTTGAGACAAATTTCCACCTACGCTGGAGTACCACGAGAGTTCATTCAATGTGATTGTTACCCTTCAACCCGGCTTAATTACCAGATATATCCTGATGAATTTATGGATACATTACTTGAGATAATTAACTTTAAATATATTTTTTAATTCATATACGTCTTCATTCCACTTGGCAAAGAAAGGAATTCTGCTCCTAGGGGTGAGCTTACTCGATCATGATAAGTAAACGGATATCAATTTCTACAGAAGCACTGATGAGGTCTGGGCAATAACTGGTTCAGAACCAAATGATCCCTGAAATGCAATTTCATCAATGAGTTAGCAATTAGACTTGCACTGGTCCCTTATCATCAAAAGAGAAATTGCATTCTTATCTTCACAATCATTGGGCATTCTCAAACACGCCATATTTTGTGACTATGAAGAACATGTTTGTGACTGAGAAGTATTTTCTTATTCCTTTCGGGGAATTTGGGCATCCATCCCTAATTGCTCTTGAACTGAGTGGCTTTCAAGGCCATTTCAGAAGCCAGTGAAGAATCAATCACAATAGTGTGAGCCTGGAGTCACATATAGTTCACACCAGATAAGGATTGCAGATTTCCTTCTCTGAAGAACATTGGTGAAGTAACTAATTTACTATACTATATCTGAACTTGCACTGAAGAATTATTTCAAGCAGGATAAGGCCACACTGCAGTTACTAAAAGATGCTACTAGTTCTTACCAGAAGTGGTGATTTGTGTTTTCTGAGTGGAATTCTTGCCCTGAATGTAAATGATCTTTCCAGGTGACATCGCGTAGAGGATAACGGTGGACTTCCAATCATAATTTGCTCTGAGTTCACATTCTTGCCATTTCCGTTGTTTTGGTGCTGACAGAGAGATTTTCTACAAAATTTTCTTGGTGTATGTTCCTGTGACCACTTTGATCTATGTCTCCAAACACCTTCCTCATTATCAATATTGTTGCAAAGAGGTGACAGCCTATGGTCAGAGATATGAGGGAGTCGGGTTAAACTAGCACTAAGACATCTCTCACAGTGCTGGCCTCTGGAAGGGCTATCTGAACTGAAAGGGGACGAGGCTGGTCTCCCATCTAGCAATCTGGAATGAAGATTAAATTTGTTCCTGAGATGCGGCACTGAAGGAAGCTTCTGCTTTTCATTTTCATCAGACGATGACAGTTCATCATCCTCCGAGTATCCATCATCACTTTCTGAGTCTGATTGGACAGCGGTAGCGTGAACATATTTAATGTCTGTCACACTGAAACTCCTGAACCTCTTGGTCTGTAAAACCATATGGTCGTTTTGAACTTTAGTGCGCTGGGAATTACTATTTGAGTCATCTTCCCCAAGATCGGAAAAAGCAAGCCAAAATGGTGGACATGTTGGTGTAAGCCTCGGAGGCTCTCTTAGGGAACAGTCTCGCAGCCATTCCAGAATCTTCTTTTCCAGAGTGAAATCATACTGCAAAAGATAGCAAATTAAATTAGTCAAAAACAAGGTACAGGCTGTGCTAAAGACATAAGGGTTGGATTTCCACAAGGATCTTATGATCATCTGCTAAATCCTTCTTCACTGGGACCTGTGTGAATCTGCCGCTAACGTTCCAATGGACATAGGACAGAACTCTGCAGAAATTAATAGCAATATTTCAGAACTGTTATTTCATTCATGTTCTTACATAGCAAACATACAGTGTGAGTAGCTTTGAAATGATGACCGTTACAATAAAATGAGAATGCGTATGTTAATGATTTGATAGTGTATAAGATGATGTGACTCTGATTCAGCAGTCACATGCTGTCAAGACTGCAAGAGGAGATGGAGTAATTTTCACTAACCAGCTCTACAGCAGCGATCAGTGTTATGTAACTTAGTGGGTAAACAGAAGAGTTTGTTGGAATTCCCAGGACTCAGACAATAGTCACTCGTGGGTAATGGAAAGAGATAGATGTAGAAATGAAGATTAGAGGCAATACAGTCTAAGGGAGCAATTTCTTGGTTGAGCAGGAAAGAAAGAACCCCAAGTCTGAAAGCTAAAGCATAAAACCATAAAACATAGAAGCAGAAGTAGGCCATTTGGCCCATCAAGTCTGCTCTGCATTCAATAAGATCATAGAGTCCTACAGCATGGAAACAAGCCCTTCGGTCCACCCAGTCCACACCAAACATCATGTCAAACTAAACTAGTCCGACCTGCCTGGTCCTGGCCCATATCCTTCCAAACCTTTCCTATTCATGTATTTATCCAAATGTCTTTTAAACATTGTAACTGTACCCACATCCACTACTGCCTCCGGAAGTTCATCCCACATGCATACCATTTGCTCCTCGTGTCTTTTTTAAAATCTCACTCCCCTCACCTTTAAAGTATGCCTCCTAGTCCCCCAACCTAGGGAAAAGACAACTACTCTGTCTACAATTCACTCTGTCTATACTTCTCATTATTTTACAAACTTTTATCAGGTCACCTTTCAACTTCCTATGCTACAGTGAGAAAAATCCCAGCCTGTCCAGCCTTTCATTATAACTCAAACCTTCTGTTCCCAGCAATATCCTGGTAAATCTCTAATAATCCTCTCCAGCTTGATAATATCCTTCCTATAACTGTGTGACCAGAACTGGACACAGTATTCCAGAAGACGCCTCACCAATGTCCTGTACAACCTCAACATGATTTCCCAACTCTTATACTCAAAAGACTGAGCAATGAATGCAAGTGTGCTAAACACCTTTTTAACCATCCTGTCTATATGTAATGCAAGCTTCAAAGAATTATGTACCTGAATGCCTAGGTCCCTCTGTTCAACAACACTACCCAAGGCCCTATCATTAATTGTATAAGCCCTACTCTTGTTTGTTGTACCAAAATGCAATACCTCGCATTTATCCAGATTGAACTTCTTCTGCCATTTAAAAGCCTACTGACCCATTTGATCAAGATCCCTTTGAAATCTTAGAAAACCTTCTTCACTGTCTACTATGCCACCAATTTTGGGGTCATCCGCAAACTTACTAACCATGCCTTCTATATTGTCATCCAAATCATTTATATAAATGACAAACAAAAGAGGACCCAGAACTGATCCCTGTGGAACATCGCTGATCACAGGCCTCCAGTCTGAAATGCAACTCTCCACTATTACTCTCTGTCTCCTGCCATTAAGCCAATTAAGTATCCAATTGGCAAGTTCACCCTGAATCCCATGTGACCTAACTTTATTAATTAGTATACCATGCGAAACCTTGTCTAAGACTTTACTGAAATCCATGTTAACAATGTCTACTGCTCTGCCATCATCAATCTTTTTGGTAACTTCCTCAGAAAACTCAATCAAGTTTGTGAGACATGATTTTCCTGCTAACTACCCCTAATCAACTTTTGCCTCTCTAAATGCCCATAAATCCTATCTTTTATAATCACCTTCAACAATTTACCCACAACCAAAGTCAGACTCACAGGTCTACAGTTCCCCGGTTTCTCTTTACAACTTTTCTTAAACAAAGGCACAACATTAGCCACTCTCCAGTTATCAGGCATCTCACCCGTAATTATAGATGATGAAAATATTTCTGCAGGGGGTCTTGCAATTTCCTCCCTTACTTCCCACAATTTTCTGGGATACATTAGATCAGGTGCCAGAGATTATCCACCTTTACATTCTCTAAGACCTCCTGAACCTCCTCTTCCATAATCTGAACTGTTTTTAAAACATTAAAATTTATTTTTCTTCATTTTCTAGCCTCCATTTCTTTCTCCACAGCAAAACTGACAGGAAATATTCAATCAGTGTCTCTCCTGTCTCCTGGGGTTCAAGACAAAGATGACCTTCTTGATCTTTAAGAGGCCCCACCCTCTCTCTAATTACCCTCTTGCTCCTAATGTATTTGTAGAATCTCTTTGGATTATCCTTAACTTTACCTGTCAATGCTGTCTCATATCTCTTCTTTGCCTTCCTCATTTCTTTCTAAGGGTGCCCCTACACTCTTTATATCGAATAAGAGATTCAATTGAAGCAAGTTGTCTACATCTAAGACAAAATTCTCTTTTATTCTTGATTAGAACCTCAATATCTTTATTCATCCATTGTTCCTTAATCTTACCAGCCATACCCTTCACTCTAAAAGGAACATAATGTCCCTTAACTCTTGTCATCCCACTTTTGAAAGCCTCCCACTTTTCATGGCTGATCTGAAAATCCTGAGCTCCACTTGCCTGACTTTCCCCATAATCCTTGATCCCCTTAATGATTAAAAATGTATTTGTCTCAGATTCCACAGATTGAAGAAATTTCACCTCATCTCTTTCCTCACTGGGTAACACTTTACTCTAAAGTTATGTCCTTTGGTCCTGGACTTGCCCATAAAGGGAAACAATGTCTCAGCTACTACCGTGTCAAGTGTCCTAAGAATCTTACATGTTTTAACAAGGTGCCTCTCATTTCCAAATGCTCCCAATGTATAAGGGTTATAGGACAGCAAGACTATAATGTTACAATGTGGGATTCTAAAATGCAGCTGTTTTATTAAAAAAAAGGAAATTTTCTGTGCTCTTTTCGGCTGTGGCTTAAGGTTTACTGTTCTGTGAAGTTTTCTTTTTGTGCAGGAATGGCACTGATAGTTGCACTCATGGCCTTGTACCTTCTATAGACCAATTCAGAACTGACTAGTCATCGCACAAATCAGCTCACAAAGCAAATGCTCACTGTGTTTAACCAGCATCTTTTGTGTACTCATACTTTTCTCCCCCCTAGGGTCTTAGTGTAAATGTAACTTCCGCACTGCTTCAAATCTTGGCTGTGGGTTTTAGGTTTGCATCACAGCCTTCACGTTAAGGAAAAATCACCGTTGATCACCATGTCATATTCTTGTGTTGTATCCCTTAAAAGTACAGAAATAGTACTCTCATGCCAGATTGGTAAGGAGTATAGGTCCTGCTTTAAAATATCTTCAACAGGTTTACTTAACAGACAAACTGATAACTTGCAATTACAGAACAAGTCAAGAACACATCCTTGGTCCACCAGTGTGCTTAGTCTTCTCCTGTCTGCTGGTGCTGTGGTGTCATCAGCATAGTCGGCTCAGAAAGTACTAACCTACATATACATCAAATTTTCTGCATCCAGCTTGAAAACTTTAATGTTTGATTTGTGCTCTATGAAGATCCATATTTTACATCCTAACACCTGGAGCTGAGAAGAACAAAAGAGAAAGTCTGATATTGACTAAGTGTCTGACATTTACAATTGTCCTTTGATAGGCATTAGCAATGTAGTTGTGCACATTGGCCAGGATTTCACATTAATGATAGAAAGGCTAACAGCATTCACTGTTACACTGCAGTAAAACAAGCAAGATTTCCAGAGGCCATGCATACACAAAATCCAAAAACTGTGGTTCATGTTACAATATTCCTCACTTGGCTATTATCACAGACTATGCTGCTGGACTCAGCAGTGACAAATAAACAATGACCTGAACTTAAAGTACAATTAGTTACTGACTTAACACACTGACTTAACAAAGTTTAGTCCCTATGAATTCAGAAGTAAGAGACACTCTAATGGTGAGATTTGTGATTATTACTATGAAACAAACAAACTTACCCTGAAAATTTAAGTTAACAAGTGTGGAGCTCCATTCCTTAATTTCTGCTCGAGATGTAACAATAAAAATAAAATATTTTCTTTCACCTTTTCTGACTGCATCTTTCTCTTACTCCCATCCACTTTTTAAATTGAATTACTAAAAAAACAAAATGAATTTATGCCATGCTTTCCCCATATGGATATTTAGTGTCTCAATGAGGATCCTTCAATCTGAGATGTTGAGGCCTTTCCTGCTTCTTTCCTGCCGAGAGACATCATTGATTCCCTGTAGATAATACAATACTAAATCAGATGCCACGTTAGATCAAATTCTACTCAAATGTCTGGGAAACTTCTTAGGAAGTCGTTGGTGAGATGAACGGCACTGCCTCTTCATCAGTAACTACAAATTACAAGCGATTTCATATTGATTACTGTAGGAGAGGATCCATTGGAAACACTTTCAGACTTCATAGTAACAAAAGACCTGGAAGATGGTGGAGCATATACTCTTGTTATTAAAAGTTGTACAACCTGAGAAAGGGAGGAAGATGGGTAAAATTGAAGAAAAATTCAGGGAAATCTGTTAAAAATAAGCTTCAAAAAACTCTTCTTAAAGAATTCAAATTGGCATCCACTTTATGAGACAGCAAGTTTAAAATATTCTTTCCCATGATGAAAAATGAAATTAAAAACTAAACCACGATCAATTGCGAAACACATGAAAGTGAAAATTCTGAAGTGAAAACATTTCCAAATCAGGAGTTGATTTACCTCTTAAGTATGCACACAATAAATTTGAATGGAAGCAAGACCAAATAATGGTCACAGCTGCCACCAGATGGAAAGATCACTTCAAGCAGCAAATGTCGGCAATTCATCATGTCAGAGTAGTTAGATCGATCCAAGTTAATTTAGAATACATCCTTCAGAAGATACCAACCAGTCAAAGTATTAACTGAGTGTTTTGGATACAGCACAAGTGTAAAATCCCCACAAACTTGTGCTCGAGGATTCATGGCACTTAATGCATAAAAGAGTTACTCACATATTTTTGGTACGGTAGTGAAAAGAAGTTGCAATCACAACAGATTTTCCAGTGTTGACATCAGACTGAAGTGAATAATAGTTCCCTCAATATATAGAAATTATTGAAGAAAAGAGACATAACTAATTTGGAACACAAATCAGGGTCACAACATGGCTCACTTATGCTTGCTAGAAGCTACATATATTGGTGCATGGAAACTTGTCCATGGCTAGTAAAAGGAACATTACCAAGTATTGCACCTTTTTGAATTAAATTGCAATGTGGAGCACAATTGTCATCTGGTGCATTCTCGACTAATTGGAGTTGATTTGCCAATCAACGTACACCTTTATTTATGCACTAAAATTGGTGCTCCCTTTGAACTTCGGTGTTTTTGCACCTATCCTGAAGAGTGTAAGATGAAAACTTTCGACAGCATATCCTTTTGTTTAATCAAAAATACTCAAGTTCTGTAAGACCGAAGGATAAAATACATGTATTGGTAACACAGAGTAAAAGTAATCAGTCACATTATTTTTTTTTCTGAAGAAGGGTCTAGACCCGAAACGTCAGCTTTCCTGCTCCTCTGATGCTGCTTGGCCTGCTGTGTTCATCAATCTCTACACCTTGTTGTCACAGTCAACTTATTTCACACTTTTACATTTCATCCTATGTTTCTTGTGCAATGTTTTGGAGATCTGCTGGCAACTCGTTGACAGCAAAATCAGTCATGATTCCAGATTCTGGATGAACACAGCAGGCCAAGCAGCATCATAGGAGCAGGAAAGCTTGACGTTTCGGGCTTAGACCCTTCATCAGAAATGGGGGAGGAGAAGAGGGTTCTGAAATAAACAGGGAGAGAGGGGGAGGCGGATAGAAGATGGATAGAGGAGAAGAGACAGACAAGTCAAAGAGGCGGGGATGGAGCCGGTAAAGGTGAGTGTAGGTGGGGGGGTAGGGAGGAGATAGGTCAGTCCAGGGAGGACAGACAGGTCAAGGGGGTGGGATGAGGTTAGTAGGTAGGAAATGGGGATGCGGCTTGAGGTGGGAGGAGGGGATAGGTGAGTGGAAGAACAGGTTAGGGAGGCAGGGACGAGCTGGGATGGTTTTGGGATGCGGTAGGGGGAGGGGAGATTTTGAAGCTTGTGAAATCCACAATGATACCATTGGGCTGCAGGGTTCCCAAACTGAATATGAGTTGCTGTTCCTGCAGCCTTCGGGTGGCATCGCTGTGGCACTGCAGGAGGCCCAGGATGGACATGTCGTCTGAGGAATGGGAGGGGGAGTTGAAATGGTTCGCGACTGGGAGGTGCAGTTGTTTATTGCGAACCGAGCGCAGGTGTTCTGCAAAGCGGTCCCCAAGCCTCCGCCTGGTTTCCCCGATGTAGAGGAGGCCACAACAGGTACAGCGGATGCAGTATACCACATTAGCAGATGTGCAGGTGAACATCTGCTTGATGTGGAAAGTCTTCTTGGGGCCTGGGATGGGGGTGAGGGAGGAGGTGTGGGGGCAGGTGTAGCACTTCCTGTGGTAGCAGGGAAAAGTGCCGAGTGTGGTGGGGCTGGAGGGGAGTGTGGAGCGGACAAGGGAGTCACGGAGAGAGTGGTCACTCCAGAAAGCAGATGAGGGTGGGGAGGGAAAAATGTCTTTGGTGGTGGGGTCGGATTGCAGATGGCGGAAGTGTCGGAGGATGATGCGTTGGATCCGGAGGTTGGTGGGGTGGTACGTGAGGATGAGGAGGATTCTTTTTTGGTTGTTATTGCGGGGATGAGGTGTGAGGGATGAGTTGTGGGAAATGCGGGAGACACGGTCGAGGGCGTTCTCGACCACGGTAGGGGGGAAGTTGCGGTCCTTGAAGAATGAGGACATCTGAGATATACAGGAGTGGAATGCCTCATCCTGGGAGCAAATGCGGCGGAGGCGAAGGAATTGGGAATAGGGGATGGCATTTTTGCAGGAAGGTTGGTGGGAGGAGGTGTATTCCAGGTAGCTGTGGGAGTCGGTGGGCTTGAAATGGATATCGGTTTCTAGGTGGTTACCTGAGATGGAGACAGAGAGGTCCAGGAAGGCGAGAGAGGTGTTGGAGATGGTCCAGGCGAACTTAAGGTTGGGGTGGAAGGTGTTGGTGAAGTGGATGAACTGTCTGAGCTCCTTATGGGAGGATGAGGCGCCGCCGATACGGTCATCAATGTAACGGAGGAAGAGGTGGGGTTTAGGGCCAGTGTAGGTACAGAAGATGGATTGTTCCACATAACCTACAAAGAGGCAGGCATAGCTTGGGCCCACACGGGTACCCATGGCCACCCCCTTTGGCTGTAGGAAGTGGGAGGAATTGAAAGAGAAGTTGTTGAGGGTGAGGACGAGTTCGGCTAAGCGGATGAGGGTGTCAGTGAAGGGGGACGGGTCAGGCCTGCGGGACAGACTCCCCCATTTCTGATGAAGGGTCTCGGCCTGAAACGTCCTCCCCCATTTCTGATGAAGGGTCTCGGCCCGACACATCCTCCCTGGACTGACCTATCTCCTCCCTACCTCCCCACCTACTCTCACCTTTACTGGCTCCATCCCCGCCTCTTTGACTTGTCTGTCTCTTCTCCACCTATCTTCTCCTCTGTCCATCTTCTATCCTCCTCCCCCTCTCTCCCTATTTACTTCAGAACCCTCTTCCCCTCCCCCATTTCTGATGAAGGATCTAGGCCCGAAACGTCAAGCTTTCCTGCTCTTATGATGCTGTTTGGCCTGCTGTGTTCATCCAGCTCTACACCTTGTTATCTCAGATTCTCCAGCATCTGCAGTTCCTATTATCTATGATTCCAGATTCTGATCACTACCTTACAGTGGAAAGTCTGCACGAGTAGTCATCAGATGAGGACAGTTTCAGGCTGTGACATCTTTCTTATCTGGATAGTTTGCTGAAACTCATGTTTCACGCATAAATGCAGAACGGCTACCAGAAAACAATTGGAATACCATGGATTTCGCATTCTTTAGGAAATTAGTCCACAGTACGTTAATATCTATATATTTTATTCTGACTTTGTGTTTCACCTCTCATTGTCTAAGAGCTTACCCTTTCCACGACATCTCAAAAAGCTTATTAAGAATTATCAAATAAAGCCACAGTTCTTATATGCAACACAATTCATTAAAATAATTCCAATCACTTGAAGAATACAGAGCAACTATATTTTCTAGCCTTAAAGCAATTTTATGTGTAATCTAGGCCCGAAACGTCCAATTTTCCTGCTCCTATGATGCTGCTTGGCCTGCTGTGTTCATCCAGCTCCAGACCTTGTTATCTCGGATTCTCCAGCATCTGCAGTACCTATTATCTCTTATGTGTAATCATGTTCAATTCATTCAAAACAATGCTTTCTCTGAGATAGTGAGCAGGACCATGAGCAATTCACATTATATTTTTACAGCACTGAACATCTTCTGTACTGATTTTATAGCACTGAACAACACAGAGTTCTCAAATAGGGTCACTGGACCCAAAACATTAACTCTGCTTTCTCTCCACAGATGCTGCCAGACCTGCTGAGTTTTCACAGCAATTTCTGTTTTTGTGTCTTATTGAGTAGTTAGTCTTGGTGATATATTTAATTTCATGTAAAACACACAATAAAGGAAGACAGCTCCACTGATCATTTCTTAACATTGCACATTATGGACTCATTCGACATTGTGACCATTTTGGGCCATCAGTGAAATAAAGTAAAATTTGAAAGAACCGTGGATGCTGTAAATCAAGAACAAAAGCTCAGCAGGTCTGGCAGCATCTGTGAAGGAGAAAACAGAGTTAATGTTTCGGGTCCGGTGACCCTTCCTCAGAACTGATGGTGGCTGGGAAAACGTCAGTTTATATGCAGAAAATAGGGAGGTGGGTGGGTAGGGAGTAAACGATAGGATAGAGCCCGAAGAGAGAGAAAGACAGTTGGACAGACAAAGGAGTTGCTAACGATCAGGCTGGGAAGGTGAGTAGTTGTTAATGGGGACTGTCAGTGACTAACAACAGGGGGTGTGTAGTGGCAGGCTATGTGGTAACAAGGCCTGGTGTGTGGGCTGGGGGGCTGGGACATGGGAGAGTTTAGGCCCTAAAATTATTGAACTCAATATTGAGTCTGGTGGGCTGTAGGGTCCCCAAGCAGAAAATGAGGTGTTATTCCTCCAGCTTGCGTTGGGTTCACTGGAACACTGAAATAAAGTAGTCTACTTTGTTTCCAGGCATACACCCGTCACAGAGCAACCTATTTAAGTAAATCTTAAATTAAAAGCATGTACAATGATATTAAGCTCTTTTGCTTGCTAAGTAAGGTGACATTACCATGAGCACAACTATATTTTTGACATCTGAATACTGACTGCGGGTGCTAACACCCACTTGTAACCTGAGCTTCTTTACTTAATCTCATACAGCCTCAGTTGAAAATCTGATTCCAAATATAATCAAATAAAACTTGGATGGATACTTGCTAAGATAGATCAAAAATGCTAATCA
This sequence comes from Ginglymostoma cirratum, assembly GCA_024137785.1. Taxonomy (NCBI): domain Eukaryota; kingdom Metazoa; phylum Chordata; class Chondrichthyes; order Orectolobiformes; family Ginglymostomatidae; genus Ginglymostoma; species Ginglymostoma cirratum. The sequence goes on along the minus strand of JAHRHZ010000047.1, from coordinate 6,307,634 downwards.
AAACAAGTCACAAAAGCAAGCATTGGTATGTGTTCGTCAGATGCAAATGGGTTTCCAACTGTTTTTGAATGTTGACTATGCAATATTGAGATCTCACTGATTCTTTGGGTCCGCTGGTGCAGTCGTGGCAAAAGTAACAAAAACTGACTGTGTGAGTTAAGCATCAACAAACTGTCAAAGGCAATATTTCTTGAATTTCCTCTTCCGCCCCACCTAAAATACTACAGATTTTTAAAATATATTTTGGTATAACTTGTCTTCATCACATTGCTTTAGTGCTGCAGTTTGTTAAAGATAGCAAATGTTGTATTTAAGCCAACTAGAATGAATCATTGCTGAGGGTAATGTTGTTCTCCCACATTATTCCCCTACTCCTTATAAACATCCTTTCAGTTTTGAGTTTGGAGACATAAGTCAAGCTTGAAAATCCATTTCCACTTCCAAAGTTATACTGAGTGAAACTGGGAGATGCAGCCTCGAATATGTCTTGCAGGACTTCCAACAGTTTGCTATTCACAGTTGGTGCAGTCTCTTTACCGTTACTGTTGCAGATAATCACAAAGCTTTAGCAATTACTGCTGCTGACTTTGCAACAACTGCAATATATTTGTTCTAAATTTTGTGTTGGAACACCAAAGGGACTTTCATAGAAAAAAATCACTCCCTGTCTAAACTGAAATCCGTCTCATGTTAACTGCAATGATAGACTGAATCTGACTGCCTTAGTTTCTCATTGTCAGTTGGGATTATTCCTGGTCCCAATCTCTTTGGGTTTTTGAGATCTGACCAGCAGGAGACAGCACAGGCAGTTCCTTCCAATTAAGATGCAGACAGGAAAGCACTGTCTGTTCTGCCAAGGGAAGTGGGGAAGAGTGGGGAATTGTTGGAGCAGTGCAGCTGCTCCAACATTCCACGCATAGTGATCAGTGGTCAATGTGGATTGCAGCAACGACTTTGGGATCCGGAAGTTATAGCGCCAGTGACCCGGGTTCGATCCCAGCCTCAGGTAACTGTCTGTGTGGAGTTTGCATATTCTCCCCATGTCTGCGTGGGTTTCATCTGGGTGCTCCAGTTTCCTCCCACAGTCCAAAGATGTGCAGGTTAGGCGGATTGACCATGCTAAATTGTCCATGGTGTCCAGGGATGTGCAGGATTAGCCATGGGAAATGCAGGGTTACAGGGATGGGGTTGGGGGAGGTGGGTCTGTGTGGGATGCTCTTTGGAGGCTCAGTGTAGACTTGATGGGCTGAATGGTCCAGCGACCCTTCCTTAGCACATTGTTTTGGTTTGTTCGTGTCTGTCTGCACATGTATCTAGGTGTTAGAAAGGGGGTCAGAGTTTTAACTAGTGAAGTCATATGTTGATACTTCATAGCTGCATATTTGAAATTAGAATTTATATATTTCTAATGAATAGAAGTTTTGATTAACTACAGGGACCTGGTCAGTGTTTTCCACTAACTTCAGACAGATAAACCAGGACTTTGTATGCTTCATTTCAGTCATTAACTTTGCGGTGATCACAGGGGTAGTGGAGATTAGAATCAGTGCATTTTCCTGACTGGGTTCTAACAGAAGTGAAAATAAAAGTGGGGAAAGTTCAGTAGAACATCTGCACAACACTTGAATGAGAGAAATTCCAAGCCTATTCAACTTGACATTCCCATTTTGCCAACTAGCATTGCTATTGCAGAGTTCCATTACAGAATACACATTTTAATAATCATTTATTTCTTTCACAATCAGATATTCGTTAATCTATTTTTAAAGAATATAACCATTGGCTTCAGTTTAATCTCTAATCTTTCTGGTGGTTGCCCATTAATTTGCCTATCATTCCAAATGGGTTCTGCCACTAAGTTATGAAGGATCAACATATAATATTCCCCAACTTACAGTCGCTGTAAATGTTCAGGTTGCATTTCACCATGTGACTATCATTGACAGTAGCTTTGTATTGACTGGATACTTTCAGTTAATGATTGATAATCATTGCAACCTTCTTCTGCCTTCACTCTTATGAACATACATCCAATGATCATGCAGCCATATTGCACATTTCCTGCACCTGAATGTGTTACTTAGTTTTAACTAATTAAATATCTGCTGGTATTCAACGCCATTTGGGTCAAATACCATTAAAATCCCAATTTGGGTCATTTAACTATGGAGTTTGAAATGTCAGTAGCAAACTTAAACAGCTATGATCCTGACTTTTCCTTCGCCTTATTTTACATTAGCAACGGATCCAGAAAGAGTATTTGCGCAACTCCGCTAGTCATTGGTTCCTCAATAACTAATTTTTTATACCATAACTATCATTTCTCTAATGCTAACCCACTTTCATTTCCTCTACATCGGGGAAACCAAGCGGAGGCTTGGGGACTGCTTTGCAGAACACCTGCGCTCGGTTCGCAACAAACAACTGCACCTCCCAGTCGCGAACCATTTCAACTCCCCCTCCCATTCCTCAGATGACATGTCCATCCTGGGCCTCCTGCAATGCCACAGTGATGCCACCCGAAGGCTGCAGGAACAGCAAATCATATTCAGCCTGGGAACCCTGCAGCCCAATGGCATTAATGTGGATTTCACAAGCTTCAAAATCTCCCCTCCCCCAACCGCATCCCAAAACCAGCCCAGCTCATCTCCACTTCCCTAACCTGTTTTCCCTCTCACCTCAAGCCACACCCCCATCTCCTATCCACTAACCTCATCCCGCCCCCTTGACCTGTCCGTCTTCCCTGGACTGACCTATCTCCTCCCTACCCCCCTACCTACACTCACCTTTACTGGCTCCATCCCCGCCTCTTCGACTTGTCTGCCTCCTCTCCACCTATCCTCTCCTCTATCCATCCTCTAACTGCCTCCCCCTCTCTCCCTATTTATTTCAGAACCCTCTTCCCCTCCCCCATTTCTGATGAAGGGTTTAGGCCCGAAATGTCAAGTTTTCCTGCTCCTATGATGCTGCTTGACCTGCTGTGTTCATCCAGACCCATGCTTGTTACCCCACTTTCAGATCTAACTGGCCAAATTATTATGAAATCCACACATCGATATGTTCTTAAAAGACTTGGACGCAGCTTCATAATCACTAAATATATCATCACCATTTAGATGCTCCTCAACCATTAATTTACCTTTCTCGTCAAAGGACTCTGTCAAATTTGTAACTTGTGATTTATAATTTCTCTACAAATTTACCCATTATGGCCTCTGTGTTTCAGGTGAAAAATGACAGCGTTCAATAAAACACTCAATTATTTCCTCATGACTATCACTGATCTGACTGCTATACAGTTTTGGAAATTTTTATCTCACTCCTTTCTTTCAATATTGGCATTAAGTGTGCCTTAGGACCAATGTTACCCTGCAATTACAAACATGTTAGAAATGAAATAGATAACTTTTCAGGTCTGGTACAGGATATACACTTGGATATACACTTAGTTTACTGTTTCTTTTTACAAACTGTCCTGCAGTGTGTCCTTGGCAATTTTCTCATTTTATTGCTAAAAGTATTATCTGAAATCTCACCTACTTCATTGAAAGAGGAAAAAAAGGCACAGGAAGGGGAGTGCAGGTAAATTTGAGTGTGACTATTTTGCCAGGGTTTCTAAGATGGCCAGTTAGGATTCCAAGTGCTCATTTGTTAGTTGGGGATATGGTGAAGCAAACATTGGTTATTAAGATTCTGATTATTTAAAACATTTAATGCTTAATTGACTCGTATCAGTACTGGTGATAATGCAATTATAGGATTTTAAAAATTCATCTGGTTCACTGAAGTCCTTGAGGGAAGCAATCTGCTATCCTCGCATAGTGCCTCGCTACCTGACTCCAGACTGACATCAATGTGATTGACTTTTAACTTGTCTCTGAAACAGCCTAGCAATTCACTCAATTATATCAAACCACTATGGAAAATCAGGACTGAGGGCATATCTACATCACACAGGCTGGTGTGGTTCAAAAAGCACTTCCCGGCCACCTTCTCAAGGGCAATTAGGGATAGACAATAAATGCTGCCCACAGAAGTAACTCCTACAGCCAACGAAATAACATACCAAACAACTCCTGGGGTTTTGATAGCCTAGCGGTATTACTGCTTGACAATTTAATCCAGAGATGCAGTAATGTTCTGGGGACTTGGGTTTGAATGCCACCACGGCAGATAGTGGAATTTAAATTCAATAAAAACCTGGAATTAAAAGTCTAATGGTGACCATGGTGATTGTCGGAAAAACCCATCTTGTTCACTAATGTCCTTTACAGATGCAAATCTGCCATCCTTGCCCAGTCTGTCCTAGATGTGACTCCAGGCCTCCAGTAAAGTGGATGACTCTGAACTGCCCTCCAAGCAATTAAGGTAATAGTGCTGGAAGCCCACATCCTGCTGATGAGTAGAAAAATTCTTTGGAGCTTATTAGCCAACTCAATTTGAGTGTAGAGACGACTAGCTTACGACACCTGAAAATAACATGCTGAACACAGGAAGGGACTACTGTAGCTTAGCAAGATGGAAAATATAATATTCCTCATGTTCTCACAATTTATACAACAGCGACATTATTCCATCAAAACAAAGGTTTTGTTTCACAGTAATATTGTTTAAGTATGTCATCAATGTAATGCTCAGTGGTATTCATTTACAAAAATATCAAATTATGATTTACCTGTGTTTTTATCACTATCTCAGAGTGATCAGGCACATAGAAGTTTGATAGTGGAGACAGTTCTTCTGAAGCAACGAACTGAAACTTCTGAGAAATTTTAAAAGGTACTTCATCCAAGTAAGTTGAGGTTCCTCCTGTACAATAAAGTAGGTAAATTTAAAAATATGGCCTTGTGCTGTAGACAGATCTACCAGATATGCTTATGGTTTATTTTATGAAGCCATTATCACCATTTAAAGGTGTTACAGTCCCAGCTGGTAATACTACCAGACAAGTCAGGTCTCAGAAATCAAACCTGGCTTTCACAGATCATATGTTTTGTTTCTGTTTAACGTGGTAGTCCATCACTGAGACATGCATGAGGCTGCAGATTTTCTTTAACTTTTTCTTTAATGGGATTGAAATATAATACACAAAAGAAATAAATAAAAGCAGGGTTAGGAAGATCGTAAAACAAAGTTTCCACTTGTTTTCTAATATTTTCTGCTACACAAACTCAAATTCGGAGAAATTACATCTCATCACTCAACTTCTCACTGTTCTACACAATTGCCTCCTCAATTGCCTCCTAACTGTTCCTTTGCCATAAACTTGGGGAAAATTGACAGTCTTTTCCTGTTATGGACCAGATCAGACCCCTCAAAATATTTTAAGAAGGTAGCTTAGACCCTAACTTTTTCTTATTTTAAAGCCAAATGTAAAGTGTCTGTTCCTGATGCAACGCGACTGGTCAAACTACTCGACTTTAAGCAAAACACAATTTATTTAAACAGTATGGTTAAAATACAACCAAAGGAAGAAGAATTTAGAATAACTTAGCTGTATTGGAAAACTTAACAGGATAATAAATACAGTAATTATTACTAAGTAACTGATCCACTATAGTAATATCCCATAAACACACCCGTTGGCAAAAAGGAAGATTCAGACACAGATTCTCACATGCAGTTCTCCAATCCTGGAGGATAAAGCATCAAAAGAAATTCAGAGAGAGTAGCAGCTAGGAGACATTCACTGAAGATTCCAACTCTTTTGAGAACCTAATAGCTTCTGCTTAAAGCTAAATCTAAAGACTAGAAAAATCTAGAAGGTCTAATCTGTGAAAGCTGGCCATGTCTAGGCTGCTTCCATTGTTCCAATTTACTGCTCCCCACTGGGTCAAATTATTTTGAAAGAACATTAATCTGATAATCCCTATTCAAACAACATGCAATATTTAACAAGTAATGTCAGCTTCCAAATATATCCGAGGAAAAATACTGATGTTAAATGAAGGGTCTAGGCCCGAAACGTCAAGCTTTCCTGCTCCTATGATGCTGCTTGGCCTGCTGTGTTCATCCAGCTCCACACCTTGTTATCTCGATGTTAAATATAGTGATAGCTTGGGTCATGGCTGACATTCTCATCTCAGTCAAAAAACTTTGGGATGCAAGCTCTGCTTAAAGACTTGATCACATAATCTGGGGTGATACTTCCTGGACCTGAGTGCACAAGATAACTACACATTGTAATCCAGACCCAAGACAATTGTGAAATTTAAACCCTATCTGCCAATTCAGGTGGATGTAAAAGATCCAAAAGTGTTATTTGAAGATGGTCAGGGGAGTTCTTTTTGGAAATCTGTCAACACTTTTCCCTCTGACAAATAACAAAGTGGTGAGCTGTTTACTCATCTTGCATGCTACTTGTGGGACCTTAATGTCTATAGATTGTTGTTTCTAACTACATGCAACAGCCAATGAATACATTTCAAAAGGCATTCATTGGTCATAAGGCACTTTAGAATGTCCTCAGGATGAAAGCCACCACATAAATGAAAAAGGGGTTAATTCTTTCCTGCATTCCTGCTCCTCTGATGCTGCCTGGCCTGCTGTGCTCATCGAGCTCTACACCTTGTTGTCTCTATATAAATGCAAAATCTACCTTTCTTAAACAGTCCAGAAATGAGTGAATATATTCTTTAACATAGGAATAAAAAAGAAATACTAGCTGTATAAAGGTTACTAAAAAGTAGTAGCAGGCACTAGCTATTTGCTAAAAAAAGGGTAAAGGGCCATAGATATTTACAGTGCAGAATGAAGTCATTCAATCCTTTTAGGGTAATCATAGCCCCCATTTGTCTCCAAGTTCCATGAACCTGGCAGGAATTTTCAATAGTGCCAGAAGCCAAATAATTTTAACTCTTTAAATGTATTTTAATAATAAAATGTAGGCAAATATTTTTGCAAACTATCTGTCAAGCCAGGTGGTGAGAAGCTTCTTTCTCTCATTTACCATAAAGCAAAACAGTCTATCAAGCAGTTAACATGATATCTCCCTATTGAGTACATTTCTTTCTCTCTGCAGTAGTTGACATTTTGTCTGAAATTCGTTTTGGATCCTTCCACCAAATAGCCTTGTACCGGCACAGCTTGTTCCACTTTGGCATTAAAATTCTTTGACTGTTTTCTTGAATGGAAGCCCATTGGCTATTTTCAAGATGATAAGCAGTGCTCAAGGCCAGCTAATAACGTGTAATTCCTGTTTTCTGAAGTTGAGAACTCTAAATAGACACTAAAGCAGCCAGTCTTTGTGGAAATCTCGTAACTGACTAAGACCCAGTTCATACGCATTCAGTGTTACACCTTTGTCCATCAGTAATCTGTCCAGTCTCCTCTCAATGAATGAAAGGATCTGAAATTTGCTGTACTATACATATAACAATGTAACCACATTCATTTAGCCACAGTTACTTTGCTCTCAAGTCATACAATTAATACATTTCAATACAGCACAGGAACAGGCCCTTTGGCTCACCAAGCCTGTGCCAATTCTTATCCTTATTTAGAGCTGCTACTTATTGCCTACGCACAGTTTCTATCCCTCTGTTCGCCTCCTGTTCACATGCCTTAAACATTACTAATGTGCTTGTTTCCACCACCTCCACTGTCAGTGCATTCCAAGCACCCACCATTCTCTGTGAAAAACTTTCACTGTAATTCTCCCCTAAACATTCCCTCTCTCACCTTGAACCTGTGCCCTCTTGTCATTGATCTTTCTACCCTGGGCAAAAGCCTCTGAATATCCAACCTATCCATGCCTCTCATAATTTTGTAGACCTCTGTCAGGTCATCCCGTCAGCCTCTGTCTTTCCCGTGAAAACAATCCAAGTTTATCCAACCTCTCCTCATAACTAAAACCCTCCAGACCAGGCAACATCCTGGTAAACCTCCGCATCCTCTCCAAAGCATGCACATTCTTCTGGTAGTGTGGCAACCAGAACTGCACACAACATTCTGAATGTGGCCTAAGTTTCATAAAGATGTAACATAACTTGTCAACTTTTATATTCGATGCCCCGGCTGATGAAGGCAAGCGTGCTGTATGCCTTCTTGACTATTTTATCCACTCGTGGTGCCACTTCCAAAGATCTGTGGACCAGTATGCCCAGACCACTCTGTATGTCAATGCTTCTAAAGGTCCTGCCATTTATTGCACAATCCACACCTGAATTTGATGTACCCAAAATGCATCACCTTGCATTTGTCTGGAAAAACTCCATCTGCCATTTTCCTGCCCAAATCTGCAACTTACTGATATCCTGCTATATCCTTTGACAATCCTGCTCACTATCTGCAACTCCACCAATTTTGGTGTCATCCGCAAACTTACTAACCAGACCACCTACATTTTCCTCCAGATCATTGAAATATATATATTACAAAGAACGAAGGTCCCAGCACTGATCTCTGTGGGACACCAGTAGTTACTGAGCTCCATTCCAAAAAGCACCCTTCCACCAAAACTCTGTCTACTGTGACCAAGCCAGTTTTGTATCCATCTAGTCAGCTCACCCAGATCCCATCAGACTCTACCTTCTGTACACCCTGTCATGAGGTACCTTATCAAATTCCTTGCTAAAATCCATGTAGACAACATCCACTGCCCTTCCCTCATCAATCATTCCTGTTACCTCCTCAAAAAACTCTACCAAATCAGGGAGACATGACCTTCCCACACAAACCCATGCTGCCTGTCACTAACAAGTCCATTCATTTTCAAATGTGAATAAATTCCGTCTCTCATTATCTCCTCCAATAACTTGCCCACCGTTCACATCAGGCTCACTGCCCTGTAATTACCTGGGATTATCTCTGTTTGTCTTCTTAAACAAAGAAACAAATTGACCATTCTCCAGTCTTTTGGAACCTTGCCTGAGGCCAAAGAGGATGCAAAGTTATCTGTTAAGGCCCTTGTTATTTCCTCCCTTGCCTCCCACAGCATCTTGGGACAGATCCTATTTGGCCCTGGGGACTTGTCTTCTTTAATATTTTTCAAAACACTCAACATTTCCTCCTTCATTATTAGAGACAGTAGGAACTGCAGACGCTGGAGAATCTCAGATAACAAGGGTCCAGGCCCGAAACGTCAGCTCTCCGGCTCCTTTGATGCCGCTTGGCCTGCCGTATTCATCCAGCTCTACACCTTGTTATCTCTCCTCCATCATTATGTTGACCTGCCTGAGAGTATTCACACACCTTTCCCATTCCTTAACATTTTGATTTGGTTTGATTCACTGTTGTCAAATGTACCCAAGTGTAGTAAATGATTTTTGTTTTGCAGGCCGTACAATCAGATCGTAACATACAAGGTCAAACAGATCATAGGGTGTTTAGACAGAGTGAGGCACACAAGGTTACAGCTGCATAGGAAGTGCACAAAAGAAAGATTAGCATTAGATTTGAAAGTAGAGAGGTCCATTCAGTTGTCTCATAACAGCACAGAAGAAGCTGTTCTTGAACCTGTTAGTACTCATGTTCAAGCTTCTGTACATTCTGCCTAATAGAGGAGGTTGAAAAGAGTATTACTGGTGTGGGAGGGTCTTTGATGATGTTGGCTGCCTTTTCACGGCAATGAGAAGTGTAGATGGAATTCATGGATTGGAGTTTGGCTTGCGCAATGGTCTGGGCTGTGCACTCAACTTTCTGTAGTTTCTTATGATCGTGGGCAGAGCAATTACCATTCCAAGTCGTTATGCACCCAGATAGAATGGTGCATCTGTAAAAGTGGTGAGGGTCCTTATGGATGTGCTGAATTTCCTAAACCTCCTGAGGAACGAGAGGCATTGTTGTGCCTTCTTGACTGTTGCATCTATGTGGGTGGTCCAGGACAGATTCTTGCTTCTTATCACTCCTAGGAACTTGATGCTCTCGACCCTCTCCAATTCAAAAATCCTTCATGCCCTTTGGTGAATACCGATGTAAAGTAGTCATTAAGGATCTCACCCACTCCCTCTGGTTCCACACATACCTCTCTCCTTTATCCTTGAATGGGGGCCTACTCTTTCCCTAGCTGCCCTCTTGCTCCTAATATTGGCATAAACTAATATATGTATAAGCAAGTTATATAGTTGAGATTTGTTATTTTAAGGTAATAACGTTTTGTTTCAAATCCTCACTATGCTGCAATCTTCAGGTTCTAGACTTTAACTTGGTTGTTGATTTGAGCCAGATTAATGTTTCAATTGTGATACCCATTAAAACAGGGTTTTGATAATAATTGATAAAAAAACTTATTCATCTGCATAAAACCTATGACATTATGTTGTACTATTAGTCTAATTTTCTTATTGCCCTTCGTTCACTTTCAAGAAGAAAATTGTTCCAATTTTGTTTACATATATTTCAGATTCTTCAGCTGGCTATTTTTCTAAATGGATGGCATGTGTTGAAGTTTTGTAAAAAAGGTTTGTTCATGGGGTGTGAATGTTGCTGGCTGGGCTAGCATTCATTGCTCATCCATCATTGCCCAAAGAGCAACTAAAGAGTCAACCCCATTGCTGTGTGTCTGGAGTCACACGTAAATCAGATTAGGTAAAGACTAGCAGACTTCCTTCCCTAAGGGATGTTAGTGATCAGATGGGTGAAATTGGCATGACTTTGCCATATTGCATTTTAGAATGTTAGTTTTAGCACAGCAATTGCTTAACTTTTAAACTGTGAAGTTATGGTAGCATTGATCTAAATAATTATTCAGTCAGGACCACCATTTATAGATATTTTTTATATGGATAAAGTTTGACTTTGAATATTTAAGCATAATGTTTGTGCAATTAGATAGGATTTTTATTTCTGGTGTTCCAAGATAACACAATTAACTGTTTGTGATAACGATTCAAGAAATGGTAATTTTTAACTTAGCTGAGAAAACTTGGTGAAAGGTTGAGATCTAAATATGAAGATAATATAAAAATAAATAACTGACATTTCTATAATGCTGAATCATATCTGAGGATGCATTTAGCCGATAGCTATTGCATTAATGTGACACGGATAATGCAGCTAGGCTGTAAATAGATCTAAACTTACAGCTTGAACGCTCAAGTAATATCTTCAAGTGTTTCAGGTTCAGTCAAGTGCCACCGACAGTTTGGGAACGTTGGGATTACATTAGGAATAGTTATTTCTGCAGAACTGGCCATTCAAAGGCCACAGCGCACAGTCGCACTGCAACTAAGGACAGTTGGTGGGGTCCCAATACCGGAAAACCAACAATGAGGCCATCCAACTCAGAGGAGGGATTACCCTGTTAAAGCAGGTAAGCAAGAGAGAATGAACCTGAGTCTCAGCACTTTTAAAACTGTTGAAATTATAAATGCCCATTGAATACCAGACCACCACTGTGGAGCAGGAACCCTACCAGAAGACGACCTGAGCCACAGCAGTACTAATTAGTAAAGTGGGAAACCACCCTTCCTTTGGCTGGTGTTCAACCATGAACCATAAACCAGGTGCTACTTCCCCTAGTGGTTCCTCTGTCCACGCCCAATGTGTTTTGAAAATCTAGCCATTTCCCGCCCCCCTCCCACAGTTGTCATAGCCATCCTGATACCACAATGCAACTCTGAAGTCCATTTGGGACCTCATTCAGTTTAAGGTCTGGCCTGGAGATGTGTCACGATATGTCTGAACACATTGATTTAAAAAAACAGCAGTGGTCACATGACCTAATAGGTAAGACAACTGACTTCCATGTGAACGGAGGAGCCATCAGAAGATTGCAGGTTCAAGTATTGTTGCGATATTTTAGGAAGGATTCTAGTGGGGCAATGATAATGTCCCCTGCTCTGGGCTAGAAGGTCTAGGTTCAAGTACTACCTGCTCCAAGCATGTGCCATAACATCACTGAGCAGGCTGATTATAAAAATATCTACAATAAAAAAAAAAATTAGCGCAAACCTGGAACCATTCTTGACCGATGCTGAACTTACAGCTTAAGCACGTAAGTAATATTTTTAAGTGCTTCAGATGCAGCAGAAGGTTTACTCCTGTAACAGGAAGATTCGATATTTCTCAGTAACACTGGGGTACCCACAAGTCCATGAAACCTCTCCTTGTTATTTAAGCCTTGGAAATGTGTAATTGTTCTAGCCAATCTGTATTATATTTCCTCCGGATCTGGGGCTCAAAACTGAATGCCACGCTCCAGGTGAGGTCTCATCAGGTTGAGCCTCCCTGAGTGAGCATTGAAGAATTTTGCAATGTAACTCATTATTCTAACTTTTGCAAAAACACACACTATCTGATGATTTGCTTTAACATAATGGGTGAATATCTATAAACACACAAAAGAACAGCAATGGACGAGTGGACAGCACAGGAAAGAAAGCTGGTATTGTTATTCTTTATTTAAATGAATATTTAATTGATAAATACCAAGTTTAAAAAATAATCTGAGATAAAAAGTACTGCAGATGCTGGAGAAGGGTCTAGGCCCGAAACGTCAAGTTTTCCTGCTCCTATGATGCTGCTTGGCCTGCTGTGTTCATCCAGCCCCACGCCTTGTTATCTTTAAAAAATAATCTCTCCCTTTCACTAACTGGGAGCCTTTAACTCTGTTGGTCGGCTGTGATTTTCCTTTCATATTTATAAAGATCTAGAGAGTTTTTTTTTTAGATCAGGAGTGGCACATGTGGTGGCTACATTACCCTCTACCCATGAACTTGGAGAGCGCAGAGCCACTGTTTAACTGTCACCGACCAATCAGGAAAAGTCCCCAGATGTTCACAAACCCTAGTTTAAGGACTTCTGCCTTAGACCAGGTTCAAGGGAGTCATTGAGGCTACACTGACCAATCTATTCTAATCCCACTTTCCCACACTTGGCCATAGCCTAGAATGTTACGACATTTCAAGTGCTCATCCAAGTACATTTTAAAAGGTGTGAGGTTTCCCGCCTCAATGACCCTCCTAGGCAGTGTATTCCAGATTCCCACAGTCCTCTGCGTGAAAATCATTTCCTCAAATCCCCTCCAAACCATGTCTTTCACCTTATAATTATGCTCCCTCATTATTGACCCTTCAACTAAGGGCAACAGCTGCTTTCTATCCACCCTGTCCATGTCCCACAATCTTACACACCTTAATCAAGTCCCCGCTCAACCTTTTCTGCCCAAAGAAAACAACCTGAGCTTATCATGGCTGAACTGCTCCACCCCAGGCAACATCTTGGTGAATCTCCTCTGCACTTGCCCCACTGCAATCACATCCTTTCTATACTGCAGTGACCAGAACAAACACAGTACTCCAGCTGTGACCTCAGCAAAGTTTTGTACAGCTGCAAAACAGCCCCACTAATGGAAAGGTCCTGACCCAAAATGTCAGCTTTCCTGCTCCTCTGATGCTGCCTGACTTGCTGTGTTCATCCAGCTCCACACCTTGTTATCTCTGACTCCAGCATTGGCAGTTCTTACTATCCCACTAATGGGAGGTGGTCTGGGGGTCTCAGGCATTTTGCAACTTTCTTCACCACCTTGCCCAATCTGGACCTAACCAACTACTAGTCTGCTAGTCAATAAAAGTCTTTTCTGATCTGATTATGACTTTACACTCTATCACCCTAAACCATCAATGAATCAGTTCAGCTCAGCTTTGACTACATTCAATATTTCTGCCTCCTGCTCTCTAGGAAGAGAATTCCAAAGAGGAATTCCTCCTCATCTCAGTGTTAAACGGGAGACTCCTGTCTTTACATTCTCCCAGGGTGACTGAGATATCCACGAGAGGTGGACGGTGTAAGACTGATTGACCTGGTGTCTTCAAGAGCCAGATGGTCACTGTTTCATTTAGAAGGAGATTGGTACTGAGCAAAATCACCCACAAATGTTACCGCAAAAAAGTACCAGCTCGCATTGCCTTACCGTCCATATATTACTTACCTAAACTGCTGTAAACTTCATTCCCCGGGCTGCCCATTGTTACCACAATTGAAACACTCTTTGAGAAAGAGGAAAACGATGACGTGAAGATGTAACCTTTTTGGCGCTGAACTCTGCCACTGACACACACAAATGGCTCGAAAATATGCTAAAAATAGAAACGTGCAAATGTGCATGTGCTTGTTTCTTTCGTCAGCCTGTTAATTGTATTTCAGGTTTATTGCAGATTATACTTCAGGCGGCTTCCGACGGCACCCCTCCCCCTTCTTTGGTGGAGCGTATGTTTGTAATTAAACTGCGGGAGTGTAGGTCGAACGCAGGTTAATCTCCAGAAAGATTATCCCGATTAAACATGTCACTTCTACGTGAGTAGAAGTTCAATAAGCAGATTTGCCTGGCGTGACCATGTTACCACTACAGATGTACAAGAAATTACATATCGAAGCTTACATCTAGTGTTTGTGAAAAGTCCCAGTCCTTGCATTAGTTCTCCCTTCTCCACCCCCAACCTTCTAAAAAAAAACTGACCTTGAAGGAGGACCTAAACAACTCATTCGCAGAGGCGAATGTTTATTCCAGGGATACAGATTTCAGGTAAATTAGCAACTATTGCCTCAATTATGTATAGTAAACCTACAAGAAAGCTCCCATTTTGCAATATTTCCAATGCAACGTTAAAATAGTTCCTCTCAATGGATGTGGAGCTGGATGAACACAGCAGGCCAGGCAGCATCAGCGGAGCAGGAAAGCTGACGTTTCGGGTCTGGACGTTCCTGCTGCGCTCATGCTGCTTGGCCTGCTGTGTTCATCCAGCTCCACACTGTGTTATCTCTGACTCCAGCATTGGCAGTCCCTACCATCTCCTCTCAATGGATGTTATCTTAGTGCCAAAATATTGCTTGTGTTTATGAGCTGTCGATCAATCTTTGCTTTATTGGTAAGTAATTATGGATTGAATTGAATTGGAAACTCCTTGACAAAATACCTAAACATCTGGCCGGGAAATTAGATTGTAGAAGCATGCCCACCTCCGCAGGCAATAAGGGAATGGCTGAGCTTGGTCAGAAATACACACTGGAAATGTACACTGCCTGGGAGAAAAAGTGGACTAGAAAAACTCACAGGGTCTGGATGGGCTTGAGGGAGATTACCTTTTTTTAAAAAATGTCGTATTTTCTGATTTATTTAAACTTAAAAGTTATTAATAGGCTACTGTTAGTTGGGGAGAGGGATAGTAGGAGAGGAAAGAGAGCCGGTAGCATAGTAATAATATGACTAGACTAGTAACTATTAACCCCATAGTCTGGGGACATGAGCTCAAATCCCACCAGCACCACAGAAACTGCTCAATCTTAATTCAATTAAAAAAACATGGAATTGTAAAGTTAGTCATAGTAAAGGTGACTTCACTCTATCATCAATCATAGTTAAAAATTCAGCTGGTTACTTTCAGAGGACGAAATTTGCCATTTTACCCAATCTGGTCTACGTTGGACCCCAGACTATGGCTGATTCTTTGCTGCCCTCTGAAATGACCTAGGGAACCACTCATTTCCAGGGCAATTAGAGATGGGCAACAAATGTTGGTCTTGTCAACAACATGCATATCCCATGAAAGAGTTAAAGAAAAGTGCTTACAGAACAATGCTACGACATATACTCATAGATGATTAATACAAGCTTTTTATTTAAAATGGAGCATCTTTTGTAACCACAGGTTTCCTTAAAAAAATCAATGTGAGAATTAAGAATGATCTTCTTGTCAGTGTTAATGTGACTGGAACAGGTGACGTTTAGCTGCCTGACAGGGCACAGCTAGAAATTCCTCTGATAAAATACTTATTGCAAAATAGTTTGGTGTTTTTCCAAATATCTTCTGTCAGATGGTTAAAAATACATAGTTGTTAGTTTTAAGTGAAAGAAAAACATCATAATAATGGGGCAATCAGATCAGAAAAATTCAGATATACAAGAGTTATATTTGTCCACTGGAAACTGTCCAACTCCAATGATCATACCAAAAATCCAAACTGAATGTCCAGGTTCGCAAAATACATTAAAACTGCTATAGCAGTGTTTTACGCCTAAACTCAAACAGTCATAAAAGTCATAAAAACAAAAGAACTGTGGATGTTGGAAAACAAAAACTGCTGGAAAATCTTAGTAGGCCTGGCAACATTGGCGGAGAGAAATCAGGGCTAATGTTTCGGGTCCAGTGACCCTTCTTCAGAACTGAGTGGAACTCTTCAGAAAAGTTCTGAAGAAAGGTCTCTCAACCCAAATTGCTAACTCTGATTTCTTTCCACAGATGCTGCCAGACTTGCTGAGATTTCCCAGCAATTTCTGTTTTTGAATCATGTAAGTCTTATAGTGTCTGGCCCTTCACCTTGATGGTTTCTAAGCTTACTAAGTTCAAAGGGTGAGAAATCAAAGACAGGACAAAGAACATTCTTAATTTTAATATTTCTAGAAAAATATTACCTGCAGGAAACTTTACAAAAACTGCTGTTCAGCCCATAAGTGAACAATCTTGTGGTGTGATTTCAATACCATAATTATTATTTAATATTGCTTATTGTTGGGAACCAGGTTTGGGAAGAGAAATGCTTTCCTCAAACTACCTTCGTAACAAACTGTTATCGTAGAAATTGCTCTGTGCAATCTATTAGAGAGACATGTCACTGGTCAGCTGAATGGTTGACAGAATCAGTAATTACTGATTAGAGCTTGGTGGGATGATGGACAGAACATTTCCTAAGCCGGTGGGAAATGAGCCTAATAATAACACCAGCACTTGCACTACCCCAGTGTAGTCATCTCATATAACAAACATTTAGAAAATGCCCTAAGTGGTAGGGAAACATCCCAAGTTACTTCAAGGAGCATGAGAACAAAACCTGACACAGAAAAGGAGATTTTATGAAGACTAATTAGAAACTTGATCAAATATGTTTCAGAAATAGTAGGAACTGCAGATGCTGGAGAATCTGAGATAACAAGGTGTAGAGCTGGATGAACACAGCAGGCCAAGCAGCATCACAGGAGCAGGAAAGCTGACGTTTTGGGCCTAGACCCTTCTTCAGGTCTAGGCCCAAAATGTCAGCTTTCCTGCTTCTGTGATGCTGCTTGGCCTCCTGTATTCATCCAGCTCTACACCTTGATCAAATATGTAGGTTTAATCAGGGTCTTCCAGGAAGAGTGGGAGGTCGAGAGGCAGAGAAGTTTAGGAGGAAACTTTGAATTTAGGAATTGGCAGGTATTTGGCGTTGGGGAGTTTGAACTCGGATCCTACCAGCAGTCTGGGTGTCAACACCATGTGGAGTGTAGCAGTTCAAGGTGATGCAGCAACACCTTCTCAAGAGCAATTAGAGATGGGCAATAAACACTTTTTTAGCCAGTGACTCCTACATCCTAGAAATTAATTTGAAAAGAACTGTCCAGTGACAGGTGGCAAGCACAGCTGCCATTTTGCACGCTGGATTCTGCAAGGAACAATATACTGATTGGTCAAACAATCTAATTGTGCTCAACATTGCCCCTAACGTTGTCTCTCTCCGCATTCTCTCTCCAAAATCCTTGCATAACTCTCGATTTCGGAACCCAAAGTCAATGCTGCAATCTTTTTGAATCTTCTATGCTGCAATCCACATTGGCAACTGATCACTGTCCTTGGAATGTTGGAGTGGCTCCATGCAGATTAGAGTGAACAATCTTTGTGATGATGTTTGAGGAAATGGTGGGCAGAATTCTTCACTGGTCATCTCTAAATGGTGTCACGGGGTCTGTCATATCCAATTAAATCCCAGGCAGGCCTGGCTTCAAATTTACTCCAAAGCTATCCTTCAATATTGTGCTAGAGACTCAGTCGAGAAAAAGTACACAATTGCTGATTTGGAACTTGAGTCATAACTTAAGAGTAGTTCCAAGAGAACTAAGTTGATTGGGACTGAGAGCTGGAAGAAATCAGAGGTCTGACTAAAGAAATTGACCAACTACTTCTGGAAATAAGAACATCGAGCAAACAGTAAACCCAAAAGTATGAAAGGATGAAGGAGGTTTGACTGAAAGACAGGACAGAATCCATAAAACGGCAGGGATCTCCTAAATGAAAGTTGCATAAAGAACAGAAAATTAACAAAACCACAAGAGAAAAGGGAGAAGTAAAAAGCCTAAAAAGGAATGAAAAAACCCAAAAGGTAGCAAAAGTATATTTTATTATTCTGAAGTTCTCTTTTCCTATTAGTTGTAATGTTGTCTAAAAAAGATACCTTCAAAAAATTGTTTTCGTGCATGGTAAGTGCAGATTTTCATGATAAAGCCTAATCAATGTATGGAAGTATTTTATTTTCCTGGTACCAGACCTTGCAAGTCAGTCAGAGTTGTACTTTTGGAACACAGACAAACTGAGAGGTGATTTAATTTATATATGCCACATAAGAAGGGGCCCGAATAGAATGGAATATGAAGGATCTATTTTCATTTGTATAAAGATCAATTACACAGGGGTTTGTAGTGTGATGGGGGAAGGGGACTAATTTAAAGCAATTGGTGAAAGGTGAGAGTGCATTTGACGGGTATTCTTTTCACCCAGAGATCGGTGAAACTCACTGTCTGAAATGGAGGTGGAGGCAGAAACCATCACCACATTTAAAAATTGCTTAGAGAACTGTAACCTACAGGGCTGTGAACCAAGAATAGGCACGTTTTCAGCCAGTACAAACACAGTGGGCTTAATAGTCTCCTTCTGGGCCAAATTTTCCTGCTGTTACTTTTAATTGCATCAAAATTCTGGTTGCTTCAATCTGACATATGGTGTAACTTAGCTAACTTTAACCTGAAATTGTTCAATGCTACTGTGATCTTATGTCGCTCAATGCAGTCACATCTTGACCTGCTGCTCCAGTCTGCATCATCCTTAGTATTGTGGCAACATACTCGATGTTAAAATATTTTCACTGGTTACAAAAATTAAAACAAAGGTAATTTTACAAGTATTTGCCTTCATTTTAAGGATAACATGGATCAAAACCTTTTGCTCTATTTTGGAAAATATCTATATTTCTTGAGTTACTCCCTTGGAATTACTGCCACCTGGAGGTTAACAGGTTTTACTGCAGCTTTCGAAACCCGAAACAAAATACAGGATTTGAGATAACAAGGTGTAGAGCTGGATGAACACAGCAGGCCAAGCAGCATCAGAGGAACAGGAAAGCTGACATTTCGGATCTGGACCCTTCTTCAGAAAATACAGGATTTATTGTGTTCCTGTATCGGCATTTTCCTATCCCCTGTACAGCTATGCCTGAATTTACGATCACTATGGCACCAAAGATTTTGAATCGAATTTGTCATTTCAAATTTTCTCTCTCTCTCTAATCCTTCATGGTCTTTCCAAATTTGCCTAATCCTGCCTCTCAAATCTTGCTCACCATCTCAGAAAATTTTCAGTCACTTTAAATGGAAAACAAAAACCAATTAACCATTTTATTCTCTCTAAATGCAGTGGCACTGTATCATATATTTTACAAGGGAGAAGGCAATTCAGGCCAGTTACACCTAACTTCACTGTTCACAAACTTGAAGCTTTCCCAAATTTTTAAATCATTTAATGAGTCCTTAAGCCTCTCTTGCACAATGAGAAAACCCCCAGTTTTGGTAACCAATCTTCACTATTGTAACGTCTCATTCTTAATACTCTTTTTAACATAACGTTCAGCTGCTTTACTTCTGCAGGCACCAACATGGTTGGAGTGTGGGTTGAACTGCTTCAGTGGAAAGGTAGTGCATTTTACACTAATCCTCAGGAATGTGAAATTTGAGATGGGGAAAACAGAATGGGCATAAAACAGCTTTGTACTGCATCTGAGCAGCAGTCTTATGTTGAAAACATGTGAAATAAGAAGGTAGATAAGTTATAAGAGTGAATACAAACATACTGATTAATACTTTTCTTTCCCCACTTCTGCTTTTTTCCTGCTTTATTTAGATTTCACATGGCACACAACGTTCTTCTTTGAAAAGTAGTATTCTTAGGTTTTAAGCCAATATCACTGGAGTCAAAAATAGAAATTGCTGGAAAAGCTCAGCAGGTCTGGCAGCATCCGTGGAGAGAAATCAGAGTTAACGTTTCGGGTCCAGTGACCGTTCCTCAGAACTGGGTCAGTGACCAAAGGAAGAGACGACACAGTTTCCTGTTTCTCTGATGCTGCCTGGCCTGCTGCGTTCCTCCAGCTCCACACTGTGTTGTCTCTGATTCCAGCATCTGCAGTTCTTGCTATCTCTCAGTGACCAAAGAAAGGCTGATTTCAATTATGAAGCTGAAGGGAAGTAACCAACAGAGCACATTCACATTACATGAAACAGGCTCAAATTCTGGTACTAAAAAAGTGCCTTTTTAACTACTCAGCATAAGTAACCTTGTGAGAACAGACGAAACGTTGAAAAAACTACAAGGATAAGACCAAATGAATCAGCAAGCTCAGAAAACTACTTAAGTCGTCTGAATATTTAAAACATAATTTTTTGCACCCCTCAAAGAATTGCATTAGTTCCTGATTGATAGTGTGATTCATGTCACAAATCCAGAAGTGCTATTATTAACAACAGGCTCCATTAAAATGGGATATTTGCGTAAACTGAGATTGAAGTATATTCACAGACCCAACTACAATAACTACCAAACTAGTACCAAGTACAGTCAAAGCACAGGAAGGAGAATGTTAGAGAAATTAGTATTTCCGGTGGAAACTATAGTCACCTTTCAAAATATTGCAGATCTTCAGCTGTTATTTCTGAAAACTTCCCTCTGTGTGTACTTTCTGCTTTTCCTTTTCCTGCATCTGGAATTATAATTAAAACAAGTTCCAAATATATCCAGTGTGATGGTACTGTGCCTTTGAGGGATTTGTTCTGTGCAGTTTTTCATGCAGAGAGATGTTCGTAGTGGTGTTGAAACATCTGCTTGAGAAGCAGTGGGTAAACAGTTTTGAGCTCCCTGAGTATTTTTTTTTAAATTACAAAAGAAACATTAGTGGGTGGAGTCAGGCTCACATAGACCCAGAGTTTTAATTTTGCTTTCAGTTGGAGTTGGAGTTTGAAGGTGATAGATATATCTTTCTTTTTGCTGTGGCAAAAAAAACTCAAATTCTCTCTCAGCTTCTAGATTTTTTTTCAGCATTCGTTTATCCTGGACTGGAGGTACCAAGTGAGAGAAATGTGTTATACTGAATTTGCCTTTGCTAGCAGCGTGTTTATGAGATGCTGCTATATTGTAATAGTTGATGATTCCTCGTTAAATAATATTTTATTAAGTATAAAGTTAAGCTTTTTTTTGTTTGTATTTTGTAAAGAATAAAGTGTTTTGCTTAAAATCTAGTAGTTTGACCAATTGAATCGAATCTGGAACACAGTCCTTACACTTGCCTTCAAACGAAATAAAAGTTAGGGTCTAGACTATCTCCTTGGTATATTTTGAGGGGGTTTGGTCCAATCCATAATACCTGACGTTAGTAGTAGAATATGCATAATTGTTAGAAGCACACTAATTACTATAAGCCCTCTAATCTCCACTTCAGCTGAAGACTATACTGGTTTTGACTGTCCATGACAATTAGGAATGGGCAATAAATACTGAACAAATAAAAAATGCCACTGGAGATCTGCTTGTAATATATTAAATATATTATTGCTCTCTTACTTGGGCATCATCATTCTGTGACAAAGTCAAATTTGCATAGTCCTACACTAGATGGAATTTCATAGACTCCAGAAATAAATTCCCATACATATAGCTCAGCATCACTAATGAGGAAATTTTCTTTGTACAGGGGGTTTTGCTATACACAACCTATGGGGAAAGCAGCGTTAAGGGCAGACCACCAAAAAATATCACTCAAAAATGGTTAAAAAATCACTCAAAAGCCTAACACAAAGGATAGCAGTTTACATAAATATTTAATTTATATCTAAAAATGAAATAAAAGTAAATTTAACACCTTATCTAAAAAAAATGCAAAGATGACTTGATGGGGAGGAGGTTTTGAGGTTACTCTGTTGTTAATGCAGGGGATGAGGATGATCATCATCATCACCACCACCTTCAGGTGTATTTGTGGTTGTAGACTAGAGCGAAAAATAGTTAATCTAGAAGTGGATGGCTGTGGTTCATTGTCTTCTGGCTGTTTCTTGGTAGTTAGCTTAAAAAAGACATCCAGTTTTTGCTGCTTTGCCCTTTTTCTTCTTTCATGAAGAACCTGTTCAATAGGGTGCCAAGTAAGAGCTTATTCCATGAACTGCTACCTTGCTGCGTTCTGCATTGGAATCATTATCCTCTAAGAGCTGCAACTGCTTCTCAACTTCCCTCAGGATAGAAGACAAAACAGAGGTGCTACATCCTGGACTTCATTTTCTTCATCTTCAGCTTCCATTTTCCCCTCAGCAACAAGTTGTAGTAGATCAACTGTAGATCACTGTCTTCACAGTGGGACTCAAGCAGCTCTTCAACATCCTCACTCTCCACTTGTTTAAATCTAACTTGCTTTGCAAGATCAACACAATATTCTTTGATTCTTAGGAACTCCTCTGACAGATCAAAGATTTTAAAATCTTGAAAAGAATCTGGGAGAAGCTTCTGCCAAACTGCATGCAAGCAGTCCTTACTGACAAGACCCCTGGTCTCCACGATGTCAATTGGATTCTTAATGTTAGAGCTTTTCCAAAATTGAAGAAGACTGTCCTTATCCCCTTCATTGGCTGCAATCAGCCTCTTAAATGTGTGCCTTAAATAATAAGCTTTAAAAGCCGTAATTGCACCCTGGTCCATGGGTTGAAGGAGAGAGGTTGTGTCTGGGGTGTAGAAATAGCACTTTGATGTTTTCAGAAAGCTCACCAATGGTGGGAGGATGGCTTGGTGCATTGTACAGAATGAGGAGAATCTTGAAAACCACATTTTTTTTTTTCTGTACTACTTTCTAAAAACATCTTCCAAAACATCAACAATAAAGTCAGAAAAAATTTGCCCCATCATCCAACCTCTTGCTTGACATAAAGTAGATGCCTAGAGTAGACTTAAGGTAACTTTTCAAAGCTCGTGAGTTGGCAGAGTGGTACACCACCACAGGCTTAAGCTTTAAGTCTCCACTGACACTGGCACCCAGCAGCACAGTCATACAATCCTTTGCTGCCTTAAAGCCTGCAGCATGTACTTTATTCATGGAAATGTAGGTTTTTGATGACATTCACTTCCAGTATAAACCTGTCTTATGCAAATTGAAAATTTGATCTAAGTAGTCGCCTTCTTCATCAATTAATTTTTTTAATATGGGGGAAATGCCATTGCATGCTCCTCGTCTGCACTGGCAGCTTCACCACATAATTTTATGTTATGAAAAGCGTAGCAGTTCTTAAAACCAGCAAACCAGCCACTGCTAGCACTAAAGGCAGGCACATCTGCAGGATTTTCAGCATTTTTTTGTTAGATCTTCATAAATTGAGAAGGCTTTCTTTCTTATGATGTCGACGCATACTCTGTGCATCGAAGGAATCACGTTATAGCCAACACAGGTTCGCGTTTTAGAAACGGCGTTCCCCTACTCATCAGTCGCATAATAGCCAATTTGTGATGCTAGAACATGTATTATAGCAGAACCACTGTATTGTGTTTCTGCTGACAAAGCCTCAAACGATCCACTAGTTTTATGAATTTAAGATGTTATCAGAAAAATCACAGAACTCTAATTCAAGTTGTTTTAATCTTTATTAAATATAAAGCAGATATTAATCAGCAATAAAATATTTCAGCCAGAGAGAAAATTGTTGAACAGCATCAACTCTCATTCTGTTTGAGTGCAGTTGCCCACGTGTCAGAAGTGGGTGGGTGTGGAAAGATCCAGCCCTGGGGAATACTGCTTCTATCAGGATGATCACCTGACACAAGATATCGATCCCATTCTTGTCTAACGAGGAGAAAAGGAAAAATATTAAATCCAATTACTATAATCAACACCCCTTTATCTTAAGAACTGCTCCAGCATGCATTTATTGAGAGTGTAATTGGTTCTGCCTACTTGGATTATTTACAGAACAGGTCTCAAACAGAAAGTGTAATCCAAGTTCAGTGGTTTCAATAGGGGCTAAACCTTGAGCCCCTTGAGCTTTAACCTCAAGCAGTAAAAAAGTGAACTGAAAAACAATGGAAATATATTTAACAAAAGTAAAGCCAATTTTGAGCATCCAACCACAGTTAATGGGATGTATAGGTTACGTGGATTAGCCATGGGAAATGCAGGGTTACAGTGATAGAGTAGGGGGGTGGGTCAGAGTGGGATGCTTTTTGGAGGGTCGGTTTGGACTCGATGGGCCAAATGGCCTACGTTCACACTGTAGGGATTCTATGAATTAGATTATTTGGTCCTTCCTCGAGAGAGTAGAAAGGAGGTGGTATTGCCTCCTGCAGAAAGAAACAGGTATCAAAGCATAACAAATCGTCTGGAAATTAACAAGACTGGCAAATATTACGGAGCATTATAAATGATCCACCTGAAAAAAGAACTAACTTTTCATGGCAAATGACCTACTACAGAGAAATATCCGAAAAAGACAAGAGGGTGGTAACCCTTGTTTGCCTCCAAGTACCAATTTCTTTTTATAACTGCGTGGGTTTTGTTGACTTCATCACTGTTACTTAATAGTCAAAAATAATTACTTTCCATGTGAAAATTATAGGTCTATCTTTATCTTCAACTCCAAGATACAATCCTAGTAAAAATTACTGCCCTTGCTGAGGAGGACCATTTTCTTCCTCAATTCATCCTATTATGTGGAAAGTCCTGTGGTTTATCAGATACATTTGGAAAAGGGGATGCATTTGAATTATGTGGAAACATTGAAACAGTTTCAGTAACATATGATAATTGTTTTAGAGACAATTGAACTGAATGATACCAACACATCTGAAGGCTTCAGATATCAACATTCATTAACCCTCACCTGATTTGCACGAGTGCATGTGAAGAATGCTCAGCTTGCAAATAATATTGGCGAAATGGCTGTAGTGGGTGGTCTGAAGGCAAATCTATTGAATCAAGTAAAACATTAATAAATCATTTGGTATTTGCAGTGTGCCATAACAGCAATACTTTAATGCATTGATCAATTCAGTTTGGTGTTCCACCCAGGTCTGAACTTTCAGAAACTCCTTTTTTTGCACCATTTTAATCCACTTGCAACCTGGAGCTCTTTAAGGAAAGCTCCTGCTAAAGTATCATTCCAACAAATGGGAACTTTAGAAATAAATGTAACTCAACAGAACAAAATATTATTATTTGTAAATTTCTTCAAAAAGTGGTGGATTATTCAACAACAGGGGTTGAGTGTTAATCCCCAATACTTTAGTCAAATATTTTTACATATCATATTTGAGCTACTGTAACCAAAAATAAATCTTTCACAGTTTTAACTATTTATCCACAGCCATGAAGCACTCCTCATTTCAAGGGATACAGCACACTACTGTTCTCAGGAGAAGAGACAGGAAGAATAAAACTGTTCTCATGGTTCAGTGGGAACCACAATTCTATTTGTAGTGACCGATATCTGCTGCTATTAGCAATGTACATTAAATGTCAATCAGCACAGATGAATAGAAAGTAAGCAAAATAGTTTTGGTCACGAGGGTATTTCATGGGTACAAAAGGTTTTAGGAAACTATTATCAGCAGCCCATATATTTAGATATCACACAGCAATGTAGATGATGATTACTCAAAAAAACCAAATCATTCAAATTCTTATAATGAACACTAATGATATCAGTAATGAGAGTTGTAAACCAAAACTGCAATAAATCACTGCACTTCTGCAGATTGATGGAAATCTGAATAACCACTCAGTACTATTCAAATATTGAGTGCTCAGGCAGATTTACATTCTATTAAAAGTTCGTAGTCCTCAAACCAATTGTTCATTACCTATGTTCTCTTAAGTTAATTAGCTAAAACAGTAACAATTACACAGTGGTTCCAGATTCAAATATTCTGAATGACACTATTTATGAAATTTTAACACAGAATGTATATCACACCATACAATAGTGACTACACTACAAAAGTACAACATAACTAGAAAAGTGCTTTTGTATTTCCCGAGATCGATGAACTTGCTACATGAATTCAGGTTTCCTTTTCATTGGTGACCTGGGTGGTATTTTAGTTACAGACAAGCATAAGTAAACTTTTCAAATTGGTCATTACTAACACTGAATAACTTTGCAGAACAAATACTATGGATGCTGGGAACGAATAAAAATAGGAAACAAAGAAAATACCCAGCATCTGTGGAGAGAAAAAAGGTTTATGTTTCAGGTTGATGATCTGTTGTCAGAGGACTGGTAAAAGAACACCTAACAAACAAGTTAATGTTCTATAATTTTACACAAGTTTTCAGTTGCATGATGCTCAGTAGGACAAGAACCAATTACTTAACTTGCTCACTTTAATAAACTAACATTTTCTTTAAAAAACTGTACTGTTTATATCAAAATGGATAAGCTAGGTATTACAAATACCTGGATCTCCAAACATCATCATTTCCACTTCACGTTGTTGTTTCTCCAGTTTTTCCCTTTCTTTTTTCAGCTTTTTCTCATTTTCCCTTTTCCTTTCTTCTTCTTGTTCTCCTTCCAGCATAACTCTCAAGGCTCTTTCTTCTGCATCATACAAATCACTGCGTTTTTTAATCAGCTTTCTCAGCCTCTCAATATGTTTTTCAAAGGTTTCATCAGCTGAAGGAGGAGGCTGAACGCCTGGAAAAGCAGACCAGCATTTGAATAGTCAGCGTGATTTAATTATATAGTTACAAACTGAACTGGTACAAAATCTCGAGCAAACTGTGCTAATTAGCACGAGTCTTTATTTAGCAAACTATTGCCAATTTTAAGACCCATTACAGTGCAATCCAGTACCATAAAATTGCAGGAGTTAGAATTTAACAATGTCTATCAGTTTATTCCATATGTTACCACGGTAGGAATTAGAAGCATAAGGCAATACTTCTACAATGACTGACAAAAAATAAACAGCTCCTGCTATGATAAAATCCATCGGACCACAATAGTTATTCAATCGAGTCAAAGTTCCCATATGCTGGATTATAAAAATTTCATGGTATCTTTTATTTACAATTTAGGAGATCAGATTTTTCCATTGAGTCAATTTGTTTGGTTAACACTTATACTCAAAAAACACTTATGCTGTATAAAATCATTTGAATGAAATGCACTGGCAAACAGAAGCGTTTTTTAAAAGAATACTGTAGGGTTCTTAATGTGGCTGAGCACTAAGTGTAACTAAATATTCTGATTGTACATAATTCATTCCAAAATGGAAAAACTTTGAAATTAGCTTCCAATTAATTTTTCTACAATCTTTTATGGAATATAAATTAACTTATATTAAGTTTTTAAAAAGACAACGCAATAAAATGTTTGCAATATTAGTAATAGTTTAAAAATTAATTAGTGGTGTAAACACTTGCTATCTGGTAGTCAAGGGATTGTATCAGTACACGAGTCCATGACAGTTTACGTCACAAGGCTCTTTGGAAGAAATACGATTAATAAGGTCTGTTATTATATACGAAATACAAATGACTATCATAATGAGAAAATTAATGTAGTGATTGAGTTTCTATGTGCTAAATCTCCTTGCCTAAACATGTCATTTCTTATACGCATACTGCATGCTCTTACGGCACACGAGTTAAGTTCCATGCAAGTGTGCAATATGCTAAGGTATAGGCATAAACTTGCTGTGTTCTCTGGTGTACTGTCATTTTGCCATTCCAGCATTTGAAAGCAACCAGCACGCATTGTAGAGCACCTGTGTTCTGTTCGCGACACCTTCCAATCGCAAACCATTTCAACGCCCCCTTCCACTCCCTGGGTATCATGTCCATCCTGGGCATCCTCTATAGTGTCACAATGATGCCACCCTGAAACTGGAGGAGCAGCACCTCATATTCCACCTTGGGAGCCTACAGCCTGACGGCCTCGATGTGGATTTTACCAGTTTCAAAACCTCCCTACCCCTGGCCTCATCCCATGACCAACCCTCCCTCTCATACCCGCCTCCTCGACCTGACACAACCTGTCCATCTTCTCTCCCATCTCTCCGCTCCTCCCACCTCACTGACCAATCCCCACCACTCCCTACCTGCACTCACCTATCACCATCCCACCTACCTTCTTCAGCTCCACCCTTCCTCTCTCTATTTATTTCGGAGCTCCCTTCTCCCCCCACCCCGCCATTTCTGAAGAAGGGTCCCAACCCGAAAGGTCAACTTGCCTGCTCCTCTTATGCTGTGTTCCTCCAGCACCACACTGTGTTATCTCATGTAAATATCATTTATTTTCTCAAAAAAGTTGGGATCATATTTGCATAAAGCAATTGAAAGAAAAAATTCACGCAATTGGCTAGCTGTTGCTGAATGTGAAAAACAGAAAAGGTTTGCTAACTTACGAAGGAAGAAGCTTGCAGTATCAATGCATCTTTAATCATGGTTCAGTACAGTCGATTTTGCTATAGCGTGTGTTTCTTCAACACGAATTGGCTTTAATGCAATTGAAGAATTTAGATCACTATTTGTAGAAAGTGAACTTTTCTCACCTGTGTTGGCTATAATGCGATCCTGGCCCCATTAGTTTAAATGGCGTGGCTATTGCACGATTTTCTAATAATGCGGGATCAAACGAGTACATAACTATCGTGTTATATCAGAAACAACTGTAAAATGATTTGTAAGTCTGTGTTGCAACCCTTGTGTGAATCAGAGTACTTGGTGATAACACTGATCTGCAGAATAGTCAAATGCAGCAGACCTCTGCATCTTTTAAGAGTAGATAAACATTTGAAACGGGAATATAAATGACAATAGGGAGAGGAGTAGGGTTCATTCTGGATTGTGTTTTTTCAAGACAGGCTGATTAGTCGTCACCTGTACTGGAAATCTGCACGGTTCTATGAACATTGCTGTACAAAAGCTGTCTACATTGTGTAATTTGACACAAAATGTTGAGTTCTTGACAGTTGTCACAAGGCTGTACAATATATTTTTGATGAATTGTTTTTCATTTTCAACAGGTTGAAACTATTGGAAATTTAACTGAGACAAGGCAAACTGCTTAAAATTCCACTTCAAGGTTGAGCTGAAAGAACAAAAGAATTACACACACATGTGTGTGTGTGAGATTGCACATGTGCGGACAGATTCATATTCTTCAGACAACCATTGAATTACTGTCTTAGGAAGATGTTAACAAATGCACTATTACCATGGCTGTATCAGGCAAAAACAAAGTATTTATTGGAAATAAACAGCAGAATCATAATTTCAGTGGAGGTTCCATGCACTGGTTGAGCTATACTAGAAAGGAAACTGCTGTCTATACTCCCTCAAAGAAACTGGCCCAGTTACCTCAGGAACAGCCATAAAGAAAGAGTGTCGAGGAGCTGAAAATTTAAAATAACTGCAATATTCAGTACCAGGAACATGAGTAGACCATTGGCCCGTCAAGCCTGCTCCACCATTGAATAAGATCATGGATGAGATGGTTGTAGTCTTGGCTCCACTCTGTTGTCTCTACCCCATAAGCATCAACCCCTTTATCTATCAAAAAACCTTAATCAGCCTTGAGTAAATTTAAAGCAACAGCTTACGCCACCTGCTGGGGAGGATGATTCCACAGAGAAGAGCAAGGAATCGGAGGGTTACATGAGATCGGTCTCATGTGGATTCAGTTCAGTGAAGACCTATTGGGAAGGGTGGGGTTAAGGGATGGTGTGTCTAAAATCCATATAAGATAAATATTTTCTGCCCATCACTACCCTAAAGGGTTGACCAATTCTTCTTAAACAATATCCACTGGTTTCACTTTCCCCTGCAAGATCAAACATCCTCTTGATATCCACCCTATCAGTCCCCTCAAGATCTCATGCTGCTGATTGACATCCAAGAAACCAACAAATTCATCTCAGGTTAAATCTTACATCTCAAAGACCAAGAAAGATTACATATTCTTTTATCTTCCTTTTCATTGGACATTCTCACCTATTAATTTTGTACGTGTTCCTATGTGTGGGCCAAGTGACAAGGGTCATTTGCTAGATGCTGCATCTTTATTATATTTCTTGGGTTTGCAGGTAATAAACTTGTTTTCTTCAATTCAAGAAAACCTTATGATTGGCTATTCATTAACTACTGTAATTTACTTAAACCATTGTTGTGACTAAGGTGGTTGGAAAGAGGGGAGACTCTTTACCCTTCTCGCTGGTCCTAACACAGTGTAACAGAAAGTCATCAGCTGACATGCTACAACAGTGATATTTGTCAATTAGCAATCGTTTGTAGGATGGAAAGGAATAATTAAACTAAGCCTAAAAATATATGCCAGTATCTATTACACCCTCTTACCAACACACCTTTTCTAGCTGCAGCTTCCTTCCTCAGTTTTCGCAGCTTCTCCAGTGCCCGCAGGATATCCGTTAGTCTTTTTGCATCTGCCTGTTTCTTCCGCACCTCTGACAAGACACCATCTGCTGCAGCTTTCAGTTCACGTTCCTACAAACCGAAAATAAACCCGGTTACCGTGAACAGAATACTGAAAGAGTTGCAGGTGCAAAGGAATCATTAAACAAGATGCAACTGGACAAATCTATTATTTCTGTAAAGTATTATTATGATAGCTTTTCTGTTAATTAATCCAAGATAATCTATTGTAAATTCCATTTCTCTGTTGCTTTATTTAGTGAGATTGTCATAGTTTTGTCACAATCTTTTGAGAACTCTGGTTCTCAGTAACAGTAACAAACATTTCACTGGAGTTGCTAATTTACCCCAGCAATTTTTTATTTAAATTTCCCTTGTACATGTTCATGTGCTATGCCAATCATTCTTGTGGCATCTATAAGTAAAATGCATACATGAGAATGAGAGAGTACTAACAATTACCAAATGTCTTAAGGAACATTGTTAAATTAAAACTGTTACCTTTATCAACCCTTCTTCTGAGTATTAATTTTGCCCCAAAACTGTAACAATAGGCAGCATATTATTATCACCAATTAATTAGATTGCTGATAAGTTTAAAATTTGAATATCTTTACCTATAATGATTTGATGATACAATGAACAAAACGATTACGGCAAAAATATCTAAATTACTGTATCTATGATACAATAGAAGTCTTAATATATTTTTTGCTATATAAAACATAATTCTAAAAGAATTTCTACAGCAACCATACATTCTCTCAGCAATACATGATTTAACTACACATAAGATCATAAGAAGTGGAAACAGGGCATTCAGCCCATCAAATTTATTCTGTCAATGAGATCATAGCTTAACTGATAATTCTCAACTCTTACTTTCCCACTCTTTTCTCATAACCTTTGACTCCAATAGTGATTAAAAATCTTGATGACCCAGCCTCAACAGCCCTCTGTGGTAAAGAATTCCACAGGTTTACAACTCTGAGAAGAAATTCCTCCTCATCCCTGTTTTAAATTTGCGACTGCTTATTCTGAGATTATTCCCTCTGGTCCTGCATCCATCCCACAAGGTGAAACATCCTTTCCACCTATACCCTGTCAAGTCCTCTAAGAATCTTGTATGCTTCAATAAGGTCACCTCTCATTCTTCTAATTTCCAATGAGTAACAGGCCCAACCTACTGAACATCTCTTTATAGACAGTCCCACCATACCTGGTATCAGACTAGTGAACCTGCTGTAGACTGTATCCATTGTCAGTATGTCCTTCCTTAGATAGATCAATTTTAAAACACATTAAAATCAACAAAACAATTTACTGGATAACTTATAACAAAACCCCACTCAGCATTCTGTACATATATGATAGCAAACTAAAGATGCTAAACTCGTATATTTCCTCTTAGTGCAACTTTTTCAGTTTTCTGAAGAAACATTAATTTTTTCCAGATTGTAGACCTGTTTACAACAACTGAACAAATTATAAACACATGTACTACAGGTTCATCCATATTACATGAAGGAATCAAAAGCTGAGCCAACTGTAAATTTATCAACCGTATTTATTTTATCCATTGATCAAGACAGCTTTGTGGCAGTGGAATACACAAACCTAAAGCTCTAGTTTCTATCTGTGTGCTAAGTAGCCACCAGTTTGCCCAACGCTTCATGACTAGTGAGATTTAACTCATTCAGAGCACTGAGTAATTGTCAAACATGGTTCACCTCAAATATATATTTGTACTTATTAACCATAGGAGCAGAAATTACACCATTTGGCCCATCAAGTCTACTCCGCCATTCAATCATGAGAAAGACCCCTTTATTCCCACTCTCTGCCGGACAGCCAATCTTCAATCCATACTAGCACCGTGCCTCTAACACCGTGGGCCCTTATCTTACTCAGCAGCCTTCTGTATGGCACCTTATCAAAGGCCATCTTGAAGTCCAGGTAGATAACATCCATTGGCTCTCCTTGGTCTATCCTGCTCATTACTTCTTCAAAGAATCCTAGCAGATTTGTCAGGTATGACCTCCCCTTGATGAAACCATGCTGACTTTGCTCTATTTTAGTATATATTCCCAAATATTCAGAAATCTCATCCTTTACAATGGACTCCAAAACCTTACCCACAACTGAGGTTAGGCTAATTGGCCTGTAATTTTCCACCTTTTGCCTTACTCCCTTTTTAAAAGGAGGTGTCACGTTAGCCATTTTCCAGTCCTCTGGGACCCTCCCTGACTCTAGCAATTCCTGAAAGATCACCACTAACACTTCCACTATCTCTTCAGCTATCTTCTTTAGAACTCTTGGGTGTAGTCCATCTGGTCCAGGTGATTTATCGACCTTCAGGCCAATCAGTTTTACTAGCACTTTTTTCTTGGTGATGACCACCATACTCAGTTCTGCCCCCGACTCTCTTGCATTTTTGGGAGATTATTCGTGTCTTCCACTGCGAAGACTGACGCGAAGTAATTATTCAGTTCCTCAGCCATTTCCTTGTTCCCCACTACTATCTCTCAACCGTCATTTTCCAGTGGTCCAATGTCTACTTTTGCTGTTTATATATCTAAAGAAACTCCTACAGTCTTCATTTATATTATTGGCTAGTTTACCCTCATATTTAATCTTCTCCCTCCTCACTTTTTTTGTTGCCCTCTGTTGGTCTTTGTAAGCTTCCCAGTCCTGTGGTTTCCTACTGCCCTTCGCCACATTATATGCTTTCTCTTTTGCTTTTATGCTATCCCTGACTTCCTTAGTCAGCCATGGTTGCCTCATCGTCCCTGTACCATGCTTCATTTTCCTAGGGATGAATTTTTGCTGCGTCTCCTGAATTACTCGCAGAAACTCTTGCCATTGCTGTTCCATTGCTATTTTCTTTAATAAACAATGTATTTTTGTTACTGCCTGGATCTTATAATTGTTGCAATGTGCAAATCACTATTCCCTTTTACACGTAATATTAGAAGGAAATGATTAAGTACCCTCTTTTTCTCTTCAACTTCTCGAATACACTTCATTCTCCATTCATCAATTTTTGCTTCTTTTTCTGCTGTCCTTGCCTCTTCCTCTTGTTTTTCTAAATGTCGCATTTGTTTCTTCCTTTGAATGCTGCTTCTTTTCTTTTTGATTCTTTCCAATTTCCTTTTCACAGCACTGAGGTAGTTGTCATCTTTTAATGTCTTTATTTTTTCCTGTAAAGCAGTTCTCATTTCAACTGCTTTCAGGTAGGATTCAGTCCAAACCGCTTCATTTTCAACATTATACCTTAATAGCTGGCATAAGGCAGTGAGCTCAGTTACAAGTTTACAAGCACTTAGTACTGATTCTTTTACTTCACTAACTGATGGGTAAGATGTGGGCTTTTTAATTTCACAAGGCTGCAACCTACGTTTTGACAAGAATCGGGTAAGCCATAACTCATCTTGTTCTTTTAAAGGTTCATTATATTTAAAATTATGGGACAGTTGGTCTGATAACAAGTTTCTGGTCATGGAGTCATTCCTGTGCAGTTGTTCAGCATTGACATCTTTAAGGTTTTGTGAAAAGTTAGCAACACTGGGCCATGGTGCTGCCCTGTTTTCACTGCTATACGGGATGTCACGGTCGTTTTTCCAAGACAGTATCTCCCCTGATGAATTTGGAAAGTTCTGCTGATTAGGCATGCCATGGCTAGGATTTATTAACTGAGAATTCTGAGGTCCATATGCCATAGATGCATTAAAGCCTCCACCACAAAGCAATGATTGGTCCTGGCAGGAAATGTTCTCAGACTGGGAAGGCATGCTGTGGATGTGAGGTAGCACATTGTTGGCAACTCCAGCTCTCTGTGAGAAGGGTGTATGTTGCTCAGAATTTAAATGCTCCCAGAATGGATAGCGTTGAGAATCCATTTCAGGTTGAAATGGAAGCTGGGAACAATGTGACAATCCCTGCCGAAGATAAATTTCCTGGTACTGATCAGCTGAGCGGTCCTGTTGTGAAAAACCCTGTGGGCCACTAACTTGATCTCTGCATTCATAACCCAGCTGGTGGGTCAGATGTTCCTTTTGCTCTTGATGCTGGGGTACCGGAGGGCAGCCTGGAAGGTGGGGAGGTTCACCTTGAGGGGGATGATTCCATGGATGGGGAACACGCTCATGTTTTTGTAAGTGAGATATGTAGTCCACGTGCTGATGACTATTTGGGTGAAGAGGATGAATTGGGTATTGTTGACCTTGTGGGTGTGGAGAGTGATCTTGATGTTGCTGACCCTGGCCGTCAGGGGGTTCATCTCGATGTTGCTGTTCCTGGGGGTGAGGGCGGTAGTCTCGATGTTGCTGACCCTGGGGAAGAGGGGGTCGATCTTGATGCTGCTGGCCCTGGGAGTAATTTCCATGCTGCTGACCCTGGGGGTGAGGGGGTTGGTCCCGATGTTGCTGACCCTGGGGGTGAGGGGGTTGGTCACGGCCCCATGGCTGGGGAGGGTAGTTCCGCAGGCGGTCTCGGTGGTCCGGATTCCACTGCGGCTGCTGACCGTACTCTTGCAGGGGCTCCACCCTGTTCAAAGTCGGAGCAGGCCCTCCCGGGCCGCCCTGTTGGAAGCTCTCCGCGGGGGGAGCGGGCAGCCGCCAGTCTCCCCCGGCCGCAGCCCGGCCCTGGGCCAGGCCTCTATCTGGCCCCGGCAAACCAGGCTGGCGGGAGAGAGAAAACGCGGCACCAGGCCTCTCCTCATTCCTAATCCCGGGATTATAAAAGGAATCCCGGCCTCGGTTGAGAAGCAACAAAGCCGCAGGCGGCGGCGGCACAAATGCCTCATGGCGCCGCTCAGGAAGACCGGAATAAAATGGCGGCGGCCGCTCCATTGCCGCCCGAGATCGCCGGCACCCGCCGTATGCTGATTAGTCAACTCTTCTGTCAATCAACGCCAGGCGAAGGCGGAGCTACAGAGGAGTGGCCAATTCACATCAAGCGTGGGCGGGTTTGTCGGGAACCAATGGAAGTGTCGCCTTGAGCGCCCTCAAGAGTCGGGCGGACCAAGTCATCAGCCAAGAGAAGCCAAGATACCCACGAACTGGAAGGTACCAATGGGTTGGAACATGCTAATGTGACACACTTATTCAAAAAAGAAGCTAGGTATAAGGTGGGAAACTTTGGACCAATTAATTTGATCTCCGTAGTGGGCATGTAGCTGGAGCCAATCTTAAAGGAGGAAATGAGACAAAAAAACTGCAGATGCTGGAATCCAAGGTAGACAAACAGGAGGCTGGAAGAACACAGCACTTCTTCAGTCCCAAGAAGGGTAATACCTGAAATGTTGACTTCTCCTTTCCTCCAGTTGCTGCCTGGCTTGCTGTTTGTCTATATTTAGAGGGGGAAGATAACTGAGCACTTTTCAAGGTGGTGGTGGAGTTGCAGTGCAGCATGTGGGCTCCTGCCAAGAGCTCTTCTGCTCCATCCGCTTTTACTTTTCATTTTGTTCTTTGATAGCTTTTTTCTTTCTTACTTTAATCTGCGTACCTTCTATATCGGCAGCTTCAAGGTGTCCAGCGTGTCTGAGGCAAGGTTTCTTCCAGCCACAGCGGTGGAGGGAGTTGACTTTAGTGCAGTGTGGAGGAGAGTGAGCCCACAGTGCAGGAGATCAAGCCTAGCGATAATAGATGTCCCCCAGCATCTGTGGTGGTTGCGAGAGCAGGCAGCCTGAGGTCTTCTGGCATCTGTGGCAGCATTGAGTGCAAGGGAGAGTGAGTCAAACATGGAGGAGATCAAGCCCAGCACGGAGGTGATTGACCCAGTACGGAGGAGATTCAACCCTTGTGGGGAGTGCAAGCTTCAGCATAGGTAAGCACTTAAGAAGGACTGTTATATTGAACTTCTAACTTTATTTCTTTACTTTCCTATGTTATACTAAGAAAAACATTATTGTTGAATTTTTAACTTTATTTCCTTATTTTTCTACTTTGTACCTGAGATTTTGTACCTAGGTACCTTTGTAGCTAAGATGGTGTCAGGAATTATGACATTGTACATTTTTAACTGTACTCCTGTATTCCTGTACTTGACTAGAGTCATGGAGTAATACAGCATGGGACAGGCCCTTCAGCCCAAACTGGTCCATGCTGACCATGGTGCCCACTGAGCTAGTTCCAATTGCCTGCATTTGGTCCATATCCCTCTAAACCCTTCCCATCCATATACCTATCCAAATGTTTTTTTAAATGTTGCTATTGTACCTGCCCACACCACTTTCTCTGGCAACCCTGAGATGCCGCTTTCAACAAACTATATACTTGTACTCCTAGGTCCCTCTGTTCCACCATACTCCTCAGGACCTTATCACTTACTATATAAGTCCTACCTTGGTTTGATTTCCAAAGTGCAACACCTCACACTTATCTGTATTGAATTGCATTTGCCAGTCCTCAGCCAACTTTCCCATCTGATCAAGGTTCATCTGTAACTTTTGATAACCTTCCTCGCTATCACCAATACCTCCTAATTTTGTATCATCTGCAAACTTACTAATCATGCCTTGTACATTCACATCCAGATAATTTATGTAAATAACAAATAACAAATGTTCCAGCACCGACACCTATGGCACTACACTAGTCACAGGCCTCCAGTCCAATAAACAACCTTCAACCATCACCCTCTGCCTCCTACCATCAAGCCAATTTTGAATCCAATTAACTAGCTCTCCCTGGATCCCATGCGACCTAACCTTCATGATTAGCCTGCCATGCAGAACCTTGTCAAAAAGGCCTTAGTAAAAAGGCCATCTATCCTCTTGATTACCTTTTCGAAAAAGTCTAAAAGATTTGTCGGACATGACTTCCCGCGCACAAATCCATGCTGACTATCCCTAGTCCGACCTGGACCATCCAAATGTTGGTTGATCCTGTCCCTCAGTATACTCTCCAATAACTTGCCTACCACTGATGTCAGGCTCACTGACGTCAGACCACATGTGACAATAATATCTAATTCTAACTGGAAAAACAAAGCTCAATTCACCAATGTCTGCGCTTTCACCTTTCATGAAGGGTGCTAGAGTTCTTTGAGGATGTAATCAGCAAAGTAGATAATGGGGATCCAGTGGATGTGGTATATTTAGACTTCGAGAAAACATTTGACAAGGTGCTGCATAAAATACTGATCCAGAAGGTTAGATCCCACGGGGTTAAGGGTAGAGCACTGGCTTGGATAGAGGATTGGCTGATGGAAAGCAGAGGGTTGGAACAAATGTGTCCTTCTCTAGATGGTGAACTGTAACTAGTGGGGAGCCTTGGGGTTCAGTTCTCGGACCTCAACTATTTACAATCTATATAAATGATTTACAATCAGGGACAGACTGTAACAGAGCAAACTTCATGGATGATACCAACATTAGTAGGAAAGCAGGCAGTGATGAGGAGGTAAAGAGTTTACAGATAGATATTGATAGGCTAGGAGAATGGGCCAGAGTCTGGCAGATGAAGTTTAATGTGGATATGTTCAAGGTTGTCTATTTTGGCCAGAAAAATAAAAGGGCAAATTATTATTTAAATGGAAAGCAGATTCAAAGTGTGTCAGTGCAGAGGGATTTGGGCGTCTATGTACATGAATCACAGAAAGTGGATATGTAGGTGCAGCATTTAATAAGAAAGGCGAATGGAATCCTGACATTTATTGCAAAATAACTGGATTATAAAAGTAAACAAGTTCTGTTACAATTATATAAGGCATTGGTGAGACCACATCTGGAATATTGCATCCAGTTTTTGTGTCCTTACTTGAGGAAGGATATGGCAGCACTGGAGGCTGCTCAGTGGAGGTTCTCAAGGTTAATTGCAGGGGGAACAGTTGAATTGCTTGGACTTGTACTTGCTGGCGTCCGGAAGAATGAGGTGGGATCTGATTGAGGTATATAAAAAGCTAAAGGGGATTGATAAAGTGGATGTTGAACAGCTGTTCCTCCTTGTGGAACAATCTCAAACAAGAGGGCAGATATAGCGTGAGAGGAGGTAAGTTCAAAGCTGAGATGAAGAGAAACTTCTTTTCTTATAATGTTGTTAATCTGTGGAACTCACTGCCCCAGAGTGCAGTGGAGGCAGAATCAATCACCAGATTCAAGAAAGAAATAGACATGTTTCTGATGAAAAGCAGGATAAAGGGCTATGCAGAGCAGGCAGGAGCGTGGAGTTGAGCCGAGGACAAGATCAGCCACAATTGTGCTAAATGGCAGAGCGGGCTTGAAGGACTGAATTGCTTATTCACACTCCTAATTCCTATGTTGTAAGATCAGAAAAATGCAACATCAAAAAATTCTGAAGAGGGGTTACACTGGACTCTAAATGTTAACTCTGTTTCTCTCTCTGCAGATGCTGCCAGATCTGCTGAGTTCCTCCAGCAATTTCTGCTCATGATTCAGATTTCCAGCTTTTAGTTTTATATGAGCATCCAAAAATTGCCACTTCAATAAACCACCTTGCTACGATTTGCTAGCAAAGTTCAATGTAAGCTGGAGGAACAGCATCTCATTTTCCGCTTTGGCATTTTACAGCCTTCAGGACTCAACGTTGAATTCAAGAACTTCAGAACATGAACTCTGCCCTCTATTAGATTACATCTCCCCTCTCTGTGTCTTGTTGGCTTTGCATTCAGCAGTGGTGACCTGTTCTGTCATTGCTGCAGAATTCCTAGCTTCTGATTTATACTTGTAACTGGCCACGATATGTGCATGTCTGGTCCAGTTCAGTTTCTATTCAATGCTAGCTGTCAGGTTGCTGATTTTGTCTGTGTGTGTGTGTGTGTGTGTGTGTGTGTGTCTGTGGGGTTTCAGTGATGGTAATGCCATTGAATTTCAAGGCATTGGAATGCGATACCCATAATTTCTGAAGCGATGTGAAGTTGAGCAATAACAAAGGAACAGGAGAAGGCTAGTGGTCTCCTCAAGGCAGTTCCATCATTCAATGAGATCATGACTGGTCTGCATCTTAATTGTACAGTAGTTCCAATACAATAACTGCATTAAGATGGATTAATAAACAGCTGACAGGATCATTTATAAGTATTAAAGGAGTCAGAAAAAAAAATTTATTAGTTTTGAGAGATCTTGCATGAAAAGGATTGAACATTTATGTGAGCAAATATTTTACTGTCCTATATTTTCACCATTCGAGTCAACAATACAAAGGGTACGATTGATACCAATTCATAAAATTTATTCTGTCATGAGATGCACTGACTAGACCAGTATTTATTGCCCTTCCTGAATTAGCCTCAGGAAGGTGATAGTGAATGATCATTTTGAACTGCTGCAATTCACGTGACGTTGCACCCCAGTGCTGTGTAAGCGAGATCAATATTTTGACCCAGCAACTGTAAAAGAACAGTGATATTTTATGCAGGTTTATTCCTCTAAATGCTGTTGGATAGTTAATGTCTGTAGACTTCATCGAGCGATGAAGGTGTATCCTTCTTGTTCTTTAGCTCTAGTCAAGTTGAACCTGTCCTTGAACCCTCTGAGACATCATCTACCTCTAGCACTGCAGGGCTCTCCTTAACCATTACTACCATCCCAATCCTTTTTGTTCCTTTCCTATAGTTCCTAAACAGCCAGCAACTTGAATATGTAACACTGAGCCTTGCTGTCCTTTCAGCCTGATCTTTTACCATCACAGTATCGTGATTCCATATGCCAATCTGCATCTATAACTCATCACTTATTTACTATACTCCAAACAATCATAGTGTACACCTGATTTTAAAGTTTTAATTCCTGACTTCAGCTTAATTTACACAGCTCAAGTGCTATATGTCTCCCAATATTTTGTGCACTGTGTGTTGCTCTCTAATATTCTGCCTTAGTTCCAGCATCTCTCCAAA
Organism: Ginglymostoma cirratum; assembly: GCA_024137785.1. Classification (NCBI taxonomy): domain Eukaryota; kingdom Metazoa; phylum Chordata; class Chondrichthyes; order Orectolobiformes; family Ginglymostomatidae; genus Ginglymostoma; species Ginglymostoma cirratum. The sequence continues at coordinate 6,267,371 of JAHRHZ010000047.1, read as the reverse complement.
GCTAGTTTAGAGCCTCCCCACCAGGACTAGCAAAAATGACCTATAAGGAACTCAGCCCCAGCTAGGTTCAGGTGCAATCTGTCTAGCTAGTACAGGTGTTATTTTCACCAAAGCCGGTCCCAGTATACCAGGACTGTGAAGCCCTCTCTCCAGCACCATCCTTCCAGCCATGCATTCATCTATTATCCTCTATGTCTATACTCACTATCATGGGCTAAAGGGAGTAATCCAGAATACTGCTTTTGAGATCTTGCTTGTTAATCTTCTACATAGTTCCATAAACTCTGACCATCGGGTCACATCCCTTTTTGAATCTCTTAAGCTTTTTGCTAGTGCCATGACATTTGAACATTTTCCATAAGAACAATGTCCTGTAGAAACTCTATGACATCCCTGACCTGGGCCCAAGAAAGCAACACACCAGCCTGGATTTATGTCTATGGTTGCAAAAATGTCTGTTAGATCTCCTGACTAGTGAATTGCCTTATACTATTGCACTTCCACGCTTCCTGCTGTACGGTTGGCATACTGATGGTCTACCACAGGCCTGGTGCTTGCTGCATTCCTCTGAGGACCCATCACCCTCACCAGTATCCAGGTGAGGAAAGCTGATTCTCATGTGGGACCTCAGGGGGATCCTGCAGTATCTAACTGGTTGTCTGGTGGTCACTCATTTCCAATCTACAGTATGACCCTTTCTCCAAACCTAAGGCCTTGTGGATGGACCACAATGGCTCCAGCCACAATTTGAGTTTTTAAAATCTGGACGTCAAGACTCTGTAGCTGGTGACACTTCGTGCACTTCAACTAGGTCACGTGAAGTGTCTGCAATGCCACGTGATGGTATTTTGCAAGGTTGAGCTGTTGTGACTTAGCACAACTATGATAAAACTTTTAACTACAAATGGAAGATTAAATATTAATGAACTTGCTTCTCTCGTTCCTATCTGGTCAATCAGTTATATTGACTTCTGGGAGATAGGACTAAATTAACAGGTTCAGCAGAGGGGATTGGTAAAAAGCTGAAACAAAGGGTCTCCTTGAACTTCATCCAGGGTATTTATAGCCACGTACATGTGTACAGTTTGTTACGGTTCACCGCTTTTGTTGACCCTTTCCCACAGGAGTGATCCACATTTTCCTGTTCTTAGTCTCAGACACGTGCTTAAGATCTGATTATATTTCTTTAAACTAGGGGATATGAAGCCTCTGTATTACAATTTGGGCTTTTGTTAAAGCAGAAAGGGAAGGCGATGGCCTAGTGGTATTATCGCTGGACTGTTAATCCAGAGACCTCGATAACATTCTGGGGATGTGGGTTCGAATCCCACCACAACAGATGGTGGAATCTGAATTCAATAAATATCTGGAATTAAGAATCTAGTGATGACTGTGAATCGATTGTCAGGAAAAACCCATCTGGTTCACTAATGTCCTCTAAGGAAGGAAACTGCCATCCATACCTGGGATAACAAGCATGGGGCTGGATGAACACAGCAGGTCAAGCAGCATCATAGGAGCAGGAAAACTCGACGTTTCGGGCCTAAACCCTTCATCAGATTTTCTGATGAAGGGTTT
>JAHRHZ010000047.1:6236505-6265393 GCA_024137785.1 Ginglymostoma cirratum | reverse complement strand
AAACCCTTCATCAGATTTTCTGATGAAGGGTTTAGGCCCGAAACGTCGAGTTTTCCTGCTCCTATGATGCTGCTTGACCTGCTGTGTTCATCCAGCCCCATGCTTGTTATCTCGGATTCTCCAGCATCTGCAGTACCTTTTATCTCTGCCATCCATACCTGGTCTGGACTGCATGTGACTCCAGACCAGCAATGTGGTTGACTCTTAACAGCCCTCTGGGCAATTAGGGATGGGCAATAAATGCTGCCTAGCCAGCGATGCCCTAGTCCCCTTAATGAATAAAAAAGGGTTTCACAATCACTCCCATTAGCTGAGTTTGGATCAATTTTCTGATTTTTCTGGACATTCAAAATGAAGTGGCTAGCACACAGAAGATGGATTAAAACAACTTCTGCGTGCTAGCCACTTCATTTTGGATGTCCAGACATTAAGCACAGATTGAATTCATTAAATATCAATTGCTTCAGAGTTTAATGAGGAATAATTTCTAATATAATCTGTACAGTATATAGGATGGAAAAGTAAGTGACAGACTTGCATAAGTTATGCTTTGAATGATTTTAATATCAATTGATTTCTTGTACCATACACTTTTTATCCTACTTGCATAGGAAATCAGAAATCAGTGAATAGGAAGCTCTCTGAACTACTTATATCTTTCAAGACAAGGATTTTCAAAGAAACAGATTTCATAGTGTTACATGCAAGAATCCAGTTGTATGATGCAAGTGTTTCACTTGACAATTCATATAAACCTGATTACAGCAGTTCACAAACTCGTCTGTGGAAATATAATTCCCATTTAATAAGCCATTAAGCACTGAACTAAGTCACTTGAAGCTTTTAATAAAACACAATCTCTAATTAACTATGAAATTAGGCAATTTGTAAATCAACAATAAGATGTCATTATTGGCATTAAAATATTTTATAACATTTGGTTGAAAATTCATTCTGCTTGGTGATTGGGTTCTGGAGGCTCCCCTATTTCAATTAAGATAAAAATATCATTGCAACGAAAGTATAGGAGGTTCACAAGAGGGCTTTTGGTACAGTGCTAGTACACTGATCTCTTGCAACAGGAGGCCCAGATTCAAGTCCCACCTACTCCAGAGGTATGCCACAACACCTCTAAACAGGTTGAAGAAGTTGATGTCAAGATAAAACTCTAATGTTTGCCGTTGCTCAGTCTTCAGCTGGCATTTTTAAAAATCTCAAGTCTCAAAGGTTATCAGAGATTTGAGGTTTCCATTAGATCAGCCATGAATTGAATGGCAGATCAGGCTCCAAGGGTTGAGTGACCTACTCTTGCTCTTACATGCAATCAGAGAAAATAAACTAATTGTGGACACAACCAGCATTTGGCTTTAATCTTTCTGTTTATTTTCAAACAACAATTTAGGAGACCAAACACTTAAGGCAGTGTCATCACTTAATATTGGATCAGTGTGAAGCAAGTTGTAAGCCTAGTAACTGAAGTGTAGGCTATGCTCAGAACTTGGGTTACAGCTAATCTAAAATACCTGGATTCCACAATGATAATAAAATCTCTGCAACTGGACCATTATCAATAAAAAAAACAAAAGAACTGCAGATGCTGTAAATCAGGAACAAAAACAAAAGTTGCTGGAAAAGCTCAGCAGGTCTGGCAGCATCTGTGAAGGAGAAAACAGAGTTAACATTTCGGGTCCGGTGACCCTTCCTCAGAACCGTGCTGTGCACAATCAGGTAATCACTGTTTCGCCAATGCAGTTTTTGTTAATTGCTTGGGGTCCCAGTGCAAGTGTAAATTCTGCACTACTTCAATTCTTGTCTGAGGCTTTCTCCTCTGGTTTCCAAACCCACATTCACTGTCATCATCCTCCGAAGGGTCTGAGGACTAATGAACCAAGAATCAGGAAGGGTCACCGGACCAGAAACGTTAACTATTTTCTCCTTCACAGATGCTGCCAGACCTGCTGAGCTTTTCCAGCAACTTTATTGATAATGGTCCAAAAACAATGTCCAAGTTGATGTATTGAATAGGCTGCAGTACATAAAACATGCCTCAACCAGTGCTGAATCTTTCTAGGTTTCAGAATGATGTAACCCACACCCACTGACCTCTGGCAAAGGCCTCAGAGGCTTTCCATTTTCAGAGAGGAAGGTAGCAGAATTCCACTCGCAATTGTGTTATATTGTTAGATGGATACCGGCTTCCGTAAAATGGATGACAAACTATTTATTTGCATTTCATAGTTCAATACAAACTCCAGTTTGCTCTCTCCAGTCCTGACCAACTCCTCTTGCTGAGGAAAGTCAACTTTTGGATATATGCTCCAATAAACATTTAGTTGATCCCTTATCTCTTAAGCATGTCCCAGTTCAGTTTTGAAGGGAGCATTGTTTGCAAAATTTTCATTCTGCACCAGATTAAATGTGATATTATTGCCTTGAAGAGCTGAGTATGCTAATGAACCAAGAATCAGGATGATGACAGTGAATGTGGGTTTGGAAACCAGAGGAGAAAGCCTCAGACAAGAATTGAAAGAGTGCAGAATTTACACTTCTACTGGGACCCCAAGAAAGCAAATAACAAAAACTGCATTAGCTAAACAGTGAGTACTTGATTGTGCACAGCGCGCAAATTTACTTGGATAATAAAGGTGTGAAAGATTATGACAGTAACTAACACAACGCACAAGCTACCAACACACTTGCAAGTCAAGAATAATCAAATGTGGGGGTTAGAACTCCAGATGGTACCATCGCCAGATCCAGAAGGATTATCAAGCCGCCAATACATTATACAGATTCTTACATATTTAACTTTTATTGTTCTTATTTCTGTGTAAATAGCTTTGCATACTACCTAATGTATACTTACTGTGATGAAGGCTCATATTATTTGGAAACTTGTGTTCTGAAGAGGAGGAAAAATTAATTTAGTTTTCACTTCTCTGAACATCTTACTTGGTTTACAGGTCATTGTTCAAAATGATTTTCTCACTTTTTAAAATAATCTCTAAGAAATGTGAATTTAGCTAAATGACTAGCGATCCACTTAGGGAGATGATTGCTAAGGTTTTTGCTGAATTAAGTTTCACAGTTGGTTGAAGAGAGGGCTGGGAGTACTCATTCATTGCAAGAGATGTAATCCTTCACAGTAGAGGCATTATCTTTTGAGAATGCTACTAACAAAGATGGAGGAGAATCACGATTTGCTTTGAAGACCACGGATCACTGTTCCTTGCCAGGCACCACAGTTTCTGCTTATTGTGAACATGCACTTGCAACTGTGCAGTTTTGTAGCCACTCTGAATTTTCCAAGACCCAAATCTTCACCATAAACTCAATTTCTTCCTTGGGCTATTATCCGTGTACCAAGAGTCTTCGAAATTCATTCATTAATTTATGATAAGCATGGGAAAATGTTAAGGTTACTTTCTCCCCCTCAGACTTTGAAATGACTTTACAATCTTGCCTATTTTAAGTATTACTTAATGGGTCTCCAGTGTTGAAAATTCTAAATTACGTGCAAACCTATTTATCAATAGTGTTGGCAGTTTCAATATCGGATTCTTGCCCTTGTGGGATTGCAGGAGATACAGAAAGGAAAGTGAAAAGAATCCACAATAATAATTTACTGAGAAATACAAAATCTCCTTATGGTTAAATGGACAAAGAAACCATCCAGTAAACAATGAAGCATAAATCATGGGTTTCATCCAATACTCTGGTTTTCCAGCAACGACAGTGAACCTGCCAAATTTGCCTCAGAACTCCAGGATTACTGATGTGGATTTATAATTTCTACTCCAAATCTACTTTTGACATCCCGTTGCTCAGTTGCGATGCAATCCAGGACTGAACAGCTTGATACCATTTGTTGAGGTATTCTTGAACTCTGGTAAAGTGAAAAATTCCTCTTACACCTTTCCTCCCTAAAATTTGCTCTTCTAATTCCTCATGCTCAATTATGATGACTGTGGTAGAAACTTCAATATATTGAAGTATTCGGTATTAAAACGTTTCTACCCCAAATTTAAGACAAAATGCCATGTGGCATTTCCCCTGCTGCAGTTTCTGGATATAGTATCAGTTCTGGTTTACATATACAGCTCCAAAATGTGTACCAGTTTTTGATTTTATTTTCTCCATGTCTCCATTAATTGATTAAAATTGTTCCAAGTCTACATGTTCACTGTTTGTTTCAACAAATGTCACAGTTTGTAAAGTGCTTACCATACACACTTTATTTGTATAACCAGAGATTTACAATAATTCATCTTCAAATCCTTTAATGTTGCAATGAAGTCAATTTTTAAAAGGACAAAAATCCATCCTGTTTCTGGTCAACAATAGCATAAAAGGAAGTTCAGAAAAATATGTTACGGGTTTGTTTCTTGTGCAGCATATTAAATGCATTTAAAACAATGTTATGTATACTTTAGCACAAGCAAAATGAAACCAAAGTCATTTTCAAACTATTGTAATCAAAAAATTGAAGCTGAAATCCCTGCAATACCTGTGTTAATAAAACCTGTTTATTGTTTAATCCCATTGACACTTCTTGTGACCCCTTTTGCCTCAATTTGATTCCTAAATCCTAAATGCAAACAGGGAATCAAAATTTTAAAAGAAAACTTTGTAATTTGACCACAGCACACCTAGCTCAAAGTAACAGCGAAATTTCTAGATGCAAAAATTAAAGGGATATTCGACAAGATCTTCTGTTCCTTACATGGGGTCCAAAGATGCATCTTGTGTTCCTAAACAGTTACTGTAGGGAAGCAGCTGCTAAAAATTGTAACATAAACACATCCAAAATGTGTTTACAGTAAAATTCACACAGCATAATGGCCACTGTACAAAATTTTGCTATTATACAAATACGTGATCAGTTTCACTGGTCTGCTGAGATCATGTCAAAGGGAGGAGTCTTTCAGCCCTTTCCAAATAGCTGTTCTCTTTAAAGAATAACTCTCTGGTGAGAGTAATGGGTTAATAACACATTTAAAATTAAATAAAATACTTTCAGTATTGTATGAGGCTCATTTTTTTGCACAAATTGCTCCAAATTATAGCTGTTTAATTATTAGCTGCATCTGCTTGGCGATGCCACCGATCATCTTCCACACCGGAATCATATTCTTCTTCGACAGGTTCTTTAGACGGGGCTCTAAACACAAGAGAGCATTTGTTCAGTTGAAAACGAATTACTGGAAGAATGTACATATTTTTTAAAAATTCAAACTATTTGTTCCAATAGCAAAACTGCCAGCAAAATTGATTTTTAAAAAAAATTGTCACTTTTCTAAAATGGAATTTGAGAGGTGAGGGGTTGTTAACAAAATCAATTTCTCAAGTCCACTGTAGTGCTTCTAAGCTGGTACTGATTATGGTTAGATTCAGGTAACACTTGATTAAAAAGTTGTGCTGATTACACTATCATGATGCATTACGGTTGTCCTTTGGGCAAGCAGACTAAATTGAGTAAAAGCTAATAATCTAGTGCAACTATCAGCAATGTTTGATGTGCTTTCATACCCCAAAGTTTATGAACACTGCAACGTTATGTAAGGCACGTGGCTCAGTGGGGGAAAATGGGGACAAGACAACAACTGTTGATGAATTCTTTCAGGTTACAAAGTATTTCACATACTGCAAAAGCACATGAAAAATGACAAAGTCTCAGAGCAACAAATTTCTATAAAGAGCTTAGTTTTACTGTACTGCAGATGGAATTTTGTTGATGTGACAACCTACCAAAGATAACAAATGAATTCTGAAAGAATTGGTATGGTTACAAATGAACTCAGCCAGGTTTAGGAACCAAGTTTCCCCTTGGCTATTCTGTCATTACCAGAATTAATGATCTTTCAGCTTGGTTCTTCTGCAAATTACAGAACTTTCCATTGCATAATTCGTACAAAAAGTTTTGGTCCCCAGTCCTGCAGAAGAATTTATCCAAACCTCTGCTCTAATTACTGCCTGTCAGTTCTGATTAATTATATTTTCCAAACATGAATTTGATTTGAAGTTTGAGAGAAAATATAGTGCTACACTTCCTCAGGAACTATACTCCATCGACTCAATCAATAAGGTGAAAATTGCATCATGGCAGAACTACCATTGCCAGGAAGGACCAACAGTCTACTCTGTGCGCTTCAGGAAGGAGGAGGTAAGATGACAAAGCTAAATCATGCATCTTGGGTCAGATTTGAGTTCATTCAAAGAACTATTTAAAACAAAGGGAGATGCCACTTAAAGATTTCTGGTGAGATCACTACACTTGCTAATAGGCATCAGAAATATCTTGGTCTGAGTTTAAGATGACTGTTCCATTGTTTCAAGAATCTCAAATGGATTTGAATTGTTTCCATACTGTGTAAGGGTTACAAAAAAAAAACTTATTCCAGTTAGTCAGGACAGACAGGCAAGTGTGCAAAGAACTTCACAGTCCAAGATACTGTAATACCAATAGATTTCAGGGAGTTCACTGGGAAAATCTGCATTTCCGGAATTTTAAATGTGATACTGTCGCTAACAATCGGTTTACGTGGATAACTAAAATTGGCTAACAGTGTTAAACAGGAGCTTTTATCCATCTGCTAAGTGGTGTTGTCTAGATTCAATTGCACAAATATGCAAAACAGATCTGATTCATACACAAATGTTGTGCATGAGGCAGATTCAGTAAAATCTTCACATTATCCAGAACCACATAACCATTGAAAGATTACCGTATATATGCGGGTGGTTTCTTTCCATCCACAATGTCTTTGTCCACTTCTACGGCTACAATGTCTGAATTTGGCACTTCAAACATAGGCTCCAACAGCAACTTTTCCTGAAAGTACATTTTGGTTTTAGAAGTTATAGTTCCACTTCATCACACTCTTCACCCCCAAACCTACTAACAATAGTAACTCTCAAATTAGACTTTGTTCTCTTTAACATTTTTGGGCATTTCACTTAGTTCTAAGTTGAATGGCTGCACCAGTTTGAGGGTGCTTCTTTACCAGAGCCATGAGTGGCTCTGTGAAAATATATTTGATCACTCTTCTGTGAAGCATCTTGGATCATTACTTTAAAAGGGGTGATATAAATGCAATTGCTGCTTTGTAATCCTTAGCTTCAAATAGAAGACTATAGAAAATATATCTTAAGATTTCACAAAACTGCATGAATATTAGAGAAAGCAAACCTGTCTCAAAAACTTACTGCACATCACACTACAATAACTAGATAATTCTAAAATTAAAGTTTAGATTTAAAATATATGTTACTCGTTGACAGACTGTTTTCATTTTGACGCAGCCTACACTGTTAGAAAACTGCATTTTTGACAGTCACCAAATCTCTCACTCTTCGTGAGCTTGTCAAAAAACAATAGTAACAGTGTTAACTAGACTTTTTAAAATCTTTTTAGCGACTTACCATAATCGATCTAAGGCCCCGGGCACCAGTCTTCCTTTCCAGAGCAAGTCGAGCTATGGCTCTCAAGGCATCCTCAGATACATTAAGATCACACTAAACAAAATATTAAAAATTAAAGTCAGCAACACATTCATTAAATAAAAGCGTTACAAATTATTGCCTCCAGACCCAATTCTTGAGTAAAAACATGAAATCTAAATTATTCTATAAATGAAAAACACAGTAGAAATAATTCTATGAGTTCATATTTTGCGCAAGCTTTTCAATTTTTATATATCATCCATTGCAGATCAAAAAATGTATTTGCAGTGCATGTTTTAAACTATTGTTCTACCGATTCAGCTATTATATTTTTCTATTTAAAAACATGACAGAGAGGCGCTTGTGAAACGCCTGTCGTATTTACTGTAATATAAATGCATTTAGAATCAGCATTTGCCATTCTCAGAAGGCTACAATGCCAAAACAAAAGACAACCAGGAGCTAAAATCCAAATACCATTTTTGTGCAACTGGTTTGAGAAGGTACATAGTTGGGCCCCAGCAGAGGAGTGATCTATTCCCTAAAGAAAATTTCAAGGGGGTATTTCACATTAAAAAACCAGGCATAATTAAGGGTTAGCATGGAAATGAAACACGAAATCCTTTAATCATCTGCACTCTAATCATCAACTGAAGAGATTCTCAGTTGGTTTAAACACATCATGAGCAATGTAAAGAGCAAAGAAAGCAATGAAAATCTACAACCTAATGAGCATTGCAAAACTGATCCACAAGATGTTATATAAACGGACCTAAGCAAGTAAGCAGATGGGCTGAGGGTCTTTTCATTTGTTCCCTCCTGTTTTCCACATCAAAACAAAAGATCCAAATAAAAAGTAAGCCATGACATTTATTTTGCAGAAGAAAAAAGGAAAAATAAATTCCCTCTTTGGTGACTAATAAAAGCAAAGGAGAATGAGAAAAGTACTGACTCTCACCTTATCCATACTAAACAAAGCCTGGTACTGTGGGACTACAGCATTTCGAGGTTCTGTTAGAATTCGCACCAATGTGTCCTCATTTAAACTATGTAGTGGAACTATCACAGGCAGACGTCCTACAAATTCTGGAATCATTCCAAATTCTATCAGGTCCCGGGCCTCAACGTGGCGAAGTAACCTGTCTTTTTCTTCTAATTCCTGTACAGTATTATTGTCACCGCTTGTATTTGCTAAATCAGCAGCAGCTGCTGCCCTTCTCCCCTTGCCAAGATTAGACGGGGTGCCAAATCCAAGATACTGTAGAGATAGAGACAGAAACTGTAACTAAAATGCTAATGTATGCAAATTATTTACATTGTTTTTGACAATAACCTATAATCAAGAATTGTGTTCAGAATAGTCAAATTTCGTTTATGATAGAGTTGATAATTCTATGGATGCCCTCAGAAAAGCAGCATGTAAATTATTTAACTTCCTTTTGCCAATGTATTTCCACCCCCTATAAGGGGTTGTGTGCTTCAACATGTTTAACAGTTTCCAATGCATCACCATCATCCTCCTTGTTACCAAATAAAATCAGTATTTAACAGGTACACTCGGTACAGAAATTATTCAAGGACAATTACCAAGTTTCGCTGCAAAGAAGTCACAACCAATAATCTGCAGGCTTTAACTATCTGAAAGATGACCACTTGAATAAGGTTGCAGAGGGGAACACAGTACCGAATACAAACACATATGGCTGATTTCTCCTAGCTAACAAGTAGAGAGAACTAGTCAGAGAAGGCTTACCTTTTCATTCTTTCTCCTGCTGATAATCCTATCCAGACCATTGAAAGCACCAGATGCCACAAATAAAATATTAGTTGTATCCACCTGAACAGTCTCTCCTCGTAATTTCCTTGAATTTTTTTCTGGAACATTTACAATTGTCCCCTCAAGCAGCTTCAACAGCCCCTGCGTAAAAGAAAATTAAATTCTTTACAAACATGTACATATCATATTGACTAATTGAACCAGAATTATTCATACTTCAGTTGTTGCGCTATTGTCACCTTCCTACAGCACCTTAAGTAAAAAGTAGTCTACTAACAGCTAGCAATCATGAAACAGCATGTACAGGAAGCTATTTGGCACAGTGAATCTCCAATAGCTGTGACGAGGAATCCAGACAGTCCCACTCCTGTCTCACATCTGTGCATTTTCCTCCTCAAAAAAAACTGTCAAATTCCCTTTGAAGTCTACTGAATCTCTATCTACCACCATTTCAGATAATACAATCTAAATCCTAACCGCTTAAATGCTTTCTCATGTTGCTGGTGGTTCTCCAGCAAAATCATCTTAAACCTGTGGTTCTGGTTAAGCCACTGGAAACAGAAAACGAAGAGAAAATTATCTAAACTTTTAGAAGACTCTATCCTCTATTCTTTGTCATATCTTATCTTAGCCTTGTCCACACTCAGGAGAAATAAAAAAATTCTTCAGTCTATTCTCAATTCTGGAATCATTCCAGTAAACTCTATTGCAGCATCTTGAAAGTTTTTATACCGTTCCCAAGTGTGGTACCTGGAGGTAGATAATAGTCCAGCTGGAACTGAACCAGTGTTTTAAATAAGCTTAGAATACTGTCCTGTTCTTTACACTCTATGGCTCTATATATAAAATCCAGAATTCCATATTTTTATTAACTGCTTTGTTAACAAGTCTTGGTGTTCAAAGATTTGTGCACAAAAGCCTTTTCTTACGCCCTCTTTAAAACTATGGTTCAGCATTTATTACTTCTCTTCTCCTCATTAATCCCACTAAAGTATCACCAAACATTTGTGCTGAGTTTCCTTTGCCATATTGTTTTGCCTGTTCCACCAGTCCAAATGCTGCTGATATCTAATGAATAATAATCCTAAATTAAAATAGTGGTTACATTATTGAAAATTACAACTTTAAGCGAAGTATTGATTCCCACAGGAATCAATGTTAAAGCCAGAATTAGGTTTGAGGAACCTCTGTCAGAAAAGACTTTGCAACATTTGAAATACTATAATATAGAAGTGTGCAGCACTGTGCATTCCTAGCTGAAATAATTTGCAAACCAAAGAAAGGAAAGTTTCAGTGAGGAACGTGGGCTTCTTTCTTGCACAGATCATTTGAAGAAATTTACAGCACAAGTTCCTCAACTACAGGTACAGAAAAATATAAGAAATAAACATTTAAAACAAAGTTTACTGCAGAAACTGTAATAAGAACTATTTACAAAATAATTTGACTACAGTGCGCAGACATAACCACAAACTCCAACAGCCCAATAAAGGGTTCTTGTGATGATGCAAGAGATGTAATGACTCGATGCGTAACCACGAAATAAGGGATGTTAAGACCAAGAATGTCAAGACCAAGAATGTCACTTCAAATGAGAATGGGGAAATAAAAACAAATTTAAAGCAGAAAAGCTTTAAAAAGGGCAGATATAAAACGCCATGTACTACCTTTCTCAGAGTTTACTCATCTTCCAAACTTTATTTCAGTTGTACAATTTTGTAGTCATTGAGTTCAAATGAGTTCATTGAGTACTGCATGACAAATACAGTAGTGGTGTTCCAGGACTTTCAGCAAGGAAACTGCTTCCAATATTCCCAAGTCAGAATGATTAGTGGCTTGTAGACGAACCTGAAGGTGGTAGGGCTCCCATGTATCTGTTTCCTTGTCCTTTTCAATGGTCACAGTCACTGATTTGGAAAGTGCAGTCGACGGAGCTTTGATGAATTTGTGCAATGCATCTTGTCAATGGTACACACTGCTGCTACCGAAACTGGAGGTGGAGAGAATGCATGTTTATGTACGTGGTGACAATCAAGCAGGCTGCTTTTCCCAGATGGCAGCAAGCCTCTTGAGTGTTTTTGGAGCTGCATTGTCTAGGTGTGTGGGGACTATCCCCACACACTCCTAACTCTTGTCTTGCAGATGGAGGGCAGGCTTTGAGGATTTAGGTGGCGTATTACTCACTGCAGGGTCTGAATTTGTGTGGCTAGTCCTGTTCGGTTTCTGATCAGTAGTAGACTCGAGGAGTTGATACTGGGGGATTTTACAACACCACCAATGAACAATGAACACCACCAAGAAGCAGTGGTTGGATTCTCTTATTGGATATACTCCTTGACCCTTGTGTAATGTGAAAATTATGGCCGCTTATTTGCTCATGCTTGTATATTGTCCAAGTCTTGCTGCATTTGAACATAACTGCTGCTGAACATTTCACAATCATTTGCACACATCCCCACTTCTGAAGTTATGGTAAAAGGTGATTGAAGTAGCAGCTGAAGATTGTTGGGCCTATGATACCAGCCTGACGAAACTGTGCATGATGTCCTCTCGCTGTGAGGGCTGACCTCCAACAGCCACAGCCATCTTCCTTTGTACATCCCAACCAGGGGATGGTAATGGCAGAGTAAGGGATAGGCCATGTCACGAGGCTACAGATTGTTAGAAATCCATCTCAATTACCACAACACAATGGAGGCCTTCCTCAACGTGAAGGCAGGATTTTGTCTTCAAGTCCTCTGCTATGAGGTGGTCATTCCTACTTATACTGTCATGGGTAGATTCATTTGCAGTGGGGATTGCTGAGGATGAGATTAAATGTTTTTCCCTCTTGTGGATTTGTTTACCACGAATCACAGTCTAGTAGACATGTTCTTTAGGTGAACAGCTTGGTGAGTAGTGGTACTACCGAATCACACTCACTGACGGTTGTTGAAGATCTTACCCCGGAGTATATTTTGTGCCCTTGGTACCCTCACTGTTTCCTCCAAATAACATTCAACATGGAGGAATGCTGACTTATTAACTGGGCAGCTTATTACAATCAGCAGATAGCTTCCTTGCCCATGTGTGGCAAGATGCCATGAGATTTCATGAGTCTGGAGTCAACTTTGAGGACTCCCAGGCGAACTCAACTCCACAACACCGAGCTGCAATCTCTGCTCATCTGTCCTGCTGGTGAGATATGACATACCGGGGGATGGCGATGGCATTGTCTGGGTCATCGTCTGCAAGGGATAATTTCCTGATGACCGTGTCATACAGTTGTCTGATCAGTCTGAGAGACAGTTATCCTAAACTTTGCATTAGCTGCTAGATGTTGAAAAGACTTTGCTGGGTCAACGGGGCTGAGATGCCATTGTTGTTTCTGGTGCCTAGGTTGATGCCAGAATTTCCATCCAGTTTCATTCTTTTGAGGTGTTTTAGTGGTTTGAAACAACAGAAAGATCTGCTAGGCCATTTCAGAGGCCAGTTAAGTATCAAACACATTGCAGGAGGTCTGGAGTGAAATATATGCCAGACCAGACAACAACGACAGATTTCTTTCCTTAAAGGACATTAATGGATGAGATGAGTTTTTAGGATAATCGACAATGGTTTTGTGGTCACCATTAGGCTTTTAATTCCAGATTTCTTTTTGAATTTTAATTCCACCACCAGCCTCAGTTAAATCTGAACCCAGGTTCCCAGCGTCTCTGGATTACTAGTCCATGATAATACAATTATTCCATTGCCTCCCTGGTTGGTATACAAGTGGATGATAATTTTTTTCTGGATCAAGGTTTCCAAATTCTAACTAATAAATGATGTTGAACTGGCTGCATTTAACAGCCACGTTTAACTTCTCAATTTCTTATGACCCAGAAACTTTAGCCCTGAGACCCTGTCTAGGTCAATGTCATCAGCCAATTCTAATGTCAATGTCTAGCCTACTTCTTTGGTCACCAAAACCATACATGAAAAGCCAAAAGACCATATATAATCAATTATTTTGTCATAAGCATGTTGAAAAATGTTTATCTGAAAATATTTTCCCATTAACTCATTTGTTTGATTGAAATTCCTTGTCGCTTACCTGCTGAACACCTTCACCACCCACATCACGTAGTTGATGAATCCCTGGCACGCTGCCAATCTTATCTACTTCATCCAAGAAGACGATTCCTGGAAAACAATAAAACAATAGCAAAACGCATACAAAATCCCACAAAGCGCAATTAGCTAAACAACCAGTGTATCTATCTGCTGATTGATATTTATAGCACAGCAGTCATTACACCAGGAGAATTGAGAAAATTGCCACAGATTGTTTTTTTTTCATATGACAGAAGATGCTGCTGCTTTATGTCTCATTCCAAAAACACCAGCAATATTACAAGACTACTCAGTACTGCTATCACGAAGTGTCAAGGTCATTTGCTTAAGGTTGCAGTGGGGTTTAAGAGTGGGGTGGAGAGAGAGAGAAAAAAGTCCATAAACATATGATTTCAAGTTTAATTCTGAAAAGAATTTTGCATAATTTATCTCCAACTCCCTTAAGATACATAAAATTAAACACTTTTGAATTTTAGTTATTATTATAATATAAGAAATGCAGGAGTCAATGATTGAGGGTGAAGAAATGCCTGACAGAGGATAGTGGAACCACTGATGGAGAAAAAGCTATCAAAAGATACATATGCAAACCTTTGAATTATTCAACAGGTCCCAGAAACTGCAAGTCATGATTTTGTTCAGTGGGAGTATCCTTACCTTTGAGCCAGGAAGCCTGGGTTCAAGCTACACCTGTATAATAACAGGTTGATTACAGCTACACTACAGGAGGAGTTCTGGTCAGTAGTGGTGCTACTATCAAAACTTTTGAGAGTTTTGCAGTGGCAGAGTGATGACAAAGTTTCCCCAGTTCTGCTGCTTGCAATGTAGTAACTTTGTTTTCTATTCTGACGCCTGACTATACCAAGAGCAATACTCTTAGTAGGAATTAACAATAGCATGTACATGCAGATTCATTTCATTACAATATGACACATTAAGGGAGTTGAACCAAAGCATACAGATTAAATTATTGAACTAGTAATTCAGAGTTCTGACCCACTGATCTGAAGACATTAATTCAAACCTCACCATAATGGAGGTCCTTAGACAGTACCTTTCAAACCCACAACTGCCACAATCGAGAAGAACAAGGGCATAGGATGCATGGAAACATCAGCTGCAAGTTCTCCTCCAATCCACTCTGCACTCAGATTCGGAAGTACATGAAAGTACTTAGAAGTTCCTTTCATGTCACTGAATTAAAACTCTGGAAATCAACTGCAGCATTTCAAGATGGCAGCTCATCACCACAATCTCAAGTGCAACTAAGCCTAAACAATAAATGGTGGCCCAGTGAGTGAAATCCACATCCCAAGGGTGAATAAAAGCTGACATTTTTTGATCAGATAAACCAACCAAAGGAAAACATGATAGACAATTGCCAGTGTTCTTTATAATTCTTTCAATCTCCTATAAATATGCGCTTTATTTCATTTTTTTTTGAATTGCAGTTCATGAATAAGCTTAAAACATCAACATATTCTTCATTGAGAAGTTATCAACATAAAAGGTAAAAGCTTCATCCACAGTATACCAGCAAATACTTCAATTTTACCAGGTGTATGAAATGAGATAATCAATACCGTTCCATCATCTCTGGAAGATCATTTGAGAATACTGAATTTTAACTGTTAATAATTTAATTAATAAGACATCTGAAAAAAATAGCAGTATATTCAGTGATATGCTGTGAGGCTATTAGTTTTATTTATTTTGACTGGGCAATATAAAGATTTGAATATAAAATTAAACTTTTGAGTGCATACTTAAATTTAGGCTGCTCAAAGCTCATGATGGATAAAATTAATTTCTTCAAATCTTACCTTGCTGAGCTTTATCCACGTTATAATTGGCATCCTGTAAGAGCTTAGCCACAACTGATTCGATATCTTCACCTACGTATCCAGCTTGGGTCAGGGTAGTACAGTCACAAATGGCAAAGGGAACCTCTAGGCATCGGGCAAGGGTCTGCGCTAGTAAGGTCTTGCCTAATAGAAAGAAAATCTTTTATCTTACATGTTTACCATCATTATAGCTAAGCACTTCCATCCAAAGGACAGTATATGTGTTAATTCAGTGACATCCAAAGCTCTAATGTGTGCGCTTCATCAGAAAATAGTAGTGTGCACATACAAAGGAAAACACTTAATTAAAAAAGTCTAAGAACATTAAACTTACTGATTGATAAAGAACGTTAATTATTTTCACAGCAATAGTTTGACTCATCATGGGATGCAAATGTAATACTTGGCATTTAAAAAGGAAACATACCAAAATAGTCTAAAACCTGCCACCATCCATCTGCAAGAATGACTATTAATACCAAACTGGATTTACACAGAACAAAATTCTCTTATTTTGGTACTTGCTTTGACTTAAACTCAAATATTGTACAATTTTGATAACACTTGCTAAGCTCAAATAACAGCATTCCACTGTGCGATCACTAAGGCTTGCTGTAGCACTACAAATACTTGTTTCCCATTTTAAGCTGACCTGATCCTGTGGGACCAAGTAGCAGAATGTTGCTTTTCTCCAACTTTATGTCATCATGAGTCGAGTCAAGCACCTCTCCTCCTCGCTTCTCTTGGGGAATTGACTGACTTGCTTGCTGTTGCATGGAGGCTCCAAGTGCATTACTGTGTGGACTGATGCCTGCAATCTGCAACAACTCTACAGAGAGCAAAAGGTAAAGAAAGAACAAGAGAATCTCAATATTTCACACTTACTTCCAAAATCCTGTAGAAATTATAACTGTGGTAATGTAATTGTTAAATATGCATTGCAATAACAACTATGCTGGTTTTTCTAATGTTTGTAGAATCACATTAAGGGATTTAATCAACGTGTTAATTAAACCTTAAAATATTTGTGCCAGCATATGTCTAATGAAAAACGACACATTAAAAAAAAAGTGATTCCTATATAATATTTTAAAATTATCACTCAAAAGGATTTACAAACCTGAATCTCACTTTTTTATTCAAACTTTTGTACTTGAATCAAGTATGAAAAACAAAAACTTTCCTAATGATTTGGTCCTAAAGCAGAATCAAGTCAGAAAAAGCTTCCATATTTAATTGGGATAGGGTGTGTTGCGATCAGCACAAGAAGTCAGTGTTGCAGAAAAAAAGGTTTTCCAATTATAACACCTCGTTTTGGTATCAGGTGCACCAAGTTCAGGAACAACACAGGCACAGTGAAGTCTAGTCTGACTAAAATACACTCACTTAAGAAAATTAAATGCTAGGTCCATTGTTGTGAACTTTATTCCACTTACAGTAAGCATTCTTCCATCTCATGAGACTGGGAAAATATAAAAATGCTGCAACTCTGAAATAAAAACAAGAGATTGCCAATCTTTTTAACTGTAGTTGCAGCAAACGATGTGAATCCTCACTCCTGCCAGCCAGTTGTGGCTCAGTGGATACTGCTCAGGTCTGAGTCACAAAGGTCGTGGGTTCAAATCTCACTGTTGAGCAGGCTGAGGTTCTCAGGTGTAGTACTGAGGGTGCACTGCACTGTCAACCTTTCTAGGTTGACATTGAAGAAAGTTTTTTTCTTCTCCCCACAAACTTAGGATTCTCTCTTTTTCAAATTTGAATATTCTTTCCTAATTCTAGGAGCTTGTGACCCACAACCATTTAGGGACAGCTCCAAGGTTTCTGACGTTGATGAACTTAATACACCAGTATTGCAGCCAAACCATACAAACCAGGAGGGTTTCTTCACTTTGTGAATGAAGTTCACTAATACCAGATGCAATTATCAGGGACGCAACTAGCCTCAGTAACTCCAAGTTATAAAAGTTAGTCAGGTTTCATTTACATGAATGCTGTTCTGGTAAAGACAGATATAACTGTGGATACTGAGAATCCAAAATAAATTTGCAACACTAATACCAAGATCTCCATAAAATAGTTTTTGAAGCTAAAAATGGTTTTTCTTCCAAGAAGTCTCCTCTTCCATTACATTTGATTTTGATTTTGTTTCAAAAACCAATTAAGTAGTTGGCTCAGAAGTAAATACTCTACTCTCATTATACATTCCTTTCACCCACATAAATCTTCTATCTTCTCAGTTATTTCCCAATTAGATATTTTTCCCCTCCCTTGTGTCTCATGGTTGAAGTTCAGGTTGAAACTCATGCTGTTGCATGTTTGTACTGCCGGAAAAAAACCCAATTCAGACATGTTAATGATCCCTCTTCATGGAGGGGGAGGACTTAAACCTGGGCCTTTGAGCCCAGAAGTAGGGACAATAGCACTGTACCACAAAACCCCTTATTCTTTTGCTGTTGTACAATTGCACTACCAGGTCCCTACATAATAAGCACCTTTAGCAAGTGGTCACTTGTCATTCTCTAATGAATTGTTTGATTAACCAATTGAGGCCACAGCATTTGAACTCAACCGAGGTACAAGTGTGCAACACCTAGTGACAATAAAACTACATTCAAACCACACTTGTCTCAGATGGCTTAATTAATGGTTTAAAACCATATGAAACACTAAGTAGATACTACAATTCAAAAATATGGCAGTGGCGTTATTTCTCTCTATGATTGCTATCAGGATATATTTGCAGGATATACTGCATTTATCTAAAATTCACAGATATACAAGGAATAAACTCCACATCCCAGCTATGTCACACACAAAATTTGTGCATGAGATGTGAAACTCCCCAGGTTAGGATCCTCGGCAATCTAGCTGCTGTGTGAGCTATCATGGTGCCCTCCAGATACTGTTCGTCCACAGTACAGTAAACGGAACAATTTTCACAACTTATCTCACGCATAGAATATCAATACAAGCTGGTAATTCACAACAACAAAGGCCCCAGAAAAATTTCCAGAAACAAAAACTGGAGCCCAAAGGCCTTTGAAATTCTAACTAGTCTTCCAATTTTTTGCCACAGGTAGCAGTTGAGGCCAAAATGTGAATACTTCAAGGAGATAGATGTAGCTCCTGGGTCTAAAAGGATGAAAGGGTATGGATCAAAAACAGGGTACTAAGTTGGATGACCAGCCATGATCATTTTGATGACTGCAGCAGGCTTAAAGGGCTGAATGGCTTACTCATGTAAGTATTTTCTGTGGTTACATTCATTTCCAACTTTGAATGACTAAATTTCATACAACTATCCAGTAATTTCCACATACCAGGTATTTATGTTACCAAATGTAATGTTTCATTTTTAACTATGCACACGACAAATCTGTTAGACTTCTTATGAAGTGACCAGGAGGGTTAACGAGGGCAGGGTGGCAGTCGATACCAGTGCCAGGGAATCCTCAGTTGAAGGCGGCGGTGGACATTTCGGTGGGCACCCACTATAAACCCACTGACTCCCACAGCTACCTGGACTATAAATCCTCACATCCTGCTTCCTGCAAAGACTCCATCCCATTCTCTCAGTTCCTTTGTCTCTGTCACATATGTTCGGATGCTGCCAACTTCGATAAGGGAGCCTCTGAAATGTCCACCTTCTTGCTCAACCAAGGATTCCCCAGCACTGTTGTCAACAGGGCCCTCAATAGGGTCCGACCCATCTCCCGCACTTCCACCCTTCTCCCCTCCCGCATCAGTGATAGGGTTTCCCTTATCCTTTCCTACCATCCCACCAGCATCCACATCCAGAAGATCAGATGCAATTTCTGCCATGTCCAGCGAGATGCCATCACCAGGCACACATTCCCCTCCCCTCTCCTCCCCACCTTCCGCAGGGACTGTTCCCTCCTGGTCTACTCTTCCTTCACTCCCAACAATCCCCCACAGCTGCATGACACCTTCCCCTGCAAACGGCAAAAGGTGCAACACCTGTCCATTTACCTCCTCCCTCCCCAGTATCCAATGGCTCAAACATACCTTCCGGGTGAAGCAACATTTCACCTGCACTTCCCTGAAACTAGTCTACTGCATTCGCTGCTCACAATATTTCCTCAATCTAGAGGAGGCCATGAGTGTAGACTGGGTGGCCGCTTCACAGAACATCTAAGTTGTGCTCACAAAAAAGACCCTGAGCTTCCAGTTGCCTGCCACTTTAACACACCATCCTGTTCCCTGGGCAACATCTGTCTCCAACTTGCTGCAGTACTCCAGCGGAGCTCAGCACAAGCTGGAAGAACACCACCTCATTTTCTGCTTGGTGACTCTGCAGCCTTCCGGACTCAATATCGAATTCAATAATTTTAGGGCCTAAACTCTCCCATGTCCTAGTCCCCTATCCCACACAACGGCCTTGTTATCACATAGCCTGCATATTACACACTAACAGTTCCCATTAACAGCTATTCACCCTCCTAGCCAGATCGTTGTCCACTTCTTTGACTGTCCAACTGCTCTTCTCTCTTGGGGCTTTATCCTTTCGTTTATTCCCTACCCCATCCCCCTCCCTATTTTCTGCATATAAACCAACATTTTTCCAGCTACCATCAGTTCTGAGGAAGGGTCACCAGACCCAAAACTTTAACTAATTCTTTTTTCCTCACAGATGCTGTCAGACCTGAACTTTTCCAGCAACTTCTGTTTTTGTTCAAGAATAAATGGGTATCCGAGAGGCAACTCTTTTTCTACCCCCCACCAGCAAATGAATTAGTAACTTGATCAACGAAGTAATACAACCATTTAGACTCAAAAAGTGTCATAGAGATGTACAGCACAGAAACAGAGCCTTTGGTCCAACTCGTCAATGCCGACCAGACATCCCAAATTAATCTAATCCCATTTCACCAGCATTTGGCCCACATGCATCCAAATGCTTCCTATTCATATACCCATCCAGATACCTTTTTAATGTTGTGATCGTACCAGCTTCCACCACTTACCCTGGCAGTTCATTCCATACACACACCACCCTCTGCATGAAAATGTTGCCCCTTAGGTCTGTTTTAAAACTTTCCCCTCTCACATTAAACCTATGCCCTCCAAGGCATATTCACCCTATCCACACCCCTCGTGATTTTATAAACCTATACAAGGTCACCCCTCAGGCCCCAATACTCCAGAGGAAAAAAGCCTCAGCCTCCCCCTATAGCTCAAACTCTCCAACCTTGGCAATATCCTTGCAAATCTTTTTTAAACCCTTTCAAGTTTAGCAACATCCTTCCCATAGTAGGGAGGCCAGAAACGAATGCTGTATTCTATAAGTGGCCTTACCAACATCTTGTTGTAGTTGTACATGACCTCCCAACTCTTATACTCAGTGCACTGACCAATAAAGGCAAGTGTAGTCAGCACACCTTTAAAGAGACATTTCAAATTACCCACGGAAACCAAACATAGATTTGAACTTGGATTGTTAAACTTGGACTGTTAAAAACTAACAGTACTAAAAAAATGTAAATGGAGTGAGATGGTTGGTACAAGAAAAATAAAAGCTGCTTCAGTGCGCTGAAATTATGTTCAATTTGAGGAATGGCCTCAGATTCCCACTTGTCGCTATAAGACAACCCAAACAGAGGTGTCACCGCATTTTAAAATATATGCAACATATATACCAGTGTTCTAGACAACAAGGTGTGGGGCTGGATGAACACAGCAGGCCAAGCAGCATCATAGGAGCAGGAAAGCTTGACGTTTCGGGCCTAGACCCTTCATCCCAGTGTTCTAAACATTTTTTGATTATGCCAACATGCTTGAATTAAAATACAAATGTAAATGATGAAATGGGGAAAAAAAATTTGAATGAGTTAACGTGTGAAGTGATAAAATCATTGTTGAAAGCAAAATAGATGATTAGTATCTTTTACTAACTGACTAATTTAATCCTGGCCGTTACTGAACGATTTGCAGAAGTTGCATAGGGCAGGTCAGATTTCCCAGAGACTGCATGAAGCAGGATTCCTGATTCAGCAAATTTCATAACTTGGCCTTCTGTGCCTATAGGGCAGAGCACAGTGTGATGATTCCACTGGGAGAAAGTTTGAGAAAATTGGGCTGGCAGCATAAAACTTGACGATGAGGTTTAAGCACTAGCTACTCCATGGTCAATGAAATCATGTTTTTTTTTTAAAGGGACAATGCAATTGCTACTTCACTTCAATATGGAATAAATTTGATCAATGCTAGATCAAATTAGGCATTGCTTCTAGCTGAACTAGCTGAAGGTTACACAGATGATTGAATGATCTCACAACCAATTTCAATTTAAAAAAGCTAACCTTTTGGTGTAAATCTGGAGTCAGGTTCAACTGAGACAGATTCTAATTTCTTTGAAAGCAGGAGCCCACAGTGCTTCACTTTGTTACTAAAATGAACTTTGCATGGTCAGGGAGGAGAGATCACATCCAGAGTGAGACACAGCCCAGGTGAGAACTAGTTCAGGGAATAAGGAGACAGCGTGGGAATAGAACTGGTAAACCTTTCTTAAAAAGTTTAAAATTCAGCAGTCTCGGGAAAAGCTTAATAAGTGTCTGAGCGATGGTTAACAATGACTTGAAGCTTGAACACAGCCTTAATAAGTGTTAATTACTATTGAAACTAATGCAAATCATTTCAGCTCACCTCAGCTCAAGGTAAGAAATGGCCTGATGAAAGCACATGATCAGAAAGTTTCATGTGGTCAGAAAGGAGAGGCAGTCCAAGTGAATATATAATTTGGAGGCAATTTTGGAAGTCAGTGCAGAGGGTAAGAGGTGCTTTTTGCTTGCTTTTTTTTTGGCTTGTTCTTTGTAAGATATAGAGTGGATGTGGAGATGTTTCCACTAGCAGGAAAGACTAGGACCCAAGGGCACAGCCTCAGAGTGAAGGCATTGCCTTTAGAACTGAGGTGAAGGGGAATTTCTTCAGCCAGAGGGTGGTTAATCTATGGAACCTATTGCTGCAGAGCTTTGGAGGCCAAGTCACTGAGTATATTTAAATAGATACCTCTTTAATTAGTAAGGGGATCAAAAGGAGAAGACGGGAATATGGGGTTGAGAAACATGTCAGCCATGATTGGCTAGTTTCAACAGAACCGAAGAGCCAAATAGCCTAATTCTGTTCCTGTATCTTAAAGCCTTATGGTCTAACATCCAATGCAATACCAAATCTACCTTAGAATGCATATTATTTAAAAAATAATTTTTCCTCCCACCAGCCTTAACTACTACAAGGAAGAGTTATCAAAGTGCTTTGTTCCTTGCTGCTCTCCTTAATTGAAGCTGGTAGTTAGGAAAATGACACACCTTAATTTAAGTTACTGAATTCTGACAACACAGTAGACAACCAAGTAAAAATTGTCTCTAAGCAACTGTACTTCTATAGGAAATATCAACGTCAAGTGCAGAAGGAATGTGAAATGTTAAAAGGAAAAATAGAAGGTTTTACCAACCCACACAGAAATGGCAGCCAAGAAAGTCTGAACAAAAAGCAGAAAGATTATTGCAAACAGAAGGGCTCATTATTAGTGAAATTGAGTCACTAAAAAAAAAAATTAAAAAAAAACAAACTTAGATACAATAATCTGCCAGGGAAAGATTATGATCACATTTACAAAGGTATCTATGTTCAGTAACATTACTAAATTCAGAAAATATGATTTGTCTGAGAATTTAAAGTCTAAGGAATATTCCTCTGGAATACAGTCACATCGCGTATTGCAACAAGTTCACCAATCTTTCATCAGTTCATCATGCCTTTTGACTTTATATAAAAGATTCAATCTTACTACCAGGATAAATGAGAGTCAAGGATCCCTTCCTGTTTGGCTCAAAGCATTAAGGGGTCATCTTCAATTGTCTCTAATGCAAACAGCAACAGGGATGCACCAAGTGCTGCAGAGACCAATGAAACTATATTATATATAGGCCGAGAGTACTGACGTGTCAGGCTCTAGCAGCTCCTTTAGATAAGGCTGTAAGTCTGCTTAAAAAGTGCACGATTGCACTTTTACAATTACACGATTACAATGCAGCCACCATGGACATTTCTGGAACTGCTATCAGTAGACTGAAACAATTCCATTTTGAATTCATCAGTTTGAGTCAACAAAGCAGAGAATGACAAAGGCTGAAAGAGAGAGAGAGAGAGAGAGAGAATCCAGCCAGATCCAATGTTATCCAGGATAACATTGAATGTCTGAACAATCTTCTCTCATTTCAACATTCCTAAATTCTTAATATCTGTCAAGTTTTTAAAAAGGGTCAAGTTATTACATATATAACAATACAACATTAGCTTTTTGCATCATGCAGGTACACACATACATACAGGCAAAACACAGGATTACAGTGCAGATCTGTGGAGTTAGACATTTTTGAATCTTGTACTTGTGGCTCTATGGCTTAACATACAAGTGAAAAAATAAATACTAATACTCCTTCAAACAGGCAAATCAAAGATGAAATGTGCCATTTTCCCATCTTTTAAAAAAAAAGGTGTGTTCTGTAAAGGTTAGTATTCAAATTGTAAACTATAGATATACTGCTTCAACTTAATGCAGTGAATTGATTATGAACTTTTATTGGCTAACACAAAGACTATGTTTGGAGTTTAGCACATGGAGCAAACTTTGAGACAGCTACCAATGCTCCAAATGTGCCTTAGATACAGGGAAACAAACAAGGACAAGTTTTACTCAAATCAAGCTTTCAATGAGTGTCACTTTTTTAAAAGTGAAATCAAATTAAAACTTTTTTGGAGGTAGAGGATGGTAAAAATACAGATCAGACCACATTATAGACTTGAAGAAAGTTATAAACATGATGAAATTCTTCATTGATTTCCACAAGTATTTTCAATAAAGTCTGAGCTGTTCAATTATGTTCTGTATTTTGTACAATTTTTACTTAACGAACACAGATCTTTTCAAACGTTGCACATTATATTTATTGCCCTTCCAAAAAGGTTTTAGAAGAAACATCAATTTGAAACAAATTATAAATTTGTATGATCACCTGTGTCCATTTTTAGACCAAGGATATCCATGTGGTAGGATACAGAATTCAGTAACAATTGAACTGGTTTCAGTTTCAAACAAAAAAGAGAAAACCAAAAAAAAAGGGCACAGGTGAGAAGATTGAGTCAACTTACTTGTAAATCTGTACTCATCCTCTCGTCTTCGGATTTCTAACTCTACAGAAAAAGGTTAGAAATATTAAAGAACAAACTGACTAAAAGCAGCAACAGGCATAGATGAACTTTCAATGTGCACATTTAATGCATGAATATGTGTTTACTTAATTCCACTGGTCTATAAATCTTTAATACACAGAACAGATCCATACTGGAGGAGCATAATAGTACAATGATCCCTTATGTGACATGAGTCTCTTTTAGCCACACCCCACCTTACAAAAGGATTTTACAATAACTCATTAGTTAAAACATAAGAGATTTTTAGGGAGGCGCAGGTAGGACAGATCTAATAACACTTTCTATTGGAGTACAGTATGGATAGAAAATTTAAAATATATATTCTATGTATTGCAGGCTACCTATAGGCAGCGTCTCAAAACTGGAAACTTCAGTGTGAATGGGAGTGGATTTTGCATCATGCCAATTTTCGATTCACGTCAAGGGTTGCACGGAACACAAGGCGAAGAGAGAAAAGACCAACATGTAAAACTGATAACTAGCCCACACATTGCATTGCATCAATGTAAGCGCCTAGGTGAATAAACTGGTAAGTTATTTTAGTTATTCAAGAGAAAGTTCAAGCTTGGCAGTTTAGATAAATTCCTGGATTTTGGACATCTGACTTTCGGAGAGACAGTTCAGATGCATATACTGGCACCAAAAAAAAAACAAAAAAAAGTCTTCAAGGGACTTGAACAAACTGTTTGTTTCTTTCATCATTATAAAGTTACAACAAATTATGTCATTATTTAGGCAGTTATGTACAAGCAAATTATTTACAAGTTAAACATTTTAAATATTCACTTTAGTTGTGTGTGTCATGAGGTTCATTTTAATTCATTTTTCTTTTGTTTAAATCTAAAGGTTACACTATAAAAAATTACAACAGAAGGCAGCTGTTTGGCCCCTCAAGCCTGCTTTGCCATTCAATAGGATCACGGCTGATCAGACATTCCTCCTGTTCACTTTGTGCCTTTGTCCCATAAATTTTGCTTTCCAAATGGGTCAAGCATTTTCAGCATTAGGTATATACAAGGACTTTATCAGCACAGTTCTCTCTGGCAAGAAGCTCCAAACCCTTATGAGAAATTCCTCCCAATCTCAGTCTTAAATTGTCGTTGCTTTAATTCTGCGACCATACCCTCTGCCCCTAGACTCTCGAGGGAAACATCCTCTCAGCATTTACTCTTTCAAGCCCCTTCAGGATTCCACGTGCTTTATTAAAATCACCTCGCATTCTACTGAACTCTGATGAGTAGAATCTCAAAATTGTTTACCCTTACCTTGTAAGACGATCTCTCCACACCAGGGATTTCCTAATGAACTGACTCCAATGAAATAATATCTTTCCTTAGATAAGGACCGAAATCACTCAGTACTCCAGTTGTGGTCTCACCAGCATCTTCTACAGTGGCAGTAAAACTTCCCTGCTCTTATATTCCAACTCCCTTGAAATAAGGGCCAATATTCCATTAGCTTTCCTGATTACCTGCTGCACCTGTGCGCAAGATTTCTGTGTTTTGTGCGTAAGTACCACCAATCCCTTGCGGTGTAACTTACTACAGCTTTTCTCCACTTAATATTCTATTATTTTGTTCTCTTCCAAAATGAAGAATTTCACATTTTCCCATAATGTACACCATTTGCCAACTTTTTGTCAAATGACTTAACCTCAACCTTAACATCAATATCTCTCTAAACTGTTTGTATGCCTCTCACACTTGCCTTTCCACTTATTTTTGAGTCATCTGCAAATCTGGCCATAGTACATTTTCTTCTATCCTCCACGTCATTATATACATTGTAAAAAGTTGTGATCCCTGCACTGATCTCTGTGGAACCCCACTGGACCCTATTCACTTATTCCTCAATCACTGTTTCCTGTCCATAAGCCATTTCGTTATCCATGACAATATACAACTTCAACTACCATGGGCTCTTATGACTTAACCTTTTGTGAGGTACCTTGTTAAATGCCTTTAGAGAGTTCAAACACAACACATTTACTAGTTCCCCTCTATCCACTGAGGCTGCCTTGAAAAAAATTCTAATAGATTAGCCAGACATGATTTCCTTTTCATGAAGTTACACTGACTCTGCTTAGATTGTAAGGACAAGTGGAAACTGCCGATTGGGTGAGTACAAACAAACAGTGACTATACATACCATTATTGCTTATATTTTGTGGCTTATAGTTTGTAAAGGCTATATACTGTTTTAACGAGTTCAAGGGAAGAAAGATCCTAAATGTAATTGAAAGTTCAGTAGCTTCTAATTCAATCGCTTGAAATAGCTCCTACAAAATTGGAATTTAAGGTCTCTTTGGTGCAAAAAAATGAAAAGGAAAGTGGTGTTATTTTAGTGCAGAATGTACATTTTATTTCTATGCTCAATCACAAATTTCCATACAATACTAAAATGGTAGAATAGACCTACAAATCCACACTTAGACAAATTTAGTCAATGAAATACAATATGGACATAGTGGAAAGGAAAATGGACATTACAAGCAAGCAATGCATGACAAAAACAAACCAAACCACAATGTAGCAACAGACAAAGTAAATGGAACACTGACTTATGCTGACAATTTACTTGATTACAAGTCAGAAATGATAGCATAAAGCTAGGCTCAGAAAAAATGTGGACAGGAGACACCCAAATGACAGGCAGGAAATGGGCAACAGTGCCCAGAAGGCAAAGATAAATAAGTGCCATCTTTTATCCAGACCTGAAACAGGAAAAGAGCCTATCACTTGTATATCCTGGACTCTCAAACCTTTCAAGAGTGGTTGCCATCACAGGTGGTGCATGGATATAATCAAAGCAGCAAGCAACCCCCCATCATTGGGAGCTTTGCTCCTTTCAACCTATATTTAAAAGGTCAAATTGCTGTTCTTGATTTCTCCTCCGCTTACTCCACACATGTTCATATCTTTCAATGCCCGAACAACATCTGATACTTTATGATTAATTTTTACCATATTAGTTGGAACAACACACTGCAGTGTGGGCAACTGCTCTGAACTTATATTTCGCAAAATAAACAGCACACGTCGTTGCTTGGAGCACAATCTAGACGGAAATTTGAAATAGAGGACCAACGGACATTCTTCAGCTCAAAGCCTATTCCAAGAACTCTGATACAGGAAAGGATAGTTTGCCACATTTAAATCTTCTGCATTCAAGGGAAAAATACCAGGTAAATAACAGTCAATAATTTCACAGATAGGAGGACATTCACTACTAGCAATACATGCAGATATCTTGACCTGAGAGTAAAACTAAGTCTTTTTCTCTTCTGGATTTCGTGGGGTATGGGCGTCCTTGGCAGGACCGAGATTTTTTTCCTAATCCCTGAATCCTCTTGAACAGAGTAGCTTGCTTCAGCCATTTCAGAAGGCAGTTAAGAGTCAACAACATTGCTGTGGGTCTGGAGTAACATGTAGGTCAGACCATACAAGAACAGCAGTTTTTTTCCCCCCCATGAAAGGACATTAGCTAATAGGCAAATTATTACAACAATCATTACAGGTGGAAGCAGGAATTTTACAATTTACAATTTTAAGCAATTTACATTCCACTGATAAGGCAGTCGGGTCTTAAAGTACAAAAGCAGCAATTTTCCTTTAATTACAATTTTGTAGACTCTCAATATCTCTAAAGATCGAATACTATGGCAACTATTCAAAGCAAATACTACAATAGTTTATCATTCACTGCTTAAATCTCCAAAAATATGCCCCAAAATAATACGTTCAGGTTATGCTATGATAAACAGGAATTTTATTGTCCGTAATTTTCAGCACATAGTCCATTTATAAATACCACAAATGTATATGCTAAAATAGGTTGACAGAATTCTCTGAATACTATGTTGCAAACCTGATAACATGCATTATATAATACATTTGACACGAATGAGTTAGCAACAGAAACTGCCATTAGAAGCTCTGATGTATAACCAACAACCAAGAGAACAGAACAAACACTGCACCATAGGATGCATTACAGCCTTAATAAATCGATTAGATGACGAATAAAATACTCAACACAAAAAGATCTGTCAGGCATCAAATGTATCCATCAGAAACATCACATAACAGATTTTTGCCATGCTTACAGCTTAGTAAACCAAGCTGTTTGTCAGCTGACAGTTTGTATTCCAGCCAATTCACTGCAGCTGACTTCAAGAGTCTTACTCAATAGCACGATATCTCAGCATAGTGCTTAAATTGTGGAAATGTCTCTACAAACATGAGTTCTTAAATTCTTTAAAAAAGGCCATTTTGCTTTAAAAATATTAATCAATGGCAGCGAGCTTAAAAAGTGGAATTTAGCTCTTGTGGAAAACAGCACACTGACAACAACTTAGATAGAACCTTCAACATAGGTTGTTGACTTGCTCGCCGAGCTGGCTGGTTGTAGTTCAGAAATTTCGTCACCATGCTAGGTAACATCATCGGTGTATTCTACTCCACTTGGTATTTACATGATCCGGTCTGTTGAGATG
>JAHRHZ010000047.1:6164406-6236105 GCA_024137785.1 Ginglymostoma cirratum | reverse complement strand
GGCCTTCGTTGTCTGAGTGTTTCAGTACACTCAGACAACGAAGGCCATCAATTTAACTGAGACAAAGTGACCATCCTAGCTCAAGCCAACCATAGACACATGAGAATTCCTTGAGACCTCGTTCTCCACCCATAGTGCAGTCAACAAACATGCGGAATTAGACCCCATATGCAAACCCTTGCAAAAAAGAACCAGAAATGACACACAACATCTCAAGAGACCAGATCATGTAAATACCAAGCAGAGTGGAATACATCAGTTCATTGGAGGCCACACCAATGACGTTTCCTAGCATGGTGACAAAACGTCTGAACTACAACCAGCCAGTTTGGCGAGCAAGTCAACAACCTCACCCACAACCTGAACTACAAATCTTCACGAGAACCTTAAACCTTCAATATAATGAAACATTCCGACAGCTTCAGAGGAGCATTATGAAACAAAATATGACAGAGCTACATGAGGAGATATTAATTCGCATGATGAAAGAAGTAGAAGTTGAAGCAGAGAGCGGTAGGGAGGGTATTCTAAAGCTTGAGCATAGACAACTGAAGAAAGTGCCAACAACAGTGGTAAGATTAAAATCAGGGCAGGGGGTGGTACAGATATTTCATTAGGGTCACAGCACTGGCGATTAGAGATAGGGAGTGAGGCTATGGAAGGATTTGAAAACAAATGAAAATTTTAAAATCAAGATGCAATTTGACCAGGAACAAATGTCATTCAGGCAGTAGGATGATAGTTGGGCAGGACTAGCTGCAAGTAAAGACATCACCAGAATTCTGGATGACCTCAAGTTTGCAGAGACAGAACGTGAGACACTTGCTTGAAGTCCACTGGAATTACTGAATCCAGAGGTAACAAAACCATGAACGAATGTTTCAGTAGTAAATGAGCTGTGACAGAGCAAGGTCATGTGATGCTACAGAGGTGAGGATAGGCAACTTTAGTGATGGCACGATCACGAGCTCAAAATAAATCATGACAAAATGCTTGCGAAAAGATTATCTTAATCTCAGCTAGGTCAGTAGCTGGGGTATGGAGTTAGGAATACAAACAGAAGACAGTTAATCCAGCCATCCCAATATTTAACAGGAGGAAATTTTTACTCATCCAGTAGAGTCAGATAAGCAGTGTAATCATTTAGCAATAGTTAAGGAGTCAAGTGGCGAAGTTGCAGTTGTGTGACAAGCCAATGCTGTATTTTCAGAGGATGTTAGGACTATGGGTTCAATAATTAAATCAAACACAAATCATTATTTTTAAGAATTTGTTCTCACTGCAACCTTAGCATACCACAAATAATCCATAAACTATCTTACAAAGAATTGAGAGTTCTGATCAACGTTCACTTCTTTTTGATGGACCCAGTCATGACTGTAGCAAAAGATGCCCGATTTCTCCAGGCTGCTAGCCAGACACACCAAAATCACATGCACAGGCCAAATCTAACACTGCTCTGTATACACCTTTAACTTGCCTTTGTTCATTTAAATGGGATTGTTAATCCATCAAATCTTCTTTTAAATCACCTTGAACATCTGTTCTGTTTTTCAGAGGATTGCATTTCTGAATTCTTTGCATCTCATCGGTTCAAAATGACAACAGAACAATTTAAAATTCAGTTGGTCTACTTTCAACAGCTGATAAAGAAATATAAAACTTAAAATATTTGAGATTTCGTCAAGTGCCAAAATTGACAGTTCTTAAAAATTATATGTTTGAAGACGCTCTGAACAAGTAACTGCTGTCTAAAGACAGCTGTAAACCTCACAAAAATATCAAAGCTCTTCTTTGACACTTCTCCCACAACAACTGAATTAAACATTTTTGACAACTTTTACTCTACCCACCAAACAAGTCATGCTTGGGTTTTCTTGTACCCATGTCTTACTCACTTTGCATGGCAAATTATTTGTATGTATCACGCAATAAAGAAAGATTCCTTTTTTCAGGCTTATATGTCTGCATAACACAGACAACACAAACAAAATTAACTGGTTTTAACCTTGATAGTTCATTGACTTTTTTTTTTAAGGGGAAGACCACAAACATTCTTGCTCAAGAGAAATAAATTACATTCATGGTATACAAACAGAAAATTGGAAACTCCATTTGAATAAACCAGATTTCAAAGGCTCAATGTTAGATTACCTATATATTGATTTGTTCTTTGAACCTTAACATACATCATTGGATAGATCCATTGTTCAATTAAAATAAAACCAAGAAGTGTTTCTGCTGAAATTTTGCTTTCTGTAGTTGTGTTTACATGGTTCCTACATTGGTACAACAATATCCAGGCCTAGAATAATCCTTACTATAGGAGGGACACATGCTTTAGAGTAGGCCAAATTTTGATGCCATTAAACAATCTTCCAAACTTAACAGAACTTTTCATTCCATACCCGTTTGTACTATGAATGTAAAAGTCACAAGGAGAGATTCTCTTTCTTGTTTATACTTCACAAAATGTCAAGAAATTAGCTTGATAATGGTAACAGATGCAATGTCATGGCCTATTTAGCAATATGATAATTTTAAGATTCATTCTAGAAACTGAAATTTAGATTAAACTGTGTTGCAAATAACATTTAGTAGAACATGAAAACGGTGATAACTGGCCACATTCCAGAGAGGTATTTGATGCTTGACCATGAACCAGTCAAGATCATGTGGATAAGACATTTTTATATTTATTGTAATTTGTTGACATGGTCCATGCTTCATAAATTATGCAAAGTAGCAATGCTACAAACAAACTTCTCCACCAAAACTGCATTAACCAATATAAGCAGGGATTGCCAAGAATGAATCATTTGCAATTGGATATTGCTGTCAAATACAGAAGATAGAGTGATAAATTGGCCTACAGCTGTTGTGCTTTTATAATGTACCAAAGATAGATACGGATACTATATGAAACTTAGACCCAAATCATTCAGAATCCCTATTCCTGACCTAGATCGGGTTACAAATTGCCCACTTATGTTTATTGCACTTTTTCTCTTGAACTTCCAGGCCAGGAGCCTTCCCACCTTAGACATTTCTACAAATCCGCTCAGCCAGTGGGGAAGTGGATTGGCACTGAAACTATGGGCCCCTTTCCAGTAGTTACAGCCATATTCTGTCTTTCAAGCCACTTTGACAGACATGGCAAGGAACTAAGACCGTAAGATATAGGAGCAGAATTAGGCCATTCAGCCCATCAAGTGAGGTGGTGGAGTGCCAGCTGGGTGAACAGGGGTGGTATGATTGCAGCTGAGTGGGTGAAATCTTGGGATAGGTCCTCGACAGGGAGTGACAAGATTGGGTAGTCAGTGGTACCTAATTGTAGGAGGTTCAACGTTACATCACGTTTTCTAAATTCCTTCAACTTTTCCTGCCTACTATTCAGATTAATAAGTTGGAACCCTACAAAGAGTCTCCCACTCCAAATCAGACTTGGAGATATTTTCTAATATATTTTTGCTGGGTAATTGCCAACTGGAAGTTTCAACTTCCCAGGCAATTACTGCAGAGTCAGTTGCATCAAGACTTCTGCACACACCCAATGCACAACTCCAGTCTACACTGCTGTACACAGTCCCCAAGATGCTGTTTATTTGGTCTACCTAATATATTTGGAATATATATATTTCAGATTGAAGAACGTGTTTAATTACACCAGATTTTTAATTCAGTATAATTAAATCAGTCATATTTTATTCCGCTTACTATTCAACAAAATATATAAACTGAAGAATCAAAGCTTTCAAAGCCATATGCAAATTCATCAAAGCATGCAGAACTGATCTGCAGAGTCATTATGTGTGCAAAGAAGGATTTCAAGATTATTGTTCTCATTAGGATCATCTTTTGATAACACTTGATACGAGCATTGGAAAGTGACCCACTTATCAATATTGTTAATTGTATTTAACCTGCTAATTCACAGTTTTCACTCTTGCCGGGCAAACATCTTGCTTGCATTTGATATCTGTCATTATTTGTCTGTACAACAGTTAACAAATTGTTGCAGTACACTGATGTCCATGTCTATTGAATAGGAAAAATAGACATGATAATAAAATAGATCCATACGAGGAAACTGACCAACTTGCAGGATCAGTGAATGTCATTGCAAAACTTATACAGGGGGCCATTGTACTCTCATTCAATTCCAACTGAAAACTCTGAACTCAAAGTTCAGAGATGAACAATGGGATCAAAAAAAAAAAGGAAAATACTAACCCCGAGGTGTTAGAGAGGCCTGTTTTTCCACTTCTGTTTGCTGTCTCAGACTAGTTGGAATATTGTTATAGATGCGCTTGTAGTGGTTGTACACGGCAACTGAAAGTACCTTCTTGGCATAGGACTGACCAACCACATATTTGTCGAGATAACTGTAAATCTAAAACACAATTAAAATCAGACTACATCTAGAATAGTTAACCAAAAATGAGACTTTTAGCATATACTCCGATGCAAGCTTATAAGACAGTAACAGTAGGTAAAAATTGTACACAAGACTAGAAGAGTCACATCAAAAAGGAATAATTTACCTCAAGGTTAAGAAAATAAATGGCACATGAAGAATACATGGCACAGATACACGTGTGTTGAATATCACCGTACAAAGACAGGACAGTATATTGTTACAAATATACCAAAAGGATCACATATAATCCAGTTAATTTCCTAATGCATCATTTCAATCGACACCACCAGTATAATTTCCAGTTGTGATCATTAACTGCAAAGCTTCATTTCCAGACTTAACCCAAGTGGTGAAAGACTGACAGAAACCAGAGAATTGCTCTTGGTTAAACTGCTTATGAGGGAAAATTTATAGTGGTCATGTCCAAAAGTCAAAGTATTGTAGTTAGTATTGTTGAGACTACAATAAAAGGGCCATATGGCCACACAAACTATTATTAATGGAACCTCTGACAGACAAATGACAGCCAGTCTGCATGGACCATAAGTGTCAATTACTTGTATTACTTACATGACATAACATCTCCATAAGGGAGTCTTCTCCTTTTATTTAAGTTGTCAAACAAGAAGTAGGCAATTAACAATTTATTACTACCAATTTTCATAACTTTTCTGCTATTGTTAAAGGACGTTTCAAAGGAAATCCCTGCACTCTCTAGTACATTTCCCAAGAGGCTATTTGATTTCAAGGTTTAGAGATAAAATGAATTTGTGGTTTCAGCTCTGTGAAGTTACCATTTCACTTTTTAAAAAAAAGTTAAGAAATTCATCTGGAACAGTGAACTAAATAAATCATTTCCACGAAGGCATGCAAATTCGTGACCTTGCAAGATATCTGTTGTGTCAGCTGGCTAAGTGTTTACCATGCTGGCTTCATAACATACAGAAGTAGTAATGATCAGGGTCACTAATAGCTCGAGTTCAATTCAGGACAATCAGGTTTGAGGTCAGAAGAACAGTTTCATCCTTGAACAAGAGAGGTTTGTTATTTTGAAGAATCTCCAGGTTTGAGGGTTTGTACACCATCTCCTGGATATCAGAACTGAAATTCTGCCCAGGCTATTAGATTTGGAAAGATGTCTCAGGTACATCAAAACTGGAAACACTCCATTAAGAAAGAAATGAAAAAGTGTTAAGATAGGAGTGGTACTTAATTGGGGTTGAGTTTCTGCAAATGATATTGCCAGGAAGAGAGTTGAATCTTTGTCTGCTGTCTATTTTAAGACCTTTCCGATTTCCCTTTTTGATTTTTTTTGGCTCAATAAACTCTTCTTCTTGTATTAAAGAGAATATTGACAACGTCATGTGAGTCATTGATACCTCATTCAGTGACTAATCACCAGAGTAAACAAACTGCAAAAAAACTCTCAAGCGACATTTCCAGTTCATCATCAGCTGGGATCATAACACCACTATAGTTCAAAAGTTGCCCTTGGCATATCTTAAACATCTGAACTATTGTTGCAATGTTTAGTTGCTAATTTATTCCTTTGCCTTCAAGACTGGTTAGGCCACTTTTGAAATCTACATCCAATTCTGGTCTCCCTGCTATAGGAAAGATACCGTGAAACTTAAAAGAATTCAGAAAAGATTCACAAGGATGTTGCCAGGGTTGGAGGTTTGAACTACAGGGAGAGGCTGAAAAGGCAGAGGCTATTTTCCTTGCAATGTTGAAGGCCAAGGGATGACCTTATAGAAGCTTATATGGTCATGAGTGGCATGGATAGGGTGAATGCTCGAGGTCTTTTCCCCAGGGTAGGGGAGTCCAAAACTAGAGGGCATAGGTTTAAGATGAGAAGGGAAAGATTTGAAAGGGACATAAGCAGCAACCTTTTCAAGCAGAGGGTGGCATGTGTATGGAATGAACTGCCAAAAAGAAATGGTGGAGGATGGTACAATTACAACATATAAAAGGCACCTGAATGGATATATGAATGGGAAGGGTTTAGAAGGATATGGGCCAAATGCTGGCAGATGGGACTAGATTAATTTAAGATAGCTGGTCAGCATGAATGAGTTGAACTGAATCGTCTGTTCTCATGCTATACATTTCTACGTCTCTGTGGCCAACTATGAATAAGCGCATCCAGCTAAGTCTAAAATATTGAAATCAGAACAGGCACAACGGTATTCTCTCACTTCAAGATAAAATTGCTTTCCATCTGTAAAAATAAGAAAGACCTGGTCAGTGCAGCTTTGTATCTGAGACACAAGACACTTGAATAAATGCACAAACATATACTATGGTAAAAGGCAGTCAAGAGGTTAACTATTTCAAACGTCTAATTTATTGCTACATATTGTGTAAGCAATGAGATTATATGGTTAAAGGAACAAATGCTAAAACAATTACATTCCATGCTTATATTTTAACCACATGAATTGATGCGTCCACAATCTCATGTCCTATTAAATGAATCGCAAGGGAACCAAAGGAAAGCATCTCATCAAAACCAGTACTTGGACTTGTGCAAGAAC
This sequence comes from Ginglymostoma cirratum, assembly GCA_024137785.1. NCBI lineage: Eukaryota > Metazoa > Chordata > Chondrichthyes > Orectolobiformes > Ginglymostomatidae > Ginglymostoma > Ginglymostoma cirratum. The sequence continues at coordinate 6,229,148 of JAHRHZ010000047.1, read as the reverse complement.
TGCGCTTTTCTGGCTTTTTTCCACCCCTGTAACATTCATGTATTGTCGCTGTATTTTTGTTTGTATTTGTATGTCTTTTTCCCCCCAAAAGGGGCAGGGTTTAAATACAGAATAATAAATTAGTGTTTCAAGTTTCTCTTCTGCTATTGGTAAAAGACATGTCTGCTTCTCGCTGTGTACAGAAACCTGACGAGTGTTTTCTTCTTAATCTATATTTGCCAATAGTTTGATTAAATGTTTTCATATATGTGATGACTCCCCCGAATAACATGCGGCTGGACTTCCAGCGCGCAACGCCAGTGAGTCATGGCATTTCTGAAGAGTATCATAGGAGACGTGCAATAAGGAAATGCCAGAGTCTCTTCAATCTAAATGAATATTGTTATGATCCCAGCTAATGACAGTACTGGACAAGTCACATCCCAGAATGAAACCTGGCTGATAGATCATTTTTTGATTTGTTTAGTTAATTAACTTGGTAGTTAGTTAGCGAAATATATTCAGGTGACAGAAGATCTTTAACAACATTTTCTTTGTGTAATAAACTCATCTCTATAAAAGAGTTCAAAAGATCTTAAACATCAGAACAAAATTTCAACACTTCCCAACAGCACTCATAACAGAGATGCAAGTCTGGAGAAATTACACTCCTATCTCAACTCTTTAGATTTCTACTTAACTGACTCCATCCAAGCGCTTTTCTATGAACTGTACAGACAGTTTGATAGGCCACTCCGACACTACTATCTCAAACTTTTCACCAATCTGAGAGCCTAACCTTTTCAATTCTAAAAAATGTGCAGATTTCTATCCAAACTCTCCAGCCTGGAAACTTCACAAACTAGACACTTCCGCTGGGGTGACTGATTTTCCATGAACTGTAAAACTCATACTAGGAGAGAAATTTAAACTTGTTTTTGAACTCAACTTTGGTATTGTCAAAACCGAACAACATGCTTCTGAACTCTGATGTTGTCTGATTTGAACTGAACAACTCTGGTGTTTTCTGAACTGAAAAGAAAACCAATTAACAGCCTTAAATGGTTTTACACTACTTGTCAAACATATTTCCACTGACATAACAAGGGTCTGCAAACAGATTTTCTGAGCAAAAATAGATGTTTCAGAATGACTATGAACTTTTAAAACCTCTCAACACTCACGTACACCCATCTGCCTTTGTAAAATAAAAATCCAAATTAAAAACATATAACATATCTTGCATTATATTAACTGTAACATTGATATTCAGACATAACCTGAGCAACAGTGCAATTTCAGTTTGGGGAAGACAGTTATAGAGATCAGTTTACAAAAATTGTAGAAATATGTACAATTTATACATTAAAACACTTGGATAAACTTTACTTTTTTCGGAGGTGGTGGTGGTTTCTGTTGGAAAGCTAATTTCACAGCTTCTGCTGCTGATTCTGGCTCTTTGTTTAAGCTCTTCTTGGAGTCTGCTTCAGATAGTACCACAAAAAAATGGTGGCATTTTTCACACTTCACAAAGCGAGTGGAAGCTGTAGATGAGATGAGATGACTCTTAAAACATGCTTCTATAACATCAGTTGTAAATCAGCTTCAATTGATGTTGCATTAAAAATGTATGGGATATTCCTTTATAAAAATACATCAACTATTATTTCCAACCAGATTTTTGCAAGCTCCAATATTTTAACTTCTGTTTCACTAAGATGTTAGTAAACCTGGTGCTTCCCCATGTAATAAATGTCTGTCTGCCTAAATTTGGCAAAACTAAGTTAATAGGAGAGAAACTAGAAGCTAAGTTACTGCTGGAGTCTCAGAATAAAAGTGATTTCACAGCAGCATTTTCAGGAAAGAGAAAATTTACGTCTCACTTGCATATTGTTAATTGTGTAAAACAGTAGAAGGTACCACTGAACAATGGTCAATCAGCTCAGTTAACTGTACAGCTGATTTGTGATGCAGAGTGACACCAACAGGATGGGTTCAATTCATGCATTCGCCGAGGTTAGCATAAAGGACTCTCCTTCTCAACTTCTCCCCTCACCTGAGTCATGGTGACCTTCAAGTTAAACCATCATCAGTTGTCAGTCTCTCTCTCTCTATAATGAGAGCAGCCATAAAGTCTGGTAAGATAATGGTGACTTTACTTTTACCTCTAAATATCAAACAAACAGCCAACGATCCACATAGAGCTCCTGGCTAACTGGCTGATGCTCTACATTTAGCATCTCCACTGTACCAATGACCAATATTCACAGAACAACAGTTTTGTCCCCTGTAAAAATACATTTCAGGTTTTACACAAACCTAGACAATTCAAACTTTTTTTAAAAAAATCTTATCCCAACACTTTTTCAGCCCTCCAAAACAAAATGTACTATGGTTGATGGAAATCTGAAGTAAAAACAAACTACTGGAATTCAGCAGGTTTGGCAGCATCTGTGGAGACAGAAACAGTTAACATTTTGACTCCTGTAAGACTCTTCTTCAGAACCAAAAATTCACACTGGACTCAAGTGTTAACATCATTTTCATCTCTTGAAAGACATATCCCTCATTTTGGCCAAAAAGAACAGAAAACACTGCCAGACATCTGCCAACAAAGCTCTAGTCTGATAACTCTCTGCTGGGGTTCATAACATATTCCTGGACAACGCTATCTGGTATGAATAAGAGATCCACTGAACACCTCCAACATCAATGTCAATAATGGGAAACCCAGCCACGAGTTTGGAAGAAAAACAACAATGTGTTTTTGTGTCTTCAACAACTAAATCACTAAGTAAAAACTTGGTTATATCAAATATTTAACATATAAGCTTTTGTCATTATGAATCAAGAAATACAAGCAACCATAAGAAAATGGACTATTAAATATCATTGACTTGTACATTTACTAGGAAGACCTGGAACAGAAATTATACTGCCACCTTGCTGTCACCACATACAACAAAATTTCAGTGTGACCTGCTACTTCATTCAGAAACTAGATTGTGATCTGCAAGTTTCCCCTGTTGTTGCAAATTTATTCAGTCATAAACTAAATACATGGAGCCTGTTGAATGGGCAATGCTGTGACCAGACCAATTGTTTTAAAAAAAAAATAAGCCTAGCATTGTTAACATTATCATTTTTTATTAAACACAACAAAAGAGTTGGTTCTATCCATTGGCAATCAAGTCCAAATTAATCTGTTTAAAATGGCTTTCAAATGCTTCCAATAACATTTTCAATGCTTAGTTCTAATTTAATGCAAATTCAGTAAAGTTATTTTAATACAGTTACACAGCAGCTAAACCACAAACCGTGGTGTACCTGATTTTACCATTATGTGGATGTAATTTTATCATTATGTTAAATAGTAAATTATACTCAATGGTTAGTACGGTTCATAAGTCATGCCTATTTTCACAAAGTGGAAAAATGTTGAGAAATTCAAACATTTCACAACTGATAGTCGGCATGTGGATGAACAAGGGGAAAGAACCACATTAAGAACTTTGAGACTCTCAAGGCAACTACGTGGAAAGTGAAGTCATTGCTACAGATGCTGGGCAACTCTACTACCGAGCTGGACAGATGATTATACAGAAAGATGCTGGCAAGGTTGAGTGTGTCAAATGTTGTCGAGAAATTGGAGAGAGATAATCCACCAGTTACAAAAACAGTGACTCCCTGGGAATTATTTCCATGCTTAGACAGGGACAAAGATCTGATTAGATAGAAATTCAAACATAGAATGAGGGAGAGATCAACTATGAGGAAGGAAGTGAGATGTTGTAGATTTGAGATTACAAGGAAGGTTGCAGATGAGTTATATGCTGAAATGGCAGAAAAGCCACTGGTGGTGGTGGACCGGTAGGGCAGGGAAAGAAGAGACGACACAGCACTCTTGAAAGGGAAGGAAAGAAAGTTGGACAGTGAATAGTTTTGTTGAAATTGGATTTGGGAGTAATACATGAGGGTTGGGGAGAAATGAAGAGAGAGAGGTGTCTTAATGATACTGTGACAAAGGCGCAATAAACAGAAAAGGGAAAGAGTAGTTCCAATTAAAATGAAAACGAAATTGCCTTTCAGTGAGAAAAACTTAAAATATCCTGTATTTATAGTGATCAGCAACCAAAGACAAAATTAGATCTATATATTACTTACAGACAAAAGTCTCCACATGCGTGCAGGGGTCACCACACTTAGGGCACCGTAGTTGGCTTCCACCCTTCCCTGAACCACCTGATCCAGATGATCGTTTGCTACCCCCTTCGCTGACAGACTTCTGCAAACATTTAGTAAAGCAGAAATTACAAGTTTATGTTAAACATGAATCACGATCTTGAGGATTCAGGGCAAGTTCACAACAATTGCACAAGTTTCAAAAATTCAGATTTCATTATACAAACGAACTTTACCTAGTAACTAAACAACAGGAAAACCTTAGGCATAAAATCCATAATCCGTTTTAGAAACAGATTAGTTATAAACTACAGAAAAATGAATTTCATAAGTATGATAAATAACATGGAAGTTTACCTTGTTGCTATCTCCTGATGTATCTTTCGTGCCACCATCTTTTGACGCAAGTAGAGTGATAGCTTCACCAAATGACCTGCAAGGAACTTTTGTTCCTCTTTGTGTTTCAAAACAAGAGGAGTGTCCTAAGAATGGGAAATGGAATCGAGCAAAACCAAATCCTGAAAGTGAAATGTAAACTCACTGTCACAATGCTGCCATAAAATATTTCAGAGATGTAAATATTGCTTATGTGTACTTTTTCAGAATAGATCAAGTATTTTTAAATAGTTAAGTTTGACAGTCCACTCCACAAATTGGACTGAAATTACTAAACAAATCATATTGGATGTTGGTTGTCAGTGCAGTTTTGGTCTTCTGCACCTATTATTAAAACATCAGGCTCATGGTTTTGAGAGTTTGGTGGTAACTTTATCCTGAAGAGATTCCTTTATATTTAATTTTATGTGGTGGGTATAGTTAAACTGCATTTAATGTGAAGACGATGAGGTTTTTGAGAACTAGTAGCAAAGAAAACCAGCTATTCCAAGATAAATACACGAGCAAATCCATCTTCCCTTATATACCACTGTCCAGTGTTTGTTATTACAAAGCAAAGGGTTCTTGAGAACAGCACAATGATACCAAAATACACTGGGAACAGCATTCGAAATCAGTTTAAACTTAAAATATAAGCAAGCCAGTTCAAAGCTACAATCCAATTTTGAACCAGTTTCGGCTAGGCAGGTTGCTAGAATGAGTGGGTGAATAAGCGGGACATAAAGTTTAAGAGAAGCGCGAAGTGATTCATTTTGGTAGAAAAAACAACAAGGACAGGCAAATAAAGTAACATGTACAAGTTTAAAGAGGTTGCAGAAACAGACTTGGGCATACAATTTATGCACTAAATCACCGATACAAGCAGGATAGGTTGAGATAGTAGTTAATAAAACAAATGGCATTGTGGTCTTTGTAAATAGGAACAGAGTGTAAAACTGCAAGGGAATTGGTAACACCTCTACAAAATAATTTGTTTGGCCTCAGCTGGGCTATTCTGTCCAGTTCTGGTCACCATACTTTGGGAATGACGTAAAGGCATTAGAGCTAGTGCGGAAAACATTCATGAATGAATCATTCCAGGGCTGAGAAAATTCAGTTCCTTAGACAGATTGGAGAAGTTAGGACTGTTCATCTGGGAAGACAGCATTGAAAGGACGTTTAACAGAGGCAAAGACATGAGTGCTCTGAACAGAACAGTTAAAAATTGTTCAAAAGAAAGCATACATTGAAGGTAATTGGTAAAAGTAGTAATAGTGACATATGGAAAACATTCATGGAGTACCTAGATTCTGGAATTCACAGTCTGAGTATATAACAGAGGCACATGCAATCAAGGCATTCGAGAGAGAATTGGACATCTGAGATAAAGATTTTCAGTGTTTGGACAGAAGACAGTATCTAGCTCTTGGTGAGCTGCTCCTTTAAACAGCTAGCACAGACAGGCCAAATGGCTTCCATGTGCATGCGTGTGCGTTGGGGCGGGCCCCCGCGGGCGGGAGGTGTGGAAGCAGCTCAAATTCTAAAAAGAAAGCAGGGGACAGTTAGTCACAATAATTCTAGAGGTTTTGCTGATAAGTTGCCGAGGGTAAAAATGGTGACTTTAACCCAAGACACTGCCTGGGGGGTAAGGTGGAATTAGCAATACGGGTATGATGCCTGTGGCTGGGTACAAAGACAATGGCCGAAGTCTAACACAAGGAGATTGTGACTCAAGCAGGACCAAGTGCCTGTCAAACAGATTGATAGCACAAAAGCAGGAAATTATGTCAAAGGAGACATTTAAAAAAAAATGGAAATTTGGAGTAAACTCAGCCACCATGATAATACACACCCTGTCACCATTGCATCACATACATGACACAATAAAGCAATGTAATTGCATTGTTCATACAAAAGTTGTAAAGTTCACCAACACTTTTCTCTCAAAAACTGTAGCCTTCAATAAAAGATTATAAAGAAGTCCAAAGCATGAAGACAGACTACTTAAATTTATATGAAATACTTTACAACACCCCAAAGCACTTTCCAGCCAGTGTGGAGCCTTATAAAGTGTATCCTCTGCTACAATATACAAAATACAATAGTCAACTGGCATTCACCGGACTCGCTCAGACATTAAGTGGCCTGATTAGATTTATGAATTGATTCAGGAGGCTTAAAAACAATCCCAGCTGGGACAGGGGATAACGCCTCATCTATCAAAATAGGCAGAACCTAATCCAAATGGCAGCATCCCTGACAACGTAACACCGACCCAAAAACTCCAACTTCGATCTGGGCCCCGAATCAACAACTTCTGACCCAGAGGCGACAAGAAAATAAAATCGTTGAGCCGAGACTCAAGCACAGATTACGCCGACTGTATCCATCGCCATCTCCCCCAGTCCCAAACACATACCCGACACAGATTACCATCAGGCTCCCTGTAAAGCGGGTGGATTGATGGGTTTTGGGGAGGCGGGGCGGTGAAAACGATGCTCTAAGACCAGCCCGGTTCTTACCCAGTCCGGGGGAGGTTATAGACGAACGGAGAAGACGAGCTACCGACGAGCAGGTACACATCACCACGACGCAGGACATGTCTGGCCCCGGGTCGGTCGGTCGGTCGGCCGGCCGGGCGGGCAGGCAGGCAGCTGACCGCCTACCCCCCACCGCCTCGGGCTCGGCTACTTGCCCCTCTGTCTGTCTGTTTGTTTGTTTGTCCGTCCAACTAACTGACAGGGCCCAAGCGCCTCCCGTCTGAAAACCCCGAACTCATCCGGCGAACAGACACCGGAACCCGGACTGAATGTTCGAGATCCACTCGAGGATGGACTTTCCCCTCTACACCAGAAGGGGAAAAAAATAATAAACTTCCACACAAAATAAACCACAAATAAATAAACAATTTCCCCTCCCTCCGCTCGCCTCCACGGTCTGGCTCTGTCCAACGTCGCCGACGCACAGTTACGGCCCCGGAAGTGGTTCCTTCCGCGGGGGGAGGCGGGTCAAAACAGGACTTCCGGTTAGGGAGGGTAGGAGCCCGGCGGCTGTTGGTGTGCGGAGGTCATGTGGTTGTGCGGCGGTCACGTGGGCCTGGCCCGCGCCATATTGAACGGGCGAGTGGTGGCGAAGGTAGCGAGGGATTTTGGAAACCCAGGTAGTCGCACACTGCTGGGTTTACTTATGGCAGGAATGCATCGAATTATGTACATTCCAATCATACAACTCCATACCGACAAAAAAAGGAAACGGTTTTGTCATTTTGACGTCCACCTGAGAGTAAAGGCAAGGGGGCCTTGGTGATGAAATTATGATGGGAGTAGTTAGGGTGTGGAATGTACTACCTGCAAGTGTGGTGGAGGCAGATTTAATTGAGGCATTTCAAGAGGACATTGCAAGATATTTTCGATGGAAATAATGTGCAAGGGTATGGGGAGAAAGCAGGAGATTGATAGCAGCTAGTGAGGCTCATTTAACAAGAGGGTGCAGACATGATGGCCAGAATGGATCCCTACGTCATAACATTTCTGTGATCAATAACACTTATGCATTCAAAAGTTCAGCACCTCTGTCAATGTAGCATTCCTCCAGTGCAGCACAGGAGGAGAAACCTCAAAGGGAAGCATAGGACTGGATGGAGAAGGTTGCAGGGATGAGGAGGGAAGATGGTTTTGGTTTTCACAAGGATGCTGAAACACTACCAAGTTATTTTTCCCCTTTTCCTCTCTGCAGAGTTTAACTGCACTCGGCTCCCTATTGAGTTTTCATTAGATTCTAAAATTACCAACCTGCTATCTTTTTTTTGCCACGTTTTCTGAATTGATCGTCACCCACCTTTTGCCTTTGATATGATGCTGATTGCCACCTGCATTGTTCCACCTGTCCCAATGCTAATTGACATGAATCAGACCCATCTCCTCCCGTGCTGTTGATGGCTAGAACCTAGATTGTTTCAAGACTGTGATGTTCATAAAATCATGTAGCATAGATAGCGGTCATTACTCCTATCTTGCCTATGCCTGCTTTTTGGAAGAGCTAACCAATTAGTGCCTTCCATAGCCCCACAAATTTTTCCCCTTCAAGAATTTGTACAGTTACCCTTTTTACACATTTATAATTAAAGCTGATTCCATCACCCATTTTAGGCAGTGCATACCAAAATCATGGGGAATTGTCTGTGGCTGATATGATATAATTCACCAATTATAGCCCAATATCAACCTCATAAGTTGAAACAAAACAAGACAAAATCCTAAGAACCCGTGTTTTTCTTTGAAATACAGTGTTAACCTACCACTTCTGGAAGGTTACCTGTGCTATTCCCCAAGGATGCTGGCCCCTTCCTATTTCCTGTTTTTATGGTGCCTGTCCATCGCAAGGTCCCCCGAACAATACTGTTATAATGATCAGATAATCTGTTTTAGTGACGTTGATTGAAGGATGAATATTACCTAAGACACAAGGTGTACTCCCCTGCTTTCCAAAATGGTTTCATGCAATATTTTACAACCATCTGAGAGGGCAGATGCAGCCACAGTTTCGTGTCTCATTTTAAAGCAGCACTTATGACTCTGCACCAGTCTAATAATACACTGGAATAGAAATCTCTTTGAGAATTGTGAGGTTGGAGGGGATTGCAAAGATCAGGAGGGGAAGGCTACGGGGAGATTTAAACATCCTCTGGACAGTTTCAGCTTAGGAAGTCTGAGATTTGAGTGAAATTCAACTGTTATTTTGTAAGAGTAAAGTTATGCATGTTTTGTGATGAAGGTTTGGAAGCTCAACTCAGGATCAAGCAGGGCACAAAGTTTGCAGCTTTGGTAAAAGGAAATAGGAAAATAGTTGACTAAATTAACAAGGAGAGGGGACAGCGGTAGAAGCAGGTGAACAGACAACAGCTATCTCTGATGACAAAATCCACATTTTTTTGTCATTGGAGTTGAATTGCAAAAGGGGTTTTAGCAAAATTATTCAGCACATGAAGATGAGAATGGGTTTATGTTGCTACTGTGGAATGAGCAATGGTCAGTTTTAGCAGAGGGTGTGGAGTCGAACAAAGGTTTGATGTCAGTTTTAGCAGGCGTTATGGAGCCTAATAAACGTTTGATTATCTCCAGCCAGGTCTGCTGTTGGATTACGAAGCGTACTGTATGCTAAATATGCTCAATTTCCATCCTAATACTTGAGAGGAGTCCGATCCAAGACAAATGTCAAGGATAGGACACAGTGCATTTTCTGCAGGGATCAAACCCTGTGAGTGAGTGTCTAACAAAATCAACAGTTGCTAAGCCAATATGAATCAGAGTTCCCAGAAGAAATGGGTGAAAGAGATTTAGTGTAAGGTAGGCTAGAGGATAATCCCTGGCATGATTCGAACCCTCTTGAGCTAGCTCATCTCACATGTAGTGGTAAGGTTTTATAATTGTGCTTTGGCTTTGAAGTGGAAAGCAATATGAGACCAGGGAGAAAGATAAATGGGTTAACAAAGTGCCATAGAAACAGATTGGAGACTGCTAAACAGAAGAAACTTTGCCTCATAATATAGAGGATCTTTTGCTTCATTAGCATCCTTTTCTTAACAGCTCCGTCAACATACACAACCACTCCGTTTGGATCAGGACACAACTAACAAAGAATGGATGGTAGGGAAGATTTAAAATTGCACAGAAAACTATTTAATTTTTTTTGAAAGTGACCAAATCTGTGAACCGATAAAAGACTTCATAATGGGAATATTAAAGTGGTTTGTATCAGAGTAATTTTAAAATAAAAATTAATTTTGGAGTTGGATTTTAAACTAAGTAAAATGATAATTCAGTGAAAAAAACTGCATGGTGAATTGTTCTTACAGGTACTTGGCACAGACTGATGGGCTGAGTGGCTTCCTTCTGTGCTGTATAATTCCATGATTTCATGTTGATGTAATTTACCAATAAGCTAAATGGGTATCTATTGAGCACAAAATCTAAGTTCATACCAGTGCATTACAGGAAGAGTGATACACTGCTGAAAGCATTGTCTTTCAGCCATTAAACTGTGAATCCACCTGCCCACTCAGGTGAGTGAACAAGATCCTATGGCAATATTTCAGAGAAAAGCAGGGTCATTCTCCCTGATAGCCTGACCAATATTTATTCCTTAGCTTGTACAGAGTCATACAGGACGGAAACAGACCCTACTTTCCAACTTGTCCATGCCAACCAAGCATCCCAAATTAAAGTAGTCCCACTTGCCTGCTTTTGGCCCAAATCCCTTTAAATCTTTCCTATCCACGTACCTGTCCAAATGTCTTCTAAACGTTGGAACTGTACTACCTGATCCACCACTTGTTCTGGCAGTTCATTCTACATGTGAACCATTCTCTGTGAAAAAGGTTGCACTTCAGGGATGCATCTTGTCGATGATGTAAACCTTTGCCACTGCACAGTAGTAAAGAAGTTTGTGTTTAACACAGTGGATGTGATGCCTATCAAGCGGGCTGCTTTGTCCCGGATGATGTTGAACTTCTTGAGTGTTAGTGGAGCTGCATCCATCTAGGCAAGTGGCGAGTAATCCATCACACTCCTGACTTGTGCCTTGTTGATGGTGGGCAGGCTTTGGGGAGTCAGGAAATGAGCTACTCGCCAGAGAATTCCCACTCTCTGACCTGTTGCTTTAGACAATTGACACCAAACTATAGAAGGTATTGGTTTTCAAGGAGTCTTGTTAAGGAGAGTAAGCCAGACAGATTTATGGCGAGGATTCAAGAGTTCAAGGTCTCAAAGTGTCATTCATAAAAGTTCGTCTGATCATGATTACTTCTTTGTCAGAGCTTGCAGTGCACAAAGTAGCTGCCATATTTCTGACATTACAACAATAACGTACTTGAAAAAGTACTTAAAAAGCACTCATACTCTTTGTCTCGCACGTCTCTCAGAGGTGTACACTGACACACACAAACACACATTACTCAGGGATGGGCACACACACACACACATGTCACTCAGATGTACACTTACATGTCACTCCTTCTGTGGACACATTCTGTCTGCAAGAGAGACATTGCGCATGTCCGACAGAGACTGTACGCTTTCACACTGTTTGTGTGCGTGCACGCAGGAAACTGTGTGTATGTGTTGTGAGTGAGAAAGAATGTCTGATAAAGACAGTATTTGAGAGTGAGTGTTTCTGACGGTGTGAGCAAGCACGAGATTGTGCATGAGAGAGATGTGTGTTGAATTTCTTGAGAGTTGTTGCAGTAACACCTGTTTAATCAAACGGAGAACATCCCATGCTCTCTTGATTTGTGCCTTGTAGATGCTGCAAAGGCTTTAGAAGATCAGGCGATGAGGCACTTCCTTCACTAGGCTTGGCTTTTATGTATAGCTAATCAGCTTAGTTTTTAGTTAAAGCTGGACAGGATGTTGATGGAAACAATTTGAGTATAGTAATGCTATAGAATGTCAAGACAAGGTGTGTTGTTCATTCATTGCACTTGTATAGTTAATTAGCACTTACAAAGTCAACTCTGAGTGCTTTCAAGGTCTTACGACATGCAGTCATGGACTACTTCATTATCTGAGGAGTTGTGAATAAAAATAAAAATTGCAATTATCTGTGAAAATCCTACTTATGACCTTACGATGGAGAGAAGGTCATTGATGAAAGAGCTGAAGATAGTTTGGCATAAGACACCACCTTGAAGAATGGATCATAGGTAGTGGTGTAGTGGTAATATTACTAGAGTTGCAATCCAAACCCCCAGCCCAATGCTGTGGGGGTATGGGTTCAAATCCTGCAGTGGCAGATAGTAAAATTTGAATTTCATTAAAACATCTAAAGAACTGGGTTAAGAGGCCTGATTTGAAGTCCCACCTTCTCCAAAAGCATGTCATAACATCTCTGATAGCAAAGTGTGGAGCTGGAGTATTCTTTTTGTCATTTCTGAAGAAGGGTCCCGACCCAAAATGTCAGCTTTCTTGTTCCTCTGATGCTGCCTGGCTTACTGTGTTCCTCCAGCTCCACACTTTGTTATCTCTGACTCCCGCGTCTGCACTTCTTGCTATCTCATAACATTTCTGAACAGGTCAATTAGAAAATATCTACTCTGCTGATATTTAAAAATCACAATCATGTCACTTTGAGCTAGGAATGATTTTAACTCCTGGAAAACTTAGCCCTGTATTCCTATTCATCTCAATTTACAAAGGTTTCTTGATATCACACTTAATGGAATGCCGTCTTGATGATTGCAATTACAAATTCACTGGTGTTTCTTTAAGTCTTGCCAGTAACCAGTATACAAAGCTCATTAATGCACATGCTCCAAAATGATACATTTGGATGAAGTGTCAAAGAAGCATTCTGTGATGACCTCAGCAAGAGTACCTCACCAGGATTTACTTACTATTGTTGGTGATTTCCATGCCCAAGTGGGCACAGACTTCAACACATGGAGTGATGTACTAGGACACCATAGTATCAGAAAAGCAACCTCCAGTGGCCAGCTCCTTCTCTCCAAGTGCAGCGAGTTTGACTGAACTATTACAAATACAATCTTCCAACAAGCAAACAAATTGAAGTAGCATAGATGTAGCCCATATCTGGACACTGGCGCATGCTGTACTATCTTATTGTGTGACTGAGAAATCTGAAGGATGTGCATTCGACCAACTTTGTCGAAGTATATTGGTTTGTCAGGTGTATTGTGCCTTTGAAGACAATATCTAAGGCACTTCAGCATAGAGCAAGCCATGAAGAAAACTTGATGTCACTGTCTTAATGGCATGGCCAAGAAACTGAACAGAAACTACTCACAAGAATTGCTGATATCTAGGGGCACAATGTTGCCAATGAAAATTCTCGAAAAAAGTTAAGGGTGTCACTTACAGCATATGACTTGAAATCCGAGGATTAGTTAAACGGAAACGCTAAGACTGGTTCAACAATGTTGGCAATGATATAGACAAGCTTGTGGATGAAGTACACAACACTCACAGATCTTATGTATCTGTAAAGAAATCATCAGCAAGGATGCAAGGTGCCATTGTGCAAAACACATGCTGCAATCCAAATTAAGAGAAATGAAGCACCCGTGGTGGGGAAACAAGGCTGATGAATTTGAAGAAACTACTGATAAAAATGCCCTAAAGGCTCTACTGAAGGTCTGTAGTCAATTTGTAACCCCAAAACCAAAGATATGATGGACATCCTGTGAGTAGATTTCAATCAGTTCTAAACTAATAGGTATAAGATTCTCTTCAGTAATCCCCAAACCAATAATCCATTTTGTACAGTAATAGCATTGAGTCACTTGAACAGCACTGCACTTTGGATCAGTTTGCCTTCAATCCTTCTAAGGCAGAAGTCACAAAGGCTATTAAGTTGCTTTTTATGGGCAGGTTGACAGAAACTAATGGCATCCCACCTGAAGCATTCAGGTACAGAAAGATTCACTTTTTTTAACAGTTGTTCTTGTAAGGATAACTCTTAATCAGGTCATCACTCCCTCATTGAATCTTTGTATTCAGAATCACGGTTTGGCTTCTAGACATGATCTCTGCAGCACATCAAATTCAAGAAAGGACTCAGTAGCAAATTAATGGCCTTTATATTAACATACAAATGTGCTACATAAACATGTGTATGTGGTATTTGTTGACCTGGTCAAAGCTTTTGACACTGTAAACCTGAAAGGTTCTGCTCTAAAAAGATGGTTAGTATAATTCACTCATTTCACAATAGCATTTGCCAGATTGCTGTACAGTGGAGCCTATCCTGTCATCAACAGTACTAAGCAAGGCTGTGTATTGGCTTCACCTCTGTTTGCCATAGGCTTCTCTGCCATACCTTAGTAAGCATTCAAAGATCTTGACACAAAAATGCACATTCAATTCAGGACAGATGGCAACTTATTCAACTAGCAAAGCCTCAAGTCTTGCATGAAGGTTACTAAGCTGCTTCTGACTGAATTGTCTTTTGCAGTCAACCGTGTTTGTCATAATACATACTCCAGAGGACATTATGCTTAGAATACTTTCTGCTAGCCTCAGAATACTTTGCCCTGACAATGAGTCTGGAGAAGACAGAAATCCTGTATTAATCCATCCCAGGCCACGTATTCCAGTCACTGGACATCCTCCATTCAGTACAGAAGTTTTGCAGTCTGGGGAATATGCTTTCCAAAAGCACCACACAGGATGATAAAATCAACCATTACCTGGCAAAATCAACCTCTGAGTTTGGCACGTTCACTCGTGGACTTTAGGAAGTACTTTCACTTGCAATAGAATAAAAATCAAATTCTACCATGCAGAGGTTCTTACTTTTCTTTATCGTGCGTGCAAGACCTGGACAACCTATCAGCATCATGTAAAGCAAATGGAAGCATTCTGCCCTTGCTGTCTGAGACCTGTTTACACCATCAGTTGGCAGGATAAAATCCCCAATTTTGCAAAGTGCTATTGCATATCCAGCATAGAAAACATGCTTATCAGATCTGAGCTTCACTGCATTGGTCGTGTAATTTGCCTGTGAGTTGTTTAATTGCCCATCACCATTCATGACTGGATGTGGTAGGATTGCAGATCTTAGGTCTGATTTGTTGGTTGCGGAATTGCTTTGGCTTGTTTGTCACTTGCTGCTTATACTGTTTGGCACTTCAGTAGTCCTGCTTCATAGCTTCAGGAGATTGACATCACTTTTTTAGGTATGCCTTGTTGCGTTCCTGGCGTAGGAGTGCTCCTGCTCTCTGAAACATTTGTTGGATGAGATGCAGTTAACAATTCAAGTTGATGACTTCTGTAATTCATTGGCTGTGAAGCCTTTCAATACATTCAGTAACTCTGAAAAGTGCAACACAGATTCAACTCTTTGTTTAATAAGAACTTGAAAAAGTTAGGGCTGTAACAAGTTTTAAGCATGTACAGAGGCAGAAAAGAAGGAGCACAAAGGAAACAGCAGTTAAAATGAAATGTGGACCATTTCAAATGATGAAAGGGAGAATAGCGCAAGGCTAAATGAGGTAATAATGTGTCAAGTATATGGGTCTAGAGGAAGTGTAAATGGGAATAGGACAATCATCAAACGGCCCTTCCAAAAATGGGGGCAGAAGTTAAGCTCTGAAAATGTTGGACTCATTGTTGAGAATGGAAGGCTGTAAACTGCTTAATCAATAGATGAGGTAGTATTCCTTGAGTTTACTTTTATCTTCGTTGGAACACTTGAGGAAGCTGAAGACAAAGATGTTAGAGTGAGAGTGGTTTATGAAATTAAATGACAGGCACCCAGAAGCTTGGAGACATGCTTGCAGACCAAATGGAGTTTTTCAGCTCAGTGGTTATCCAATCTTTGTTTGTTTCACAAGGTGGAAATAACTAGTATAAGCAATAAAGAAGCATACCAAGTTGAAAGGAGTACAAGTAAATTGCAGTTTCTCTTGGAAGGAGTGTTTAGGATCTGGAATGATAGCAAAGGATGTAATAAGGACAGGTTTCTCAACCGCTGCTCTTGTATAGGAAGTACTGTTGTAAGGGAGAGTGTATTGGGGGTGATAGCCAAGTGGATCAGGGAACAATCCATATGCAGTTCTGAAGGGAAAGTGGTATCACACTGTAGATGGCAGAGATGATTCAGGGTAATTTATTGGAAATGAAGGCTGGTAGGAAGAAAATAAGACTTCGTCATGGTTCTTGAAAGGCAGAAAAGAGGTGAGAGCAGAGATGCAAGAACTGAAACAAAAACTGTCGAGAGCCCTGTCAACCATTTGTTCTTTTCTTCTCCCACCTTCCCTACTTCTGTACTGCTTGTTACAGCTCTAACTTTTTCCAATTCTAATGGAGGGTCATTGACATGAAATATTATATTCGTTTTACTTTCCACAGATGCTGCCAGATCTACTTTTGTTCAGGTTCGTGCTGTTTTCCACAGCGTGTACAGAATCCATACTGATTTTAGAAGTTCAGTTGCCTTTCTAATATATAGAGTTGTGATTGGAGAAACTAACTCATTTTCAAGAAAGAAACAAGATTCCCTGATTGATAATAAAGCAAGTCAAATAAACACATTTTTTGCAACTCTCTGGCTAGTGAGATTAATTATCTGAGTTTGAACACAAGAATAAACGTATAACTGGAAGCAGGGTGAAAGATCAGGTAAAAAAAAATCATGTAAGGAATTAAAACCGTTTCTAAATTAGACCAAAACCAGATATAATTAAATTTGTTTATAAAACAATTATTTGTTTTACTTTAACCTAAATTCCTTTAGGGTGTAGGTTTTAAAAGTTATAGATAATCAGCACCATGCAATACAGTTCAAATTCTGGTTTGAATAGTCTCAACACAAAACACAGTTTTAGTAAAGAATTTAATAAATTTAGATGTACAAATAGTCACTTGTTAATACATAACTAGAATATTGCTGAAAAAAGACACATTGGTCAAAGTTTTCTGTCTTCCACTCATCGTGACGATTCACAAGAATACCAATTCAATGGGACAAACCAACATTTACACTGCATGAGAGAGGAATTCTGATTGGTTGTCTAGTGGGTTCTGATTGGTAGAGTCTACCATAGAGAATGTTAATGATGATTGGCAGTTTACTATTAGGATTCATTTAAATTTTAGTGATTGGTCAAGAAATTTACTGAAGGCATCATGAATGGTGCTGAACATTGTGCAATCATCTGTGAACATTCCACTTCTGGGCTAATGATGGAGGGCACCTTAGTATGCCCTATTTCAGTATCAAATTTGCTAGGTGAGCAAATGGCTCAGGCTCTATTTACAAGGTTGCTAATAAGGCTAGTTGGCTAGTATGTGAAACTGTGGGAATCCCAATGTGTCCTGACCAGTGAAGATACATTTGTGGTAAGTAGAAGTAGAGAACTCCTTGGCTGAATACATCTGTCAACCATAGATAAAAGGTACTGCAGATGCTGGAGAATCCAAGATAACAAGGTGTGGGGCTGGATGAACACAGCAGGCCAAGCAGCATCATAGGAGCAGGAAAGCTTAACACAGCAGGCGAAGCAGCATCATAGGAGCAGGAAAGCTTCCCTGCTCCTATGATGCTGCTTGGCCTGCTATGTTCATCCAGCCCCACACCTTGTTACATCTGTCAACCAATCAGCATTCTCCTCTCATGCAGTATAAATGTTGGTATTCCCCTTGATATGCTATTCTTGAGAATTATTTTGACGAGTGCAAGATAAATACCTTGAAACAATATGCTGTTTTCCAGCAGTACTCAATTCAGGCCTGAGCCAAATTTGGAGATATTAGGGTAGATGACAAAAGCTAGACAAAGAAATTGTTCTTTAGGAATACTTTAAAGGAGAAAGACATGCAGAAAGGAGAAGAAATTTAGGGAAGGAACTCTTGAGCTTCGGGTAACCAGTGTAAATCATTGAGTACCAAGGTGATTAGTGAACACAAGTTAGAATATGGTCAGAAGAGTTTTGGGTTACTCCAAGTTTATGAAAGGTAGAAGGTGGGATGACTGTAGGCAGTGTCAAATCTAGAGGTAACTTGCAGCAATCGTCTGCAGTTAAATACAACCATCAGCAAATTTCTCTGAGTTGCCCTGCTCTCCAAAAGCTTTGTTATCACAGTATCTCACTGATTTATCATAGAAACATGTGAACTTGCTGTATTTAACAACTAGCTACTGGCACTGAAACTTACCTTTTTATAAACGTATACGCAAGTATGAACAAGGATTAGAACTAGGCTTTTGAAAACTATGAGAAATAGAAACAAGACTAGGCCGTTAGGTCCCTTGAGCCTGCTATGTCATTCAATAGGATCATGTATGATCTGACATTCCTCATGTCCACTTCTGTGTCTTTCCCTTACCCTTGATTCCCCTACTGATCAAAAATCTAACTGTCGCAGCCTTAAGTAATACTTGGTTCCTTAAGCCTATTCTGCTATTTAATCAGATCTTTGCTGAAGAGGAAACATCCTCTCCTGTTCAGATCCCTCAAGATCTAATACTTTTTCAGTCAAGTTGTCTGTTTCTCTTCTGAGCTCCAGCAGATACAAGCTTAGCCTGTCCAACCTTCCATCAAAAGATGTATATAAGATATCATCCATTACCAGGAAAATTGTGTATGGTGTTGGAAAGATGTTCTGACAATGGAGGCAGTGCAATGATGGGTCACCGGACTGATTCCTGGGATGGCAGGACTGCATATGGAGGGAAAGTGGATCATATAGGACTACATTCGCTGGAGTTTAAAAGAATGATGTGGGTTCTCATAGAAACCTATAGAATTTTAATAGGACACCTGTCACCCGTAAGTCCTCTTCACCAACCCCCTCCATGGCACCTTCCTATTCAATCGCTGAAGGTGTAACATTTCCCATTTTAATCTTCTCCCTCCCCACTGTCCAAACGCCCAAATAGATCTTCCGTGTAAAGCAGTGATTTACTTCTAATACTTTCAATCTAGTGTACTCTATCAGCTGCATATTGGCCTTCTCTACATTGGTGATGCTGGTGTGACTGCTTTGTGGAAAACCTACACTCTGTAAGACTGCGTATATAGGAGAAGTTTCTAGAGGAAGTGGCAGAGGCAAATAAGATTAGAACATTAAAAAAAATTGGACAGGTACATAGATAGAGAAGGTTTAGAAGGGTACATATGCCAAACGCAGGCAAATAGGATCAGCTCAGTTTTGGAAACCTGGTCAGCATGGACGAGTTGGATTGAAGCACCTGTTTCTATGCTGTATGGCCCTCTGACTCTGACTGACCCAGACCATGGAGTTACTTCCTGTTTCAATACAGCATCTTACTCTAACGCTAACATTTCTATGCAGAGCCTGCTGCAATGGTGCAGTGAAGCAGAATGCAAGCCGGTGAAACAGCACCTCATGTTCTGCTTGTGCATTTTACAGCCTTCGTTATTGAGTTCAGCAACTTCAGTCCGTGAATACTGTGCTCTGTTTTGATTACAACTCCCCCACCCCATGATGTAAAGATTGTACCTTTTTATTTTTCCTGTACTTTTGTTTGTGGACTGAAATAGGAAAAGCATTGTTTCAAAATTAGGAATTACTACATTTTTTTAAAGAGCAAGTTAATGAAACTCAGTGAAACATGAAACTCAGAAATCTTGTTTACCCTGCTGTTTTATTCAAGTAGTGGGGAAGCTGTCTGTAGATGGGCCAACCCCAGGGGTATGTACTAAATGAGATTCAGCTGGCAATAGTTGTTAATTGGAGTAGTGACCAGTTGCAGATGCCAGAGGCTATCAGCCTGACAACAACTATGTGATTTGCACCTGAGTAACTGAATAGCTTGCAGGTGTAAACAATACAAGCAGAAGCCTTTGGATGGCTACTAAGACGGATAGTTTGTCTTTCTGTCGAGAAAAATACCTAAAGCTTGAGTAGAGCCAATTATTTTCTCCTCACAAGTTGCTGTAAATTGTGACCTTTACTCAGTAAGAGAGTTTGCATTTAGTGTACTAATTGCTTGTGCCCCCTATGAAGGCGTGAAAAGAACATGGAGGAGAGATTGAAGAACAGAAAATCATGGCAAATAAAAGGATCATCTTAGTGAACCCTGTGGGCTGGGGTTATTTAACTGCTTTCTCAGTTGTTTCCTCCACCTACAATACTAATGTTTCTTTTGTCTGTTTTTCTGTGTGTACACATGTGTCAGGGGATTTTATAATGTCAACTAACAGAATTATATATAAGCATGGGGCTGGATGAACATAGCATTCTCCAGCATCTGCAGTACCTTTTATCTCTAACAGAATTATATGTTGACAATTCATAGTTGTTTGTCTGTGGTTAGGGTCTATATATTTGGAATAAAAAAAATACTTCTTGTTAACCACAGAAGCCCTGGTCCATATTTTCTGTTAGTTTGGGTTTATCCAGCAGGTAAATTGGGTCAGAGATAATAGGAACTGCAGATGCTGGAGAATCCGAGATAACAAGGTGTAGAGCTGGATGAACACAGCAGGCCAAGCAGCATCGTAGGAGCAGGAAAGCTTGACATTTTGGGCCTAGACCCTTCATCAGAAATGGGGGAGGGAAAGAGGGTTCTGAAATAAATAGGGAGAGAGGGGGAGGCGGATAGAGGATGGATAGAGGAGAGGAGACAGACAAGTCAAAGAGGCGGGGATGGAGCCAGTAAAGGTGAGTGTAGGTGGGGAAGTAGGGAGGAGATGCGTCAGTCCAGGGAGGATGGACAGGTCAAGGGGGCGGGATGAGGTTAGTAGATAGGAGATGGGGGTGGGGCTTGAGGTGGGAGGAGGGGATAGGTGAGAGGAAGAACGGGTGAGAGAGGTGGGGATGAGCTGGGCTGGTTTTGGGATGCGGTAGGGGGAGGGGAGATTTTGAAGCTTGTGAAATCCACATCGATTGGGTCTCTGTGTATTCTGGTAAAGTTTTTAATTTTTGTGACAATTTGGGGAATAGCAGGGCATGATTTCCAGTGCACTAACTGTGTTTGCTTTCAGCAGAACTGACCAATTTTCTGCTTTTAACACCTATTTGTCATCTACGATGATCCTGTAATATCTTTTGAGAGTTCTTCTGGTGCAATGATAGTGTCCCTACCTCTGAGCCTGGAAGGCTGGGTTCAAGTCTCAAATTGTAGCATCTCTGAGTATGTTAGTTAGAAAATACATAGCACTATCCCTTGTCCTTTGCTCTGAACACCCTCACCAATCTGTTCTGTTTACTCGTCCTCCCTTCCTTCTTATCAGAAAAATACCTTATTTTGCCCCCTTCATTTCCAAAGAAGAGTCTCACTAGACTTGAAACATTGACTCTTTCTCTGTAGATCTGCCGGTTGAGTTTTTCCACCACTGTGTGTATTTTAGATAGCCTGCATCTGGAGTTCTTTTATTTTTATTAACTTACACTTCCTGGTTTTAGACTCTACATGACTCAATAACCATTCTGATTGTTCTGTTCCCACATGTTTCAGATTCCCTGTGGAGGGAGTTATCCTGAAATGTATCTCAATTGCAACCTCGAGTGCGAAAGCCCGTACAAATTTTATGGACAAATGTTCATGTATTCTGACCCCAAGAAGTGTTGAATAAAATTGACGTAGTATTTTGCCATTTGTCATAGCTTTTTAACAGACTCTTTATTTGATATAAATTCTATATAATTCTTAAAATACATACAACTGGACAATGGAAGAAATCAATTATTTTGTTGTGTGGCATACCTGGACGTCAAACCGTTTATTCACTGGCAAAATTGAAACGAGTTCCTGGAAATGCACAGCATTTGATCAGAGGCATTGAATTCAAAAATATACTTTATTCATAATAAAAATTACATAAATAATTTACGGCATCTGCAGTTCTCTTGGTTTTTACGTAAATAAATGACAATGACCAAAGCTGACATACATAAGATGCATAACCAAATGACTTTATTCCGGTGACACACAGAAACAGAAACAGGAGAAATTCAGCAGGTCTGGTAGGGGGGAAAAAAGTTTCCAGTCCACTGACACTTCTTCAGAATATACATCTGGCGGGGGAAATTCTTCCAGTGGCATGTCACTTTTGCAAATTAAGTGAACGTGTAGAATTTTCATAACCTGTCAAGCACGCCGAGAGGTTTTAACCTTGTTGACAGCCCTAAGGCACACTGTGCTGTGGATGAGAGCCGGAGAGGTCTGAATTGTTTAGGGGGTGGGATGATTGTTGCCAGTGAGGGGGTAGGGAGTTATCGCGAGATTAGGGAGCGAGAGCGGGCGGGGTGGAGGCTGCGTGGCGGCTAGTGCCTGAAAGGCCCTGACCTCGGAAAGCGTGTGGTGGATTCACCGAGTATCCGTTGGAGGCAGTCCGTCATGGAAGAGATCGGAGAGGATCCGCAGGCAGAGCAGAACCTGGAAAATACTCAGCACGAGGAAAACGAGACGCCCATTAAAACGTAATGAACACTCTCGCATCCCGCGGCGGAGTCGGTTCGCGCGAGTCTCCGCGGGCCCCCGGTTTCAGGCCTTAGGCCAGACTCTCTGCTCAGACTCCGTTCTCCCCGCCGGCCGTCTTTCATTTTAAAATTCTTCTCATTTGTGTTGAAGCTCCCAAAGCTTGCTGTCGGTCAAGAAGCCGGTTTTTTAAAAAATAAACACCCCGATTACAATTAGCGAGATTCGCTTTGTCGTACAATTTGCTCCAGATTTCTGTGGCAACTATTTTCTCGCAGGCTTTCGCCTGAAAATTTGATGTTTTTAACCTTGCATTTTTACGCTATAGTTTATATGCAACGCATTCCCCCCCCCCCCCCCGTTTGAAGGGGAGGTTGTTGCAGTATGGAAATATGAATTATTTGTGGTTGTTAAAACAGTGTGGTGGAAGGGAGCTTTATTTATAGCCTTGTGCAAGGGAATTACTGTCTCTTTGAAAACAGTTAAACGATAACTCTCCAAAGTCGGGGGGGAAGAGTTAATGTATTTAGTGGTTCCTAAATTGCACATCACACGACCTAAATCCAAACCTTTCCCGTTTATTTTCGAAATATTTTCCTCTTTTATTCTTCTTCCTTTTTTTCGGACCCTGGGGATGTGCTGCAACTGTTTCATTCATTGTGCATCTAACAAAGAAATGCGCACGTGGTTCTCGGTAAACGTTTTACATATTTAAATATAATTACTATAGAACAAAACTGCCTGTTGGAAATAAAGTATTCCTTGGCGTGCACGAAGGCATTTTGACAGTAATGTTAGCAGTGGGAACATGCTCCACAATTGATTGTGGAAAAATATCCCAATGCAAATTGCGATTGTTACGTGGTTTGTACAGTAGTTGCCAAGGTAAAAATAGCTTTTATCCAACAGCCAATTTATAGTAATGAATTTAGCAGACATATGGTCTCCTTGTTATTTCCATTGAAATGTTGTTTCTTTTTCCAGCTAATAGTAAAACCTGGTGTCAGCAAGCTGTTGGATAGTTAATATATTCCATGGCTTACAGATTTTTCAGTCACGTTTAAATTTTAAAGGTATAATTCAAAGTTCAGCGCCCTGCCAAAACAACCAATTTAGTGTAGTCAAAGTGAGCAATCTAAGCTGTGGTACCTTGTTTTTATGAGGCTCAACTTGCTTTTAAAACTTGAGATAATGATGACTGGCTCTAACTCCATCCTGTTGGCACCCCAACAATCTAACCTACAAGATGAAAACTTAATTCAGTTAATAGCATTATTCCAAGTTAAAAGGTTGTTGGTTCCAGCCCCTTTGCAGGATCAGCGCAGTCGAGCTGCAGATGTGCTGTATTAGGAGGGCCACGTTTGAATGTGAAATTAAATAGAGGATCTGTCATGTGTATTCAAGATCCTACTGTATTATGTGGAGAGTAGAGTTTTGTATTCTCCCTGAATGAATGTTTTACCTGAGTCGAGGTAAACTTAATATCACCAAGAGCTGTGAAAGTAAAAATTTCGTATGAGTAGGGTTATGATTGTGTTGCCTTTTCTTCTATTCTTTAATGGGAAGTGATGCACCTAGCAAGGCCAGCATTTGATCCCTCCCTAATTGCTCTTGAACAAGTAACTTTCTGGGCTTTCTTACAACAAAGATAAGAGTTAAACAGCAGCATTGCAGTTAGGTAGGCCAGACAAGATGAGGATGATGGATTTCCTTCTGTTGACATTAATGAACCGAGTGGAATTTTACAACAATCAATGATAGTTGTCATTATCGCGTTACATTTATGTCACCGTCCCATTGTCTGTGTCCTCTGTGCAGAAGAGGTGGTCCTTGTCGCAATGTCACTAGGCTAGCTAGCCGGAGACCCAGGTCACGGATTCCTCTGAAATGGCTAAGCAAACCATTCAGTTCAATTAGGATTGGCCAGTAAATGCTGGCTTTGCCAGTAACCTCTGACTTCCTTGAAAATATAAAGGAAAAATATTGGTGGAAGTTCACTTGTCCTGATTGTCTGACCTTCTACTTTTGAATATGCCCCTTCGTTTCATCAAGAAAACTTAGAATGTGTGTTGTGTAGTTTGTGGCCAGAAACCTGCTAATTTTTTTGTTCAGACATTGAAGGGATTTGGCCTATTAGTTATACGTTCCTTAAGTTTGCTTCCTAAAACAAAATATTGCTATCCTTGCCCATTATTTTGTTAAAAAACAATGACTTTCTTTGGCCTTTTTTTGGCCTGTGGTACACACTTGCAGCCTACGGTTTTAAAATCAAATAGGCTGTCATTGTGCTGCTACAACATGTAATTTTCAATTTACATTTATTTAGTGCCTTTAATCCCAAGCCACTTCAAAGAAGACTTATAAAAATGTATGATACCGTGACGTAGCTGATTTTGTAACTAAAAATTTGGTCAGAGATAGGTTTGTATGAGTGATAAAGGAATAATGCTAGATGGAAAGCCTTCACCTGAAGGCATGGCCAAGGCAAGCCATTGCAGTGGCACAGTTACGACTTAAAGTATTTGAGGCTAGAATTTAAGGATATGTCAAAGGGTTGTGGAGTTGGAAGAAATCTGAGGTTGAGAAAGGGAATGCCATGGAGGATTTGAAAACAATTAAAATTTTTAAATCAAGGCATTGCTTTACCAGGGCCCAGTGTAAGCCTGCCACTACAAGGGTGATAGCGAATGAAATTTTATGCAAGTTAACACACACAACTGAGTTCTTGGTGACCACAAGTTGAGAGAGTAGCATGTACGAGACCAGCCAAGAGTGTGTCAACTCTATACAAAATAAGTGTATCAATGAGGTTTTCAGTAGTAGACGAACTTAAGTCGAGGTGACGTTGGGAAGGATTGCCTTTTTCCACTTCAGGTAACCTTGGTGGAAGGAAAATGAAGTCAACAGTTCATTTCAGAATTAAATGTGACACCATGTTGTGAGCAGACTGGTTTAATCTCTGATTGTTGTTAGGGGGAGGGATGGAGTTAGCAGATAGGGAACAAAGCTTTGAGTGGGGTCTGTAAACACTTGGTCCTCTGGCCAGTATTCAATTGGAAGAAATTAAGATAGCAAATGGTATTTTAGGTTTTGTTACCATGTGGTTACAGTGCAACAGTGAAGAAGTACTGCTGCAATTATATAAGGGACTGGAAGGGCCACAACTGGGAAACAATGTACGGTTTGCACTCCTTATCCAAGAAATTTGCCTTTTGAGGGAGTGTAATGCGTGTTGACTAGACTGGTATAACAAGGTGTGGGGCTGGATGAACACAGCAGGCCAAGCAGCATCATAGGAGCAGGATTCTCCAGCATCTGCAGTACCTTTTATCTCTGACTAGACTGGTACTTGGAATGCAGAGATTGTTCTTTAAGAATGGCAGATTGGACAAGGATTATGTTCTCTCATTCTGAATATTGATGGGAAATCTGATTGAAATATAAAATTCCTAAGGGGCTCGACAGGGTGCGTACTAGAAAGATGTTTGCCCAGCTTGGGAATCTCAAACTTGGGGTCACCGCTTCAAAATAAGATGTTGACCATTTGCAACTGATATGAGAATTTTTTTTGATTTAAAGTGTTGTGATCATTCTTTCAGAATTTTTCGATACAATGCAGCCATAAATGTTCCATATGCGTAAGACATATTTGGATACTACAAGAATCAAAGGATATATTGTGGGTTGGTGGAGTTGAGCTAATCAATGAACCATAATCATACAGACCCAAAGGGCAGTATGACCTAACCCTGTTTCTATTTCTTGTATCCTCCAGGCAGTTTTTAAGATTTATTGTAATAAATAAGAGAGGATGATGAAATGAGAGTAGGGGCAAGAACAAGCTGTTAACTCCTGAATCACAAAACTGGTTCCTGGTCTACACTTATTCTATTTGTTGTGGAAGGAATTCATTTCTGTCTGGAACATGTTTGTGTTTAATTAACGTTATAATGTTGTGTAAAGTTGTAATTTATTTTCATAGTGTATGTGTAACTAAAATATCTTATTCTTAAATAATTGCTTGGTAGTACAAAAAGTAAACATTACTAAAAGGAGACACAAACTCCAAGCTTTTTGACATGCACTTTCGCAGAGCGAGTATGCAAGAAATCAGACTTGGTTGGGGAAGACAAAAGAGACACCAATTTATACAGCGTGAAAGGAAAGTGATGTTGGTGGGTCATCACTGGCATGAGGACACAGCAAAGACAGTTCATCTTAATCCTTAGACCAAATAGATTCTGGTCAGGGTGTTGTCATGAGAATGCAACAGACCTTTTTTAGTTCCATGAGAAAAGGTGTGTATACAAGCTCCTTTTGGCTACATAAAATAGGAACTATTTTGAATATATGGAATTTCTACTAAATGCAAATGCATGACTGCAGTGATCTTGAATTTTTTGGTGTAATTCTCAGCACGTCTCACTGATAATTTGCAGCAGATAGTGTACTGATTGTGTTCAACGAGCCTGTGCTTTCAAACCTGAGAAAAGTATGTCCACCATATAATGTGATTCTGCGGTTGGAAATCTTTCATTGAATAATTAGGACTGTGCAAAGAATGAGACCAGCAACCAATTTAAGATCATCAGTGATATATGAAGTATAGCCTTCTTCTGTACCATATAATTCTACAATCCCGTTAAATCTAAACATTTATTCAGCCCGTCCTGATAATTCAGCAAGGAAACATGTCGCTGAGAGAGGGAAAAAGTGCCCTTGGGGTAATTCATTTGTGCATGCTTGAAGCTGCACATTTTTATTCTCTGATGGAACCTGGGCATTGCTGGCTGGCCAGCATTTATTGCCCATCGCTAGCTGCCCTTGAGAAGGTAGTGATGAACTATTGCTGTAATCCATATGTTGCAGGTACACCCACAATGGCCTTGGGAGGGATTTTGACCAAGTGACAGTGAAGGAACAGTGATATGTTTTCAAGTCAGGATGATGATTCATGAGGGGAGCTTACAGTTGTCGTGTTCCCATGTATCTGCTGCCCTTGTCCTTCTAGATGGAAATGGTTGTGGCTTGAAAGGTGCTGTCTAATGATCTTGGGTGAATTTCTGCAGTGCATCTTGTAGAGTGTCGGTGGTCGAGGGAGTGGATACTTGTGGATGTGAATCCTGTCAAGCAGGCTACTTTGTCCTAGACGATATTGAGCTGCTTGAGTATTAGAGCTGCACCCATCCAGGCAAATGGGGAGCACACAGCTGACGTGCGATGCCTTGTAGACGTTGGATAGGTTTTGGGAAGGAAAGAAGTGAGTTACTTGCTGCAGTATTCCTATCCTCTCACCCACTCTTAGGGCCATAGCGCCATACAGCACAGAAACAGACTCTTCAGTCCAATTCATCTGCACTGACCAGACGTCCCAATCTGCTGTTGTAGCCACCGTGTTTATATGGCGAGTCCAGTTGAGTTTCTGGACAATGGTAACCTTCAGGATGTTGAAAACGGGGGATTAAGTGATGGTAACACCATTGAATGTCAAGGGCTGGTGGTTAATTTGTCTCTTATTAGAGATGGTCACTGCTTGGCATTTTTGTGGCACAAATGTTAGTTGCCACTTGTCCACCCAAGCCTGGATATTGTCCAGATTTGAATGTGGACTGCTTCAGTATCTGAGGACTCGTGAATGGTGCTGAGCATTGTGTGATCATCTGTAATTGTCAGCGAATGTCCCCACTCCTGAACTTGTGATGGATGAAAGGTCGTTGAAGCTGTTGAAGATGGTAGACTTCTCCTGAGATGACTGATCTCAAACAAATGCAATAAGGCCAGGTATGACTCCAACCAGCAGAGAGTTTGGTCCCTGATTCCCGCTGATTCCAGTTTGGCAAGGACTCTTTGTTGCACTGTCGAATGCAGCCTTGATGTTAGGGACAGCATCAAGTGGCGGCACGAGGCTCAGTGGTTAGCGCTGCTGCATCCTCACAGCGCCAGGGACCCGGGTTCGATTCTACCCTTTGGCAACCACCTGTGGAGTTTACGCGTTCTCCCTGTGTCTGTGTGGGTTTCTGCCGGGTTCTCCAGTTTCCCCCCACAGTCCAAAGATGTGCAAACAAAGTGGATTGGCCATACTAAATTACCCATAGTGTTCAGTGATTGGAGGTTAAGTGCATTAGCCATTGGAAAATGCAGGGTTACAGGAATAGGGTAGGTGGATGGGTCTGGGTAGGTTACTGTTTGGAGAGTTGGTGTGGACACATTGGGGTGAATGGCCCGTTTCTACACTCTAGGGATTCTAACGACCACTCTGGAATTCAGCTCTTGTATCCATGTTTGAACCAGGCCTGTAATGAGGTCACAAGCTGAGTGGCCCTGACAGAACCCAAACTGCGTGTCACTGAGCAGATTCATGCTAAGCAAGTGCTGCTTGCTAGCACTGTTCATGACCCCTTTCATCACTTTACTGATGATCAAGAGTAGAGTGATGGAGCGGTAATTGGCTGGGTTGGATTTGGACTCCTTTTTGCGCACAGGGCATGCCCTGGCAATTTTCCACATTGGGTAAATGCCAGTGCTGTAGCTGTACAGGAACAGCTTGGCTAGGGGAGCGGCAAGGTCTGGAGCACAATGTCAGAATGTTGCCAGGGTCCATAACCTTTGCAGTATCCAGTGCTACCAAACGTTTCTCGATATCATATCATATGGAGCGAATTGACTTGGCTGAAGACTGGCATCTGTAATACTGGGGACCACTGGAGGTGGCCAAAATGGGCTATCCACTCTGCATTTCTGGCTGAAGATAGTTGTGAATGCTTCCGTCTTGTCTTTGCCCTGCTGGGTTCTTCCATCACTGGGGATATTTGTGGAGTTGCCTCCTCCAGTGAGTTGTTTAATTGTCCATCACCATTCAAAGTTGTGACGGAGCCGTAGAGCTTAAATCTGATTTGTTGGTTGTGAGATCGCTTAACTTTATCTGTCACTTGCTGCGAGACCCGAAATGTCAACTTTCCTGCTCCTCTGATGTTATTTGATAGCTTCACCAGGTTGACTCCTCATTTTTAGCTGTGCATGGTGCTGCTCGTGGCACGCCCTCCTGGATACTCCATTGTTCCCCTGACTTGATTGTAGATGTAGAGCGAGGGATATGCTGGGCCATGAAGTTGCTGATTTGTATTGGAGTACCATCCTGCTGCTGATGGCCCACAGGTGCTTCATGAGTTGCTAGATTTGTTGGAAAATTATCCCATTTAGCACGGTGATAGTGCCACACAACATGATGCAGGATATTCTCGGTGAAGATGGACTTGCATCTACACAAGGACTGTATGTGGTAATCAGCAGGAGATTTCCTTACCCATGTTTGACTCAATGCCAGATGGAGTTTATTTTAGGTAAATGTGAGATGATGCATTTTGGACAAGCAGATCGGTGAGGACTTGTATACTTGATGGTAAGGTTCTGGGGAGTGATGCTGAACAAAGAGACCTTAGAGTGCAGGTTTGTAGATCCTAGAAAGTAGAGGTAGACAGGATAGTGAAGAAAGAGTTTGGTATGCTTGCCTTTATTGGTTAGTACATTGAGTATAGGAGTTGGGAGGTCATGTTGCAGCTGTACATAACATTGGGTAGGCCACCTCTGGAACTTGCTTTCAGTTCTGGCCTCCCTGCTACAGGAAGGAAGTTGTGGAACTTGAAAGAGTTGAGAAAAGATTTACAAATAAGATCTCAGGGAGAGGCTGAACAGGCTGGGGCTATTTTCTCTGGTGTGTTGGAGGCTGAGGGGTGACTTTTTTAGGGGTTTATAAAATCATGAGAACAGATAGGATAAACAGCCAAGGTTTTTTTTCCCCCCGATTAGTGGAGTCCAAAACTAGAGGGCATAGGTTTAACGTGAGAGGGGGAAGATGTAAAAAGGACGAATGAATAACTTTTTCATGCAGAGGGTGGTGCGTGTATAGAATGAGCTGCCAGAGGAAGTGGTGGAGGCGCGTACTATTACAGCATTTAAAAGTCATCGGGATGGGTATATGAAAAAGAACATTTAGAGGGATATGGGTCAGATGTGGAAAGTAGGACTTGATTAATTTTGGATATCTGGTTGCGTGGGTGAGGTGAACCAAAGGGTCTGTTTCCTTGCTGTACAGCTCTATGACTTTAATCTCTGCTACATTCCCATGGCAATACCCTGATCAATCCGAATATACCTGTCTGGTCTGAATTCAGACTGACAGCCGATCTTACTGCACCTCCATGCAAGATCAGCCTCATTAATCACTACTCATGCTGTCTCAACTCTCACTTTTTCAACTCCGCTTCTTGAGTAACATTGCGAATGAGTGCAAGATGAAAAGCTTTGAATTTTTGTCTCCTTTTGCATTGTGTAAGATCTGGTTCTTATTAGGTTGAAAGGTGCTAATTTGTTGACATTTGAGACAAATGGCTTCTTTGAAAGCATCTGAGTAGTTTTGTGTTCAGTTAATGTATTTTTCTTTAATACTTAGTGAAGAGGATGAGCCATCAAAGGAAGAGACTTCAAGTTTGAAAGAAAAATCCACAGGAAACAAAAGGTCTAATAGATTTCATCCATATTTAAAAGAGAAGGCGACAAATGGAGACAAGAAGGGTTATAACCGGAACAGAGTGTTTATCAGCAATATTCCATACGACACAAAGTGGCAAGTGATTAAAGACCTTATGCGAGAGAAAGGTAATGTATGGAAGGAATTTTTATACACGAATATCAATACTTTTCAAAATCAGTCGAGCATTTTATCTGTTAAAGGTTTAGAGGTTTGTTTTAATTTTACTGATGACGTAGCAAGCATAAATAAAATTGGAGAACTTTCTACATTCCTGATCCAGTCCACACTAATGAGACCATACTTTTTTCTGCTTTGAATTTAGCCTTAAAACATTTAGCTTATGTGAAACATCAGGGCAGATGTTAAAGCTGATCTTTGCTTTGAAGTAAATATATGCAATTTTTTATCATGTTTGATCTAATCTGTAATGTTAAAATCAATTATGCATGAAAATGAAAATTATCTTGTGGAGTGGAACAAGAAGTACTTTTAAGAGCTTGACATCGTGCTCATTCATGTGCTTTACTTGCCTGTCTTTACAAGGGTGAATATATTGAAGCTTTTATGATAATGTTGTCCAGAGAACTCATTCAAAAGTATTATCAGTTCCATGATGTGCAGTCAGTGACTTTGCGTAGTATATTCTGCCTTAAAAAATACATGAGAGGAAAGAAAATAGACTCATAATACTGGAAAGCTACAGGTCTAAAGATATTTGTCGGGCAAAAATATTCCCTGTGAGATCGAAAAGGTGCCGCCTGGAATGTTTCTCTTTGGGGACGTTATGTAATTGCAGCAAAAACAGAAGTTGCTGGAAAAGCTTAGCAGGGCTGGCAGTATCTGTGAAGAACTGTTCTGTGGAAGAGTCACCAGACCCAAAACGTTAATTCTGACTTTTCTTCTCAGTTGCTGTCAGACCTGCTGAGCTTTTCCAGCAACTTCTGTTTTTGTTCCTGATTTACAGCATCTGCAGTTCTTTTGGTTTTTATATAATTGCAAGTTGTTTATTGAAATGTCATTTGTGATGAAAGTGATGCTAAAAACCTTTAATAGACATTGAAATTTTTCTGGAAACGTCCAAAATTTAGCTCAAAGCATCTTCCTTTTTCAAAAGACAAGTGGAAATTTTCTTCAGTAAGGACGATTTGTACCAAGAGATACATGAGCCATAAAGAGTGTCATGTCTGTTTCCTTGGCATTAACTTGGGATCATTATCATTTTATTACTGTTGTAAATTC
The DNA here is from genome assembly GCA_024137785.1 of Ginglymostoma cirratum. Taxonomy (NCBI): domain Eukaryota; kingdom Metazoa; phylum Chordata; class Chondrichthyes; order Orectolobiformes; family Ginglymostomatidae; genus Ginglymostoma; species Ginglymostoma cirratum. Next base: position 6,196,942 of record JAHRHZ010000047.1, on the reverse strand, counting down.
CAGTGGATCCATGTTGAATCATTTGGAACAAAATCATTTTTGGGTGAGAAATATTTCTCATGGAATCTGAGTTCCTTCTCAGATTGGTCAAAATCTTTCTGGACCTTTTTTTTAAACCTTTTCCAGATAGATTAGTCATTTCTTGGGAGAGTAAGAATTTGCTGATTTTTCTCAAAAAAGTTCAGGCACGGGAAGTCCATCAGCATTTTGCATTTTCAGGCCATACATTTCTACAACTTGGTTATCACTGGATACTTCAAGTCCCAATGTTGTTTAAGTGGAACTTATAGTTCAACCACCTGTATGGTGATTTGGTTATGCAGGTTGGATCTAAAGATTCTGGATTCTTTGGAAATGAGTTTTAAGATTGTAATACATTATTGATCATTCAGATGGCGTATCCAAGAGGTTAGATAATTTATTTTTCAGCTCTGGCTTTCATTGAAATTCTAAATTCATAATCTGGGACATGAGGAAGCGGTAAAGTATGTGAACTTGGATGTACCTCTTGTAGTTTGATAAGAGGAAAAGAAAATGTGTATTTATACAGTAACAAACTACTTTCGTCTCATATCCTTTGCAGCTAATTGTTAAGTGAAATCAGTATTCTTTGTGAACAAGCATCTTTAAAAAGGTGTTAAGCAATAAAATAGCTAAAACTGTGATAACCACTGCTTAGTAAAAGCTTACATTCAGTCTAGCTGTATGGAGCTTTGAGTATAATTTGCTGATGCCCCTTACACCTCCAATAGATGGAAATTCTAGTGGAGACTTCCTGGAATCTTGTCCTTACGTTCTAAGGACCTATGATACAAAAGTTAAATTGTTTTTGTTTGGTGTTACAGTCTCGATTATAATCCATATTGTATACCACTGGGATTGAGAAACCAAGAGAAAATTGAGACCTAACTAGGTGTTTTTGATTCATGTTTTGTAGGTGGAGGAAACTGAATTATAGGATAGGCATTCATATGGTTGTTGTACAATATGAGTTTGTCAAATTGTTTGCTTGGCAGTTACTTGGTAATTATTTTGTCCAGAGCCTATCGTTGGTGGAGGACGTAGTTGGGGAATCTATGCCCATGTATGTTTTCTTGGAACGTAGTTTTGCCCTTAGTGGTGTCGTCATATTAATATTTCAGATCCAGAATATTGAGCTCCGCTATACTGCCATATGTCATTTATTTTAACAAGATTACATCACTTGGCAGTTTGGAAGTTTCTGTTTTGTTTTTATCTTGAGAAATCCTGTTTCCAGAGTCCAGATTTGCATCAAAGGAAATTTTGAGGTCTGTGCAGTGAAAGAATTGGTATGTAGAATTGGGATGTTTTTGTTTTTGCTAATGCTTTCCTTTTTACTGACAATGGCAAATTGGCTGTTGGTGTGTATTGCCTTGTATTGCTACCTGGCTGTTCAGTACCTACTAAGAAAGTTTGTGACTAATTCATCTTAGCTGTGACAGTGCAGCAACACATTCTTCTGTTGGCAAGTGCTTTTTGAGTAACCTTCACATATTGGGCAATTTTGCAATTGAGCTGGTTGGTCACAGTCAGGTGATTTTCAACATGGTTCAATACCAAATGTATCGGATGACTATTGAATGCCTGATATAGGTGTGGTATTTCTCATTCTTTTGTATTGTTCAGTTCCACATGCAAAGCTCCTCCCTTTTTTTCCTCTCCAATTATAACTAGACAAATCCTTATTTATTATCAGAATTTTTCAACACTCCAGGATGTACCAAATGTTTAATAAATGTATACAGGCTTTGGTAGAGCACCTGATGAACGCATGACACAAAGCTCTTAAGAGACAGCATTCCTATTTTCTCTTAGAATTCTAACTGTTGTTTGACTGAACTATATTAGTGAGCACATTTTTGGAAATAAAATTGCAGTTACGGTAGGTAATTAAAATTATGTAAATGTAATTAAAATTGTGCAATGACTTGTTTCGCACTTCGTGACATGCAGTATTGTATTTTTCACTTTAGATTTTGGTGAATGATAAAATAGTTTTGATTATCATGGATGAGTACAACTTAAAACTTCATAATTTTTAAAAACGTATTATCCAAAATTGCATATTTTGTGCAAACTGATTTTACAAGTGATGAATGACTAAGAGCATTTTGAGGCTGTCTAGCAGAGCCGTGTGGACATGTGGGACAAGGCATCAAACATTGTAAAGGCCTTCTTAATCAGGATTTGTTTTGTTTGCAGCCAATTGTATAATTCTGGGCTTTGTTTAGGCCTCAGGATGGATTATTGAAGTCCTGTCATAGATGGTTGAGCATTGCAACTCCTAAATACATAGACAGTGAAATTTCCTTATTGTGCACATGGCAATGTAGGGTTTTTTCTGGTGTAAGGAAATTGCATCTGGAAGAGAAAAAGTAGAAAATTACTGATGCTTGCCTTTAAGTTATTGGAGAAAACTGGAAGCTGATATACTTCCTTTATTGTCCTTTTTATTAAGTAAGATGGACTTTGGTTCCAAGTATTGTTCTTATTAATGCCTTTACTATTGAGCCAACTATTGGAGCTTAAATGATCTTGTGCTAAGTAAAATGTAATTTTTGATGTTTGCATCTGTTGTAAGGTGACACAAAGTTTTAATTGTGAAGCTCAATGTCTTGGATTTGGATTTAGATTTTCATGCCATGCTATGGCTGAATTATTGCTTTTGTGTGTTGTGCAACAAGCATTTTCATTGCAGTATTGTGTTTATGTATTTGTGACTTTACACATCCAGGGTTGTAAGCTTTGTCACCTTAAAACAGTGTATTTTGACTGCCTCAAAGTTGGCTTTGATAGGAAAATGTAACTTGTTTTAGCAATGTTGGATTGTTTATTAAATGGTAGTAACAACATTTTGTTATTTGTTCACCAACTATATCATACAGGCCAAATCTGTTTAATTAGCTGTTATACGATAGTAAATGTTGTTTGAATCTGATTTGGATGATGCAGGTGACAAATCTTTTGGGGAAAATGTTGATTTTCATTTTAAAAATTGTATGTATTGTAATTACTAGGAGGTGTGCTGGTCTGGTGTTGATTGTTGGTGAATAATGGGTTGTTCCTCTGTAGTGTTGTGTAAGTGGCAACAGTGAAGTAAGTGTGTGGTCTTTTAAATGCATTGTTTTTGGTATTTCCCCTCTGTATATCTCATGTAGTTGGTGATGTTATATACGTGGAACTCTTTAAGGATGCTGAAGGAAAGTCAAGGGTAAGTGGGAAAATCTGCTTGGGGGTTCATAAGGTCCTCAGCAGTCTTTTTTTAAATTTATTGTTTAGTACAGGTAGCTCAATTTTAAGGTGTTTTGTTAGCTAGGATACCCTTGTATTTATTGCCAACTCTGCTTTATGCTGGAGTTTGGTTGTGTTGTCTGGCATTAAGAAAGGGATAATCTGCAGGCCTGTAGTGGATATTTTCATGTTTAATTGATTTGGACTGGTGTTAGTTTAAACAAGTTGTAATGCATTGCTTTTATAGAAAAGTAATCCTAAAATGTAGGAGGTAGTTGCAGCCAGGGCCTGTTATGTAATTTCAATAGTTTTGTGAATCCTTTCCTACAAATTGTGACTTTTTAAAGTAAAAGATTGAAATGATTATGTAATTTCATGTACTAAGTTATCTTTCTTTTTTTCTCCTCCTCCCTTTCCCCCCCCCCCCCCCCACCCCCGCCAACCCTTCCTCCTTTGCATTGCCTGTCATCTGAATTTAGGGTTGTGGGTAAGTTGCCATTTATCTTTGATCGGTTAAGGTGTTTTTCTTTGTTTCAAATTATATATTAAAAATTAGACGTATTTTCCCTTTTCCCTGGAATAATTCTCTTCAATGTATCATGTTTAAGAACTATGCATTAAACTGCATTAATTTTCCAATGAAAGCTCCAGACTCTGCAATTAAGTAATGTTTTAGTATCTCTCCTTATCTTGGCATCAGAGGGGTGCATGTGGTGCTGCTTCCTCAGGTACAGTCTGCATTCACTTGTGAATTGACCCATTCAAATCTTCTTGGATTCACTTTACTGAAATCAGTGAGAATGAATACCTGTTGGTGATGAATGGTCTTATTGGATCAGGCTGATTTACTTGGGGATTGCTGCTGAATATCCATTTCTGGACACTTGGCCTGTGCGTGTTTACAAAATAGGTTTCAAACCTATCAGCAAAATTTGTTCAACTTTAATATCAGCTATTTTAAGAGAGCATAGCTAATTGCTGATTGTGGGAAGATGGTATCAGCGTAGAGCTGTATAGTAGTCAATGCTGTCTGATACACAGGTTATCTAGACATTAGTTTGTGCAAGATGCATGAAATTATCCCCACTCACCCACTGTTGTAGTATTTGAAAATTGATGAAATAAGTTAGTGCAGTATGTTGAAAAAACTAACACTTTTCATTTAAACCTACAGAGTTGTGGAATTCAAAACTGAAGATTTAGTTTCAAAGGCTTTAGATGTTATGAACAAATATGATCTTGGTGGAAGACCACTTAATATAAAAGAGGTGAGTACTGAGTCATTTCAGTAGTCCTTTATGTAAAGAAACATTTTAAGTAATTCGCAAGGCATAATAGTCTAATATTAGTAAATTCAGTTGTCTAATGATGTGGACGTTGCAGGTTTTAAATGGATGTTAAAGGATTGGCTCAGTGATTTTAATGTAACTGGTAAATATTACCTGATGGTGTAATAATAAATGAGAAAAGTTAGAAATACTCAGTAGGTTAGTCAACCTGAAGGGTGAGCAGTTAACAAAACTATTGTTACAAATTTTATTTGAAAAAATATTTAAATACTTTCTCCACAGATTGAGAATTTCCAGCATTTGCAGTTTTCTTCTTCTTAGTTTAATTTCTTCATTACTCAAGCAGCTTAAGAGTGCTTTTTTATGGTTTTGTTTTAACTCTTCCAAATAGAAGGGTTTTACTGGAGAAACTGAACAATTGTGGTCTTGGATAAGCTTTCAAAGCAACAGAATGATTGTCTGAATCCATATCACCCTGTCGTAATGTGCCACTACCTAAGTGAATATCAATTTTCCATTTTTTTTCTTTTTGGGAAGAGGGCCTAGAAATCTTTTGAAATTCTTGAGTCTCGCAAAGTTTACAGGCGGATTTGTTTTTTTAAAAGATATTAATTAAACACTCTGGTTATGGTTTGAATCTGCCTGTGTTTGGTCCCATTTGATGAATTCCAAGAGGCACTGTGATTGTATGATGCAATCCAATAGACTCAACATTTTCTGCTCAATCTTTGGTCTTGTTTTCAATTTACGTAGCAGTTGGGCAGGTAATGGTACAGCAGGGAAAAAAACTTGCCTGGGAGTGTTTGGTATTAGCAAGTCTAATGAAAAATACGTAACCTAAAACCCAAAAGTCTTTTCAGTTTTCTTTGAAACATATAAGATTTTGAGCAGGCTGATGGTAGATGTTGAGCATATGTTTCCACCAGTGGGAAAATTTCAAAATAGAAGTTATAGTTATAGAATATGAGCAAATTCCTTTAGAACTGAGATGCAAAGAAATTTTCTCCTCCCACCCCCACCACCAGATGGTAGTGAATATCTGGAATTCTCTACCCCAAAGAGTTGTGGAAGCTCTGATGTTGAAAGCATGTAAATAGGAGGTAGACTTGTGAAATATTGAGGAGTTGATCGGTTTGATGAGTTGACACAAAAGGTGAACTCACCACCTGGGGCAGATCAACTGTAATTTTTTTGGAAGGCAAGGAAAAGCCTACTCTTGCTTCTTTATCTTATGTTCTTGTGTGTGTTGCGTTTAAGAGGAAATAATATTGCTGTCACCTTGCTATACCTCTCAATCCCTTTTATGTCCAGAAACCCATCACAATCAAATCGCCATTCAATTTCCCTTTTTTCAGACAGTTACGTGTTACAAACTCAGCCATTACTAAGTAGCCTGAATGTTGTTCATCTGAAGTTCTGAACTTGTGTAACTTTTGGAAAATGTAATTTGTATTGTTTTGATGCTTTGTATAGGATGCTGATGGAGAGCATGCCCGCAGGGCTATGCAGCGTGGAGGTGGTGGATCATACCTAGGTGGACCTGGGCCAGATGTAGGTTCACCAATTGTTAACTTGCCTCCAAATCTTGTCAATAATCCAAATATCCCCACTGAAGTTCTGACTGCTCTGCGGGCTGGAAGACTTCTACCAACTGTATTTGTTGCTAATGTGAGTACAGTACATAATTTTTGTCATTTCCTATACAGAAATTGAAAGACAATTTTGTTATTTTTAAATATTTGTTCACTTACCTGTTTGTGTTTAGCTTGACTTTAAAGTGGGTTGGAAGAAGTTGAAAGAAGTATTTTCCATGGCTGGGACAGTAAAACGTGCAGATATTAAAGAAGACAAGGATGGCAAGAGTCGTGGAATAGGAACTGTGATTTTTGAACAGCCTCTGGAAGCTGTTCAAGCTATCTGTATCTTTTTCCTCCATATTTCTTTAAGATAGACACTTTTGCTCATGTTTTCCTGGATTGTGTTGAGTATCTGCACTTTAAAGGAGGGGCCCTAGTTGTCTTTAAATGTTAGTGTGAAATGCAAACAAGTTACCAAGGTGTTAGGCCTAGAATTTTCTCATGTGGAACATCATAAGAGTACGCCATTGGACAGATAATTCTGGACAGTTATTTTTGCTCACAGTTAATGCAGTTGCATATTTGGTTGTCAAAATGCAACATTGTTGCTATTTCTTGTAACATTTGAAATGTTGATATCTATGATTGTTTGCTCATCACCTCAGCCTGGTTAATACTGAAAATTGCTTCAGTGAGTTCATTCATTCTGAAAATGAGCCTTGTGCATTTGCCTCTTCAAAATAAGCAAAAGATCTTGAGAAATTTCAGCATTTAGATGACAGTGAGTTTTGTTATCCTCTTGTAGTTTGCTATTTGAACCTTTTTCAATATTTATTATTTTCATGCACTGTTCTGTGAAATATGTAATATACCAGTGAGCAAGATTGTTTATCGTCCGTGTTACTATTACTCATGACTTGGTTGGAAAAATCTACCAGCCTGCATAATAATGACCATACTGGTGAAAGGAAAACAGTAAGAATAAAATCATCAGTTCTGGTGTTTATCTTTGTAACTTTTTAATTTGGTGTGACATTGACAGGTTTTTTTATTAGCCATCCTTTTGTTTGCCTTGGATCGTTGGTGCTTCTATGTATAATTGGGTAGAAGTCTAGCTAGTCTTTCACGATTGAAGGTACTAAGTATAATTGGTGAAGCGATCAACTTTGGGCAAAGTAACTAATACAGATCCAACTCTGAATCAACCATTTTATAATTCCTGCTTTAAAGAAAAGGATGCATCTTTATTGGGATTTGTGGTAAGAACATTCCTTTGCAATTTTATGCATTTCATAAACAGCTGAGATCTTTTTATTCTTTGGCACTGTCAGTTTGTCGCTGGGTTGTAGTTTCCTTAACTTATTTAAAGCTATGTTCAATGGACAGCTTTTGTTTGACAGACCAATGCATGTGAAAATGGTAAGATTTGCTTACAATATGTTACGACTATGATATGGAAGAGCTTGGAAGTTGTTTGGTTCTCCAGTTACAAACCAAATTCTTTGTTATACAGGATGATCGATCTGTTCCACACGATGACTTTCGTTCCACGGACAACAAAACACCACAGTTACCTCGTATGTGCCATACACGATGCTACATGATGAACTACATAAGACATCAATTCAGATATGCTTGATCTTAAGAAATTGGCTGATTTGCATGATCCTGTTAAAGTACTGATATTTTATACTTGTTTCAGGTGGGCTTGGAGGTATTGGTTTGGGTCTTGGACCTGGTGGCCAGCCAATAGCTGCAAATCAACTGAATATGAATAGTGCAATGGGAAATATGGGATCTGGAGGTATGAGATTTAGAAATAGATTCCAAATGAAAATTGCAGACCAGATTTGTTGGAACGTTTAAATTTTATATGTGTGTATATATAGTACTGGTACTTTAACTATTACTGGTAAATCCCTTTTTGCCCTAGGAATTGGAATGGATGGACAAGCCTATGGAGGAATGAACAAAATGGGTGGAGGTGAGTTGTCTTAGGTACTCACTCACGTTTTTGAAGTGTAAATTTATTTTGTCTTTTATTACAAGTCTCTCTCCCTCTCTCTGTTTCCCTACCTGAAGGTATGACTGGTCCCAGTGGTTTCAACAGTGGAATGGATCCAATGAACAACATTGGATATGGTGGTGGAAACATGGGGGCCATGGGAAATATGGGTCGAATGGCAGGTAATTATTTTTCCTCTGCTTGTATCGGTGCCTTCTTATTTTTGATATATCGGGTGACCTTTCATTTCTTCTTGTAGGTATGGGTGCAATGGATGACTTCAGAAGAAATATGGCTGCAGGAATGGGTGGAAATATGGGAGCAATGGGTAGCAACATGAGTGCTGTTGGAGGGATGGGCAGCAATGTAGCTGGAATGGGAAGCAATGTAGGAGGTAAGTTTTCTTTTTAAATTGTTGTTTTGCAGCCGATGCTTTTGTACTTGTCGTGATGTCAGTTTGTTGGTATACTCGTTAAAGAATATCAAGCTAAATCACGTCACTCCCCAAATGCTCAATGAGTTTATGCACTGAATATTTGAGCATAAACTAAGAATATCACATGCTCGATTAATGTTTTGTGTCCTTACATTTGCTGGGGTTTTTTTTGTTATTTTGGAAAAAAAGGGGCAGAATGCTTGATCCTGATCACTGTCGAGCAATCTCATGCTGGATAGTACTCCATAGATATGTTAGGGGAACTTTGAACCAGACTGTCTAATGTTGCCTATTATTAACTTCCGGATTTGTGGATCAAAGACCTATTATTATGCTGTATAATTCCATGGGACTAACCACGAAGAGCAAGATTAACCTCCAATTCTCAGCAACTTGAATGAGATATATATATATCTCCATTTTTTGGGGTTTATTTTTGTGTGGAAGTCTTTTGTAAACAGTAAGTTTGTGCATGTTGGAAAGCCCTTTAGAAACTTTTGATTCCTCCTGTAAGCTCATAAAATTCAAAACTTTATGTTTTTTTTTGTTTTTCAAAGCAAGAATATTAATTTTCTGCAATTTTCAGATATGTACCGTGCAGGAATGGGATCAACCGGCATGGCAGGCAATTTTGACCGAGAATTTGGAAGAAGTGAAATAGGAATGAACCGTGGCTTTGGGGACTCATGTGGAGGTGTGGGTAAGAAGCTAAGGAGACTTTTTTTGTGATGTGCAGTAAAAACCTCTCCAAAATTGGCTTTGATACTCTTAGTTTGGCTCATGTAAGAGAAGTCACACTGGTGCAGCGGAGCTCTTTTTTTGTTTATTCATGATGTGAGCATCTTCAGCTAGGCAAACATATATTGCATATCCCTGATTGTCTAGGGGTACGTTAGGGATGTGGCTGTGGATCAGGAGTCAGATGTAGGCCATAAGTATATCTTATTTGCTCCCTTATGGGGGTGTTAGCGAATGGTTAGATGGTTGCCATTAGACTAGCGTTTAATTCCAGATTTTTTATTGATTTCAACTGCCTGCCATAGTTAGATTTGAACACACGTTCCCAGAGCATTAGGCGGAGGCTCTGGATTACTGTCCAATGTCATTACAACAAGGCCACTGCCTTCACCTTTAACAATAGGGCTGAGGGGCATTGTTGGTGCAAAGCATGGTAAATATTTGATACCATTCTGCATGCCCAAATGATTTGATCAGTTTCTTGGTAAAAAATCTCTCTCTTGGTGAGGACAGAAATTGTCTCCTGTCATTGGAGACTTATTGACGGTTGAAATATTTTTACTTTAAATATTTTCAGTAAGAGTTGATTGCTTAAATTCAGTCCTGCACTTGATTTAAGAAACTGTGCTTGTGATTTTTTTATTGGAGCTGAAAATTTATTTTTCCAAATGGCACTTTTTGTTTGTTTATCTTCCACTTACTCAATGTTTGCTGTTCGGGCCACGTGTCCGTTTCTCACATGCAGTAGTTGCAGCCAAAATCTATTGAGCAGAGATGCCTCATCTGTTTGTCATGAATATTTTGTTTATCTATGTGCAGTGAGTTTAGAGGGAAGTGCACAGCCATTTCTCAAAACTGATGGCATGGACTCAAACCGTATCTCCTTGAATGCTGGCTACCTTTCTTTCCAAGAATTGAGAAATATTATTACACATTTTACAAAAATGTGCTGTGAGAAAATGAGTTACTTAATGGACTTTACCTCCTTTGGTGGCTAGACCACGAACAGCATTCCCACTAATTTTCTTCTGGGCTGTGTTGACCCTCTGAGGTCTGCGCATTCCAGCGTCTTCCAGATCCAAAAGTCAACATTGCAGTTGGCAAATGGAGCAGCTGCATGTGTGCAACTTAGAAATAATATTGGCTACAAGTTAGTCTAATTGTTTTGCACAACATGGAAATTGTACATCTGTTTTAAGTGAGCCATCTATAAACATTTTCCATTGATTTTCCTTCTTTAGGAGGTGGAATGGTTGCAGGTCTTGGAGGAAACATGGGAGGTGGAATGGGTACTACTGGCATGGGCCCAGTGGCATCTGGATTGGGTAAGTTTCTATCCTTAATAAGGAATGGCTTTTCAACCAGGGATAGCCACAAAGTACATTGAAAGCTATGCATCAGATCTAATTTTCAAATTGGTTGTCCTGGGAAATGACCATCTTTTGATGAAATTGTCTTTGAACAGATCCCTTGACCTGTAAAACTATATTACAGAAAGTTCCAATTTGTGAATTGTTGGGATGGAGAATAAAGACTTCTAAATTGGGGTACTTTAGTGATAATTGAGGGCTTGGTGGCCAGTATTATTAACACCTTAGATGACAAGCATGGGGCTGGATGAACACAGCAGGTCAAGCAGCATCATAGGAGCAGGAAAACTTGACGGTTCGGGCCTAAACCCTTCATCAGAAATGGGGGAGGGGAAGAGGGTTCTGAAATAAATAGGGAGAGAGGGGGAGGCGGATAGAGGATGGATAGAGGAGAGGATAGGTGGAGAGGAGGCAGACAAGTCGAAGAGGCGGGGATGGAGCCAGGAAAGGTGAGTGTAGGTAGGGGGGTAGGGAGGAGATAGGTCAGTCCAGGGAGGACGGACACTTTATCAGTTAAATTGTTTGAGATACGAAACCTGGATGAACATGTAGTTCATGCTAGCTTTCTCTGTTCTGGCTTTGTAAAAGGCTTTTGTTGCATTTACAAAACCATCAGTTCTTGTCACACAGTCCATAGGCTTAAAGGAAGCTGACTTTTAACACAGCTTCAAATCTTATTTGCAGATAAAAATGAGCGTTGAAAATTGCAAGTCCTCTGCACTACAGTAGAAATCTGAAGTTGGAATTAAGGTGGCTTGAGCAGAATCTGGTGACCATAACCTCAGTATATCACACTGACCCCATTATTAATGGGGTTCAATAACATCTCTTTCTCAGGCTCAAATATTATTTACTTCCCTTTACATTACAATTCCATTAAGCTAAAGACCATAGAGTCATAGAGATGTACAGCACAGAAATAGACGCTTCGGTCCAATTCATCCATGTTCAATTACCCTTTAATTTTTTAAATTAAGGGTTTCATGATATTTGTGCTGTTTCCTATGTTTCTGTGCTCCTACAAAGTAAAACCTATGTCATCTAGAAAATGAATAGATACATCTTTCTGCAGTTTAAATTGAGTGACCTGATATTGAACACCATTTGCCATAAATTTGACAAACTTAATCCACCTGCCCCGTTGCAACTTTCTGCTTCCATCTGTACTCCTTAGTGTCATCTTCACACTGAATTACGCAACTCTCTGCCTTCATTCAATTTGCTTTTAAATATGAAGAAAAACTGAGTCCCGTACAGGCTTCTGGGGATACAGATTTCAAGCCAATCATTGTTATTTCATTGTTGAATCTTCTCCTTTAACATCCAGAAACAAAGAGAGCATTTATCTAGTAGTTCCTGTCTTGATGAGGTTGAGACACCTAAGATCTTCCTGTTAAGATGAAGTGATTTCTGGACAGTGTAATGTTGGGTAGCCACATTCGAGGGAGATTTTGTTGAAATTCAAAGACGCTGTTCCTACTTTGAATTGTTAATGTCGATAATTTTTGGCATTTTTTAAAAAAATTGTTTTTAGAACTTGGCTAAAAGTCCAAATATAGATTTGGATGTAGGGAAACATGGTGGCTTCGTGGTTAGCATAGCTGCCTGACAGCGCCCGGCTTAGATGGATTAGCCACGTAAAATATAGGGTTACAAGAATAGGGTCAGGTGCTCTGTCTGGATGGGATACTCTTCAGAGAATCGGTGCAGACCTGATGGGCAAATGGTCTCTTTCTGCACTGTCAGGATTCTGTTCTATGATTTGTATTGACATAATGTCTTTTACGAACTCAGCACATCCGAGTTTTGCAAACATTGAAACACTTTAAATGTAGTCACTGTTATATTTTGGAAATGTGGCAGCTGATTTCCATGTGGCAACTGTGACAAACAACAACGTTCATGATGTTTTTGGTGGTGGGTGGTTGAAGGAGGTAGCTATCTAACAAACCTCTCTAATGCATGTCTGGCTGCATACTGTTGCACTGATGTCTGGCCAGCTTATGCACCCCAGACTGTGGACGGCTTGAATCCACAATCTTTTGACACAGAAACATGAATACTTTACTGAACTGAGGCTGAATATAAGATAATTTGGTATATTTATAAATTAAGGTATAACCACTGCTCTTGAAAATACTGTTTTTAAAATCCTGTTTTGTATGCTTAGGTAGTGGAATGCCTGTTATGAACAGCATGCCAGGAGGCATGGCCATGGGTGTGGAACGTATGGGTTCCAACCTTGACCGAATGGCAACTGGAATGGGAGTAGGACTTGACAGGGCCATGGATATGGAACGTGGATATGGAAGCTTGAACAGTGGATCAGTGGGAAGTGGAAGAGAACGTGGAAGTGGCTTCAGAGGCTGCCAGATTTTTGCAAGAAATGTAAGTAACACATAACTTTGTTTCTCAAGCTTTTCCTTTTGAAATGAAAGGCACATGTACACATAATTATAAACTTTTTGCTTTCAGCTTCCATATGATCTAACATGGCAGAAGCTAAAGGAAAAGTTCAGTCAGTGTGGTGAGTGTTTATTCTTGTATTGCCTTAACTTTTTCACTGTGCCCTAATATTTTCAGTCATGAATGATTGATTAATTTTCTTGTCATATTTCAGGTCACGTCATGTTTGCAGAAATAAAAATGGAAAATGGGAAGTCCAAGGGTTGTGGGACCGTGCGTTTTGATTCCCCAGAAGCCGCAGAGAAAGCGTGCAGAATGATGAATGGCACAAAAATTAATGGCAGAGAGATAGATGTACGCATGGATCGCAATGCATGAATGAAAACCATGTGATGTACAGGAAAATACAGCTTGTCTGATTAGCTTTATTGTTCCACTTTTTGTTTTATACTGAAATTATTTCCAACAGCTTAGTGGAAGTTTGCCTGCTGAGAGCTATAACATAATTTTAAGATTGCCAACCTTTGTAATTGAACATTGAGACTGTTGTATGTTTGTAATTTCTGTTGATGTCTGATTTTTTTTATATATAGACACAATACATTGCTGGTCATTTCTGTTTGAATGGATGAACTGTTTCTAATAAAATGTTGTCAGACTTAACTTCTTACTGTCCGTGACTATAACATTATTCATGCAGCCAATAACTATACACAAACGTTTCTCTTCTTCCTCTTCATTCCCTCCCAAAATGATGTAGTGTTTATTGGCTTGCTGTAGAGGAAAGCTCTAGGAAACCCTTTTAGGTTTCTACTAACCACTGAGTAAATGTACCATGATGTAATTTTTACTTGAGACAAATTTGGTCCCAGAAAGAATTTGGAGTTTATCTGAAAAGTTCACCTTTTAGCATTTTACAAAGTAAGTTAACTGATGCTTGAAGGATTAAAGTTTGTGCACGTTTTTTAAAAGAAAACTTTTACATGATGTATGTAAGTAAATTAGTCATTCAGCTTCAAGCCATTTGTGACGCAGTGGTGGCATATTCTTTCCTATTTCCCAGAAATAAACATAGTGGATAATAAAAAAAACAAAAGAAATGCAGACGTTGTAAATCCGAAACAAAAACAAATTTCTGCAAAAGTTCAGCAGATCTGGCAGCATCTGTGAAGAGAAATCAGAGTTCACGTTTCAGGTCCAGTGACCATTCATCAGACCCTTCTGAGGAAGGGTCACTGGACCCACAACATTAACTCTGGTTGCATAAAGCCTCTAACAAACATGGATTAAAATTATTTAGAAATAGTAAATCTAAACTCCTTGGTTATTTGGGATGTGTTTTACTTTGGATCAGTGATGTTATGTTATTTTTAACATGCATTTTTAAAATTAAATCAGTAATATTTTGCATTTGTTTTAAAAAGGCAGTAACATGCATTTGTTATAAACAAAGCTAAATTGTTGGATTTTAAATTTTGCAATATTGTACAATTCTGTACTGGTTCATCTTCAAGCCAGTACAGACATCAACTGGATTTCATTCGATTCTGTTCTCCAGTCAATTTCTATGTAAGTTGAAACACTATGCAAGAGGATTCAAAATAGCTGTTGATAAATGAGGAAATGTTTGTGTTGGATCCTTAATTGTGTTATGAATGTGCTCCCATACAGGGATGTGAGTATGAACATTTATTGGTCAGGGATTTTTTTGCCAACTGCTCATTTACCCCAACCCTAAAAGCTTATTCTTTCTTGTTGATTAAGTTTTTATGAAGTTGAAAGAGAGACATGACCTTCTGTCCTAAATTTAGCTTGGAATAGAACTCAATTCTGTGTCTTTTTTTCCTAGATGCCTGTTTGGGGGGGGGAAGAAGTCCTTTCGAACACGTCCAAAATGAAACCTCAGTATGTTAATAGACACCAGTAGAAACTAATAGTATCCAACATGAGGTATTTTGATTTTGATTTTGTTGTTAAGGTTAAAATCTCTAGGCAATACAGTTCAATACATACAATGAATTTGTTATAATGTCTTGAATTGTTCCCATTTATTAGGAACCCTGTAGTCCAACATATATTTAACCAAATTCTTGTATTCGTAGTTTTACATGCAAAAATGGTCCATGGCAAGTTGTAAACTGTTTAACCAATAGAAACTTGTATGTATAAAGCACCATTCGCCTTAAAACATGCCGTAGTTCAAGCGTAAAGTAAAAAATGGACTGTGCTAAAGGTCAATTTTAGGATGTGTCTCAAAACTCACTCAAAACATATGCTGTTTCAGGTTAGAGCTTGGAATGCTGGTAAACAAAAGCAATGTAGGTCAGAGATCACAGTATTTGCTGCCGGTATCTCCATTTTATGGATGAACGAGGATCTTTGAAGAATAAAGGCAGGAGTGAAATGTTAGATGAAAAGATAATTATAACTGTGATAAAAGGTTAGATCAGCAGCTATGAACACTCTGGCTGCTGTTCCAGTTGAGACGTCCAGCTTGTGCCCGGGGAAGAACTTTAATGATGCCATATCCTGGTATTTAATTGGGAGAAAATTTTGGGTCCTTTTAAGCATGGCTAACAAAAGCAGTCTGACAACATCAATAACAAAAACAAATAACTGGAAAAGATCAGCTGGTCTGGCAGCATCTGTGGAGAGAAATTGGAGTTAATGGTTTGGGTCGAGCGACCCGAGTTAATGTTTCGGGTTAAGTGACCTTCCTCAAACCTTCAAAATTTCCCTTCACAGATGCTGCCTGACCTGCTGAGCTTTTCCAGCAATTTGTTTTTGATTTGCAGCATTTTTCTTCCAGTTTTTACCAGTCTGACAATATACTAGATAGTTGATGATTACAGTTGTCAGTATAACCATAGTGCCAGTTGTCTCTAACACAGTAGAAACATGAGGTTAGGAATGGTGCGTGATGGGAAAGACCATAGTGCATTGATTGTCTGGTTATGATTATATATAGCCATGTAACTACACTCAGCTGGACAGTGTAGGAGATGTGTTTAAGTGGCTGGTGTGATTAAACGATGGTTTCACACCAGTAGAAAAACACAAGCATTTTATTTGAGATATAATAAAGCTATGGAAGGATGGATATTTGAACCTCAAATAAGAGTTGAGAGAAAATTGGGCACAGATTTGGAAGATAAATAGTGTGTTTAGCGGTCTGAGTGGAAATGGAGATGGAAAATGATGGGATCTGATATAATTTACTATCCTCAACCTCCAAGAGAAATTATTTCTAAGGATAAAAAGTTTAAAAACTTCAGCTTTCGTTATAGCCCAGTGTCAATTGCATTTTAATGTTAGTCACATGTTCTTGCAGAAATATTGCCTAGTATTCCCAGCTCATTCAGAATGGAGATAGTGAGGAAAACCACATAGGCAAGCAGACATGTTGCTCCAAGTTTCTTGTCTAATTTCCATCCATTGACTTTAATTGCCACAAACATGAAGACAATGGAAAGGAGGAGAGAAGCTGTTGTATAGGTCATGCCACTGCTGTTCACTTGTACAGGTGATGGGTCCACAAATGCAGTTTTAACAAACCAAGGTACTCCTAAACAGAGCAGATCAAATACATTGGATCCGACAATGTTCGACATTGCCATGTCTCCTTTGCCTGTGAGGAAGAAAATTGTATTCAATATTAAAGCAAAGCAATTCAATTCCAATACCTTATGTTGCAATTTCTACAAAATGTCTGAATTCAGATGAAAAGACACTACAAGAACAGCAACTAAAAGTTGTCAAAGGTGAAGGTACTTGCAGAGATCAATGGACAATGTTTAGGAAAAACTCAGAGCCTGGGGCATGCAAAAGACCTGGGGTTTGGAGGGGTAGAGAAGCTTAGAGATGGAAAGGTGGGACAATTAAGAGATTCAGCAAGAATGTGGTGCACCAGCTTCCAGTTTCTGTAGTATAGATGCTAAAGTTATTGAAAAAGACCGGGAGAATACTCAAATGGTAGTGATGAGGTTTCTAACAGAATGGACAATGGGATGGAGGTAAAAATTGGTGGTTTGTGATGGAGGTATAGAGTATGAAGCTTCATTTAGAACTAGAGGAAATGCTGAGGCTGAAAAGTTTGAAGGTGAAACTGGCTGGCAGGGAGATAAATCATGGAAAAAAACACCTTAAAATAATATCCAAAGGTTCACAAATGGTAAAATTCTCTGTGGGTGCTAAAGGCAACAGCTTCAGCCTTAATGTTTATCAAGTGGAAAGTGTAGTTCCAAAAGTCAAACAGCACAGAGATAATGGATGGAAAGGTGATGGAAATATTGAGATCCATCTTTTTTTAAAAAACTTAAATCAGGACATTTAGATCAATTGACCAAACTGCTTTGAAAATTTGTTTCAGAGATAGTAGGAACTGCAGATGCTGGAGAATCTGAGATAACAAGATGTAGAGCTGGATGAACGCAGCAGGCCAAGCAGCATCAGAGGAGCAGGAAGGCTGACGTTTCGGGCCTAGACCCTCCTTCAGAAAAAAATGTTGAATTTGCAGGCAGAAAAATTTTATATAAAAGCAAAATACTATGGATGTTAGAGGAAAATGAACAGATCTAAAAGCAGAGTTAATGTTGAGTCCAATATGATTTCTTCAAAACACCACGGTGGAGCTCGGTAGAACTGCCGTATCAGACAGTTCACTCTGTTTCTCTCCACCGCTGCTGCCAGACCTACTGAGATTTTTCAGCAGTTTGTGCTTATTTAAAAGATGTATATGGTGTCCTATCACAAGCAGGTGTCTCAAAGCACTTTGCAGCCAAAGTGGATTTTTGCCTAGACTACAAGTGTATGCATTTCAAATTAGTCAACTTGCACAAAGCAAGCATCTACAACAGCAGTCTTAATAAAAAGAGATTATCCAGTCATCGTGATATTGGTTTAGGTATAGCTGTTGTCCAGGACACTGGGGATAATACTGTTGCCCTGTGAAACAGGCCACAAAATCTCAGCTAAAGAGGGCTAACGTCAGCTTCTCAGTACTCCAAGTATCAGCCTTGATCTTTATGCCAAAGCTGAAGTTTTGAAAAGGCTTTTGTGCCATTGTTAGATAAATACAAATAATGTGATCAGTTCTTATGTAAAATTAATCGAGAGCTACAGTTTCTGTAATGGCATCTATCAGGTCCCTTCGACCACCACTTTGCTTGCACTCAAGTTATATCCTGTCTGCTGCAAAATGTTAAAACAGCTCTTGGAGAAGTACAAGGTGGGGCTACAATTCTCCAAATCAGTCACAATCAAAACACAAGTTTGCTTCTTTAAATTTTAACATCACAGTTTGTTTTCTCCTTGAGTTCTCAGTGACTAGGAAGCCTTGCAATGTTTCTGGCTTGATGGTAGGTGCCTAGAATTCACTGTCTGGTTTGACGCTCGAGACAGAATCGCTCATTTAAAGAAGGAACCTGCATCTCTACCTGAAGTGCTGCAACCTGCAAGGTGACTAAACAGGTGCTGATAAGTAGGATCCTATCTATTTTTCTAATCAACCTGTTTGGAGTTGTTATTACACACTTCTGGAGCGGGTGGGAATGGACAGCTAGTTTATTTAGATGGCACAGACGTGAAGGACTGAATGGCTTCTGTTTTGGTGCTGTAATGTTTCTTTGGTTCTAATTTCACATTTAAAAAGTCTTACTACAATAATATCATAATGCACAAATTTGTTACCTTTTAATGTGCTGATTCACATTTCTAGCATCAATTACTTGCCACCTTTTTGGGTTAATCTTTTCACATAAAAGTGTATTCATACCTTCTCTGGCAACGAGTACACTGGCCACTGTGTCTGGAATACTGGTGCCTGCTGCCAACAGCGTGAGGCCCATCACTGTCTCAGGAATTTCCAAGGTTTCACCTGAATAATAAATGATTAAGTAGTGTTGAGTTGTCTGATTTAGGGAACATCCCTCTCTGTATTTACTAATAATCAAAATCTATGAAGTTGAATAAGTTCTTCATAATATATGTAGTCGCAGATTGATCAGATGGTCACAGGGCTACCTTCTACAATCTCAGCAAAATAAAGTTAGTTGATGTGACATGTTTTGATGCAGCATACCGATTTTCACTGTCCAAGGCCCACATGTAATCAGGAAGGCTGTAGAATTATGCTTACCTCTTAAACTTTTACTATTAAGATTATAATTTATCATAGATAACACAGTGTGGAGCTGGAGGACCACAGCAGGCCAGGCAGTTATCTCTGACTCCAGCATCGGCAGTTCTTACTATCTGTGAGTAAAAATTTTACAATATTTTTCAGACCGCAAGTTGCAAAATATTGTCATAATTTGAGATTTGGCTTATTTTTCATGTTGGGCCCTTAAATATTATGTTTCAGGAAGCTTTTACCAATGTAGTTCTTTTTCAGCTAATTTACATGAACAAAAGTGAAATTCAAAAAACACAGTTGTACAGCATGTTATATAAACAAGAAGCTAAACCAGAAGTTCTGGAAATTCACAATAGGGTTAGGGTTAACAATGTATTTAAATCCTCAAAAATTTGCAGTTATAGTTATCAATGTAGCATATCGAGTGCTTCTATTTTTAATGATAGTTTGGTAAGTGAATGTACTTCTCATGTACCACACAACTGCAATGCAAAATGGCTTCACAAAATGTGAGCACAGTGGTTTAATAAAACGTTTTACTGCTCCACCAGAGTGCTGCAAGGTTGATGTGCCATCTTTGGCTAAGGTAGGCGTCAACTGGCTAAAAAAAGTACCTCATACCATTATTTGAAATGGAGTCCTTCTTGTGACCTGAACATCTTTCTTCTTCAAAATACTACCAAAACGTAATTGGTTAACATTTATTTCAACTAAAGATTAGTGCAGCGTTGTCACCATGTTAATCTATAATTGTTAGTCATTCATGAGGATATTGGAAACAAAAACAGAAGTTGCTGGAAGAGTTCAGCGGGTCTGGCAGCATCTGTGAAGAAAAAATATCAGTTAAAGTTTTAAGAACTGTTCTGAGGAAGGGTCACCAGACCAGAAACGTTAACTCTGATTTTTTTCTTCACAGATGCTGCCAGACCTGCTGAGCTCTTCCAGCAACTTCTGTTTTTTGTTCCTGATTTACAGCATCCGCAGTTCTTTCAGTTTTTATCTGGATATTGGAAGCAGTTGCTTTGTCCATTGATAATCTGCACAAGTTTATAAAAGCATTGGTTACCATGCAATGTGCGGTGACTTGTCCTTATATTTGCTCCTTGCTTTGTCAGTAAGTAACAAAGTAAATTGTGCAATGCACATTTCCATTTATACAAAGATCTGTGCAGAGTTATTTTAATGATAGTAGGAACTGCCAGTGCTGGAGTCTGAGATAACCTGGTGTGGATCTGGATGAACACAGCAGGCCAAGCAGCATCAGAGGAGCAGGAAAGCTGACGTTTCGGGTCTGTACCCTTCAGAAAATGAAGAAGGGTCCAGACCTGAAACGTCAGCTTTCCTGCTCCTCTAATGCTGCCTGGCCTGCTGTATTCATCCAGCTCCACACCTTGTTATTTTAATGATCCTATCCGCTACAAAAGTAGAAGTCTTAAAGCCAAGAGATCAATGTGCAAAGTTAGTGACATAAGAGAATGTATTGAATGCAAATCTTAATTTTCAGTGGTTCACTGTATAATTGAAATGCTCGGACAAGAACAGGAAAAAGTTCATTCATAGCACTAAGTAAAATGACAGCAAGACTTGCAAAAGGGGAAGTCAAAACCTGTGTGAAAGTATACCTTTTACAAATACCAAGAGGGAAAGCATTAATCCATTTACATTTAGTTTATGCCAAAAGGGAAACTGAATAATTTAGAGATTGTTCTTACCTACTATGGATACCATCCAAACTAATACATATGTAAATCCAGAAATCCACACAGCACTCAGGAAGAAAGTGAGCATGAACCACTTTCTCCATTGATGTCTACGACAGTCTGGAATAGTTATGGACAGCAACGCAGCAATGGGAAGTGATAGTACCCACATGATTCGCTTTGTATCTGATTCAGGCACTTCAAAAACATGGCATTTGTCTGTATGAAACAAAGATGACCTGATCACACAATTCCAATATTAGAAGAATGAGATCCAATTATGTTACTCAGATCTAGTTCATTTTTTTTCACCCTCTTGGAGTTCTGTGAAGTGCCTTGTAATGATTTCCTATGTTAGAAAGATAAAACATTTTAAGCTAATGACATTGAAACAAAAGAAAAATGCTGGAAACACTCGGCGTATCCTCCAGGAAGAGAACTGCCATTTCAGGTATGGATTTTTCACTGGAACAATTTTGATAAAATTACCTCCAATGTAGAGCAGCCAACCCTATTAACACATTCTGCCATCCAATTTAGTCATGACTAATGTGTATCCTATTCAAGTAAAGACTTATTGTCCAAAATTTTGGTTTATGATTGAGATGGGAGGAGTCCACTCTGTCTCTAGTTCCACTACTCCACAGGTCAACATGTTTAATTGTTTTACCTAATTCCTGATGTGACAATGGTACGCTATTAGACTTGAAATCCATCAACCAGGTTTCTTTAATAAAAAGCCCAAATTATTGACTATAAACAGGAAGAAAAACTTAGTCAATAATGATGCAAAACTTGTCAACATTTTGTAATACAAATATATAAATCTTACCCCTCTAATTCAAAACACACATTCTCACACAGTGGGCGTAGGGGGTGGGGAAGAAAACAGACTTTTCTTTGCAATGATTTGATATGTGCGGTTGGAGAAAGCAGGGGGAAGATGACAAAAAAAAATTGACCAATATGGCTAGTCCTTGAAGAGAAAAGGGGGGGTTGTGGATAATTCAGATGTCTATTGGTTTGATGTTCATAGACACAAAGATGGCAAGTCACCCCGGGATTGTAGCGAACAAGGCTTGATGCGGATTATTCCAGACATCCTTCAGGAAGGCAAATCTGGGTTCAGACTGTAGGACTGAGCAAAAATCCCTATATTCTGAAATACTGGACCAAAATCCTGGCCTTTGCAAATAACTTTTAAAAGTTTAATAAAAGGCAGCTGGGCTATGCTTTGGGAAAATTACTGTTGAATTACTGCTTGAAATCACTGTTCAACCTGAAAATCCAATTCATATGTCAGTTCTAAAAGATCAACGAGACCTGGAAAACCAATTTAACCCAGACATTTTGGAACCTTTACAGATACCAAGACATTCAACTTCAATTAATAATCATTCATGAAAATACTGGACATTTCACTTAATCAAAACATGTTTACACCTACTCTAAACTATCAGGAAGCCAATTCACCTCAAAGGGGACAACAGAAACACAAGGGATAACACAGACTTGAGAGGAGATAATGGAGCACACTGTCTGTAGAGCTGCTAGCCCTGATCTGGGGAAGAGAGAGAGAGTTTTCAACAAGATCCCACAGAAACAGCTTCCCCTCAGGCTGCAGCCCCGACATGCAGCTTTGGGACCAAGAATCACAGAGACAAAGAGCATCATCACAACAAAGGACTTCCGAGAGTGAGTTGGTGCGGAGGGGGGGGGGGGGAGGTGGTGAGGGCAACCAAGTGCTATCTCCCCAAGAGCTACCCCTGCAACAACCCCGAGGAGAGGAAAACGAAAGAGCTACCGCCCTGAGACTGATCCCCACTGCCATCTCCAAACGAGGGATCTCAAACAGCTACTGTCCCCGTGAACTCTCTGCACAGCTGTCTCTCTGAAACACTGGGTACAGCAAGCAGGAACAGCCAGCTGTGTTTCAAAGTCTCCAACTTAACTACCAGGGAGGGGAAGGTGGGTGGTGACTGCGGAGAACCCCAGGGTTAGGCAGTCTGATTAAAGTTACTGTAATTAAAAGATAACAAGGTGTAGAGCTCGATAAACACAGCAGGCCGAGGAGCAGGAAAGCTGACGTTTAGGGTCTAGACCCTTCTTCAGAAATGACTTTACTGTCATTAAAACTACTGTTTAGCTTCTAATAGTATTTAACCAATGTTTAATTTAATAGTGTGTTTGAGTACTGTCCTCTGTGCAATTGATCATGCCTATTTCACTGTTTTGGATTTGCCTTTCATTTCTTGTAATATATTCACTTTTTATATTTAATAAACAGAGATTCTTTTGCTCCTGAACCACTTGTCTACTGCCTTCTTCATTCACATTCCTAAATAAAGTCCAGGGATCTGGGGGTGATTCAAACCACCTAAAATTCAGCAAATTACTGATCGAAAACCAGAACCTGGGCTGGGGTGGGGAGGTTTTGAAACTGGTAAAATCGACATGCCCTAAATGTGGACTTACCAGTTTCAAAATCTCCCCAACCCTGGCCTCATCCCATGACCAACCCTCCCTCTCATCCCCACCTCCTTGACCTGACACAACCTGTCCATCTTCTCTCCCACCTATCCGCCCCTCCCTTCCCACTGACCAATCCCCACCACTCCCTACCTGCAATCACCTATCACCACCCCATCTACTTTCCCCAGCCCCACCCCTCCTCTCTATTCATTTGAGTGCCCTACCCCCTCCCCATTTCTGAAGAAGGGTCCTGACCCAAAATGTCAACTTTCCTGCTCCTCCAGCTCCACACTGTGTTATCTGTGACTCCAGCAGCAGCAGTTCTTAATATCTATCAAATTATTGATGTTGAGTAGAACTTTAAAATGAATTTGGGTAGAAAGGAAAAGTGGAGTGTAATGTTCATTAAATAGTGTTGCAGAATATTTCTGATTAAAGTAATGGAAGAAATTCAATACATTAAAATGTGAATAATTCAGTTTTGAAAGCTTAGTGTAAAGGAGAAAGATACAAATTTGATCCCCAGGTTTTCTATTATAAACAGATGCTGACAAAGTACAGTAGTAATGGAGTATAATGCCCTCCTCGAGAGGTTTGTCTTATGATGAGAGATTGATCAGTTTAAACCAGTACTCTGCCGTTTTAAAGAATGAGAGGAGATCTAATTGAGGTATTTAAGATTCTAAATGGGATTGACAGAGTAGACATAGAAGGGATGTTTACGCATGCAGGGCAATCTAAAAGGACAGGTTATAGTTTCAGGATAAGGGGTAGCAGATTTAAAAGAGATGGGGAGAAACTGCTTCTCATCTGGAATTCGCTACCCCAGAGTGTGGTGGACACAGAACATTCATTAAATTTAAAGGAGCAAACAGAGATTTTCAGTCAGTAATATGTTGTTATAGGCAGCAGGCATGTGGCCAAGAATGAGATCAACCACGATCATATTAAATGGCAAAGCAGGCCGGAAGTTCTTATGCTTCTAGTTCTTAAGCTAGTCTCCATTTTAAAACATAATGTACTTTGCCATTCTATGTGCTTTGATTCTGAACTTGATCTTTCAGTTTTGACTGAGAACCTGTGTCCAGAAAAAAAAAAATCAAATTATTTCCACACATGCTCAGTGTGCTGTTGAGTTACCAGCATTTTCTTGGTTCAGATTTTTATTTTTCTTTTGCTTTTCTATCAAAGGTTTTTCAACACTTCTCAGGTTCTCTTTTCGTTTAAGTCTCCCACTTTCCAGGTTACTCACACCTCAGTATATAATTTTTTTTCCAGCATTTTGTTGTATTATTTGATTGAGATGATGTATTCCTGCATCAGCCTTATAGGATAAAGGTAAAGATAGATGTTCTGCATTTTCTTCACCCTTCCATTTTCCAATTCTGTTATTAGACTTGTTTTTTTTTCTCTCTCGAGTGCTGAAGGAAAACTAGTTCAAGACATCAACCATCTCCCCACAGATACTGACTGATATAGGTTTAGGCTACAATATTCACAATACTTTCTTGGTTGTAATTGGACAGTGAGAGATGATTTTAATGAACAAAATTAAATCATTGTATAATTTGTGGTTAGTGTTTCCCTTATTCTGCAATTCCAATAATTTCTATACAGAAGCTTTCTGCTCTACAGTATGTTATGTTACAGTTCAAACCTGGAGTCAACATCCAGTTGGAAGCATTAACTAAGTTGCCATCAGCTTGTTGGAAGCGTTCTGTTCCCTATAGAGTTCAAGCTTTGTATGGAAAATAGCTCCAGTACAGACCACCACACAAGGAAGTTGTTCAGCTTGTCGTGTCCCTGCTGGCTCTCTAAGAGCAATTCAGCTAGTGTCCCACACTGCCCTTTTCTCCCCCTCCTCAAAGCCTTGGGAATATTTTTCTCCTGAGAATTATCCAGTTCCCTTTTGAGAAGCAAATCAGGTCTGCCACTATCACGTTCTCAAGCAGTGCATCCCAAATCCTAACCACCTGCTCCTTGAATTTTCTTTTCCTCCCCTCATTTTGTTTCTTACGCTGTTGCCAAATCAATTTAAAAACCAGTATCCATGGGCCCAATTTTAAACATTACACAGTGTGCATAAACACCTAGAAATTTAAATTTTGGCTGTTGCAAAAATGCACTTTAGATTGTTAGCTTCATATTAGGTTGTGACAGTAGAACAAACAGACAGAAGATTATTTGATAACAAATGGGATAGAGGATCAATATGAAGGTCAACATCTGACAGACCAAAGTATGACAAGTCAACTCCACATAAAATAGAGCACGGAGAAACTGAAAGAAACACACTCATTGGCTGAATAGTAATCAGCATCAGTATCCTGTGAAAAGCATGTTTGGCCTTTTATTTTTGAAGAATAATTTCAATTTCATTCAGTCATTTTTCATTTTGAACATTGCCAGGGACCCAGGCTTGATTCCACTCTTGAGCGATTGTCTGGATGGAGTTTGCATGTTCTCTCTGTATCTGCATGGGTTTTCTCTGGGTGCCCCACCTTTCTTCCACAGTCCAAAGATGTACAGAATAGGTGCATTGGCCATAGGAAATGTAGGGTTACAGGGATAGGGTAAGGTCTGGGTGGAATGCTCTTCACAGTGTCAATGCAGACTGAATACGCCAACTGGCCTCCTTCCCCACTGTAGAGATTCTATGACAGGCTAACACTTAATGCTATGGAGATAGAACTGAGTTGCTTTCTTGAACTTCTGCAATCCTTATGCTATATAGTTAGTCCCACAATGCTTTTTGGAAGTGAGTTTTAGGATTTTGATCCCATGCCCCTGAAGCAATAGTGAGAGGGAGGTGGTGTTCCTATGAATTAGTTGCCCTCATCCTTCTGGATGGTAGGTATTTCAGGCTTAGAAGGTGCCTTACTGAGTCACTGCTGTGCTTCTTGTTATCAGTACATACTATTGTCACTAAAGGGAATAAATGTTGAAGGTGATGGATGACGTGCCCAGTAAGTGGCAGGGGAACAGCAATAGGTTACACAGCACAGCATTCCCAGTCTGACCTGCTCTTGTTAACAGTATTTTCATGAGTCATCAAGCTCAGTCTGTGGTCACTAACAACTCCCACCACGTTGAGAGGAGATTGCAGCAAGGATAATGCTATTGAATGTTAAAGGGGTAATGGTCATTATACACTCTCCTTTGGCAAGTAACATTTGCGCCACTTATCAGTACTAGCCTGAAGTTATCCAGATAATCACTACATATATACGCAGCAGTTTTAGTACATGAGGAGGGAAGAGGTTTGTTGGTAATTACACAACAGTCAGCACTATTTGCTACTTTTGACCTAGGGTAGGATACGGATTCAATATGCTATATTACCTGCTTCTATGATAATAGAAGGCAACTGTTTTTAAGTACAGGAGTTGTTCATGTATCAGGTCCTTTTTTTAAAAAGTTAAGAGATGGTGTGGTTGGTTGGCTGGCTCGCTGTTCTACAGACATTTCATTACCCTGCTGGGTAACATCAGCAGTGCAGCTTCCGCTGAAGCGCTGGTTGTGTTTTCCCCTACCTGTCATTTAAATTCTGGTGCCCTCATTTCTGGTCTTCCTTCGCAATGGTATGTATATTAGGGTCTAACTTTGTGTTTATTGATGGCTTTATTAGCGGAGTACCAGGCTTCTAGGAATTCCTGTGCTGGTCTCTGTTGTGCCTGTCCCAGGATCCTAGTGTTGTCCCAATTGAATGGGTGGTTCTCCTTATCCACATGGATGGAGATGAGTGAGTATTGGTCGTGTCTTTTTGTTGCTAATTGATGTTTGTGTACCCTTGTTATTAGTTTCCTTCCTGGTTGGCCAGTGTGGTGTTTGTCACAGTCTTTTGCAAGGAATCGTGTGTGGGTCTTTGGTTTAGGTGAGCAGCTGGCATAGGGTTGATGGGGGTTTGTGTGCTACTCCAATGCCCTGTAGTCATAGGAGTCTTGTAGTCAGTTCAGATGTGTTTCTGATGTAAGGTAGCGTGATGAGGGTGTTGGGGCATGTAGTATCTTCTTGTCGCGTGTGTGATAGGCATCTTCTGACCCAGTTTTTTGGGTATCCATTGTCCTTGAACACCTGGAAGAGGTATTCTTCTTCTTCATGGCATAGCTCTGTGCTGCTGCAGTGTGTTGTTGCCCGTTTAAGTAATGGTCTCACACAACCTCGTTTGTGTGTGTTAGAGTGGTTGCTGTTGAAATTCAGTACTTGGTCAGTGTGTGTGGCTTTCTTGTGTACTTTTGTTAGGAATTCCCCATTGGTCCTGCGTTCCACCATGACGTCCAGGAATGGGAGCTGTTTCTTCTTCTCCGGTGAAGGTGTTGTTTATTAGTTCGTGTCTCCTGTAGTCTGGTCCACTTAATAACTGGCAAAGGTGTCGTCCATGTAGCATATCCATAGTTTTGGTTGGATTAGCGGAAGGGCCATACTTTGAAGTCTCTGCATCACTGCTTCGGCTATTAGTCCAAATACTAGGTGGGAAAACACAACAGCGCTTCATCGAAGGTTGCACCGACGATGTTACCCAGCAGGGTAATGAAAACATCTGCAGAACAACGAACCAGCTCAGCAAGCCAACCCACCACAACCCGCGCTACAACTCTATTCTAAAATCTTAGAAGATACTTATTGTGTTTGTAATTCATAAGTTAGAGACTCATGTACATTGTTCAGTTCCAGGCCCAGAACAAAGGCCAGACCAGTTAACGATGACAAATCTCCTTTTGTAAAAAAGGAGTTAGGTTTTTCTGACAATAGTTTCATCGTCACCATGATTAATTACTAATTTAATAAATTAATTCAAATTTCACTGAAGTTCAAACCCCTGACCTCTGAGCATTTATAGATTGGGGCTCTGGATTACTCGTCTACAGTCACCCAAGGAAAGGGGGTGGCAACAGAGTACCTTGAGAAGACTCTTATCTAGGAGCAAAAAAAAAACGTTTCCTGCACAATAGCAATTAGTATAACTACAATCATGTATGATTACTAGGATCATAAACAGTTGGACAGGATATATCTGCTACCCGTAAGTGCTAAAGTACAAGTTGGTCTCTACCCATAGACATAGGTAGAACCAGTAGAATGGGTGAAGCCGACATGACAAATGAACATTAAGCTTTTCAGAACCATTACCTTATGCAATTGTTTACTCTGTGGAACTAACAACATTTTTGAAAATACAGAAATATGACAATTTCAAAATCCATTCATGCGCGATTAAAACATTGGGTCGAATAAACATGCAAAGTTGCATCTGTGGCTTGAAATTTGATGCTTACTTATGAACATAGAAGTTACTTCAAAATATGTTTTTGATGCTTCACACGAATGTTAGCACACTAATTAATCCTCTTTGATTTTAATTAGAAAATACTGCATAGAAATTTCTATCGACTCTTTCAATCCTGAATACTCCACAAAAGAAGACACTTGCACATTCAGACTAATTCTTTAATGTGTTTTTTCAAACAGTTTGTACCTCACAATGAGGTTACATTTGCTCCCATCCTTGAAAGGTGGAACCTACTGGGCCTGTTTGGTCCAAGTCAGTAGGAGAACCACTTACAGATCTAACTGGAACATGTTCTTAAAATTAGTGTATTGCACGTTAGCCGATAGTGGTGTTACATTGCGACTATTACACAGACTGTGAGGAAGACCTATTGTCTTGTTTGAAATCATAAACTATCCACCCACAGCACAATGGGTAGTGCTCAAGTATTAACCCCTTCAGGCCTTTTGCACACTACTTGTGACACTTTCAAACTGCTAGTCTCATGCAGCCTTCCAAAAATGACAAGCTAATATACCACACTGAGTCATTTAGTCTGTCATACCTGTGGTCAGTTCAGAATTATCCATGACTCACTCACATACTCCACCCTGTTGTTATGAACATAAGAATTAGGAGCTGGAATAGGTAATTCAGCCCTTCCAGCCTGCTCTGATATTCGAGACAGTTGTGGTTGACCTCATCTCGGCCTCACTCCTCTTTCCTGCCTGCGCTCCACAAACCTTTAACCAGTTACTAATTAAAAATCTGTATCTAATTAAAAAAATCTGTATCTCCTCAAATTTATTCAAATGTCCCAGCACCCACTACACTCTGGGACAGTGAATTCCACACACAACCATTTGAGGGAGAAGTTAGTTCTCAACTGTTTTAAATCTACTACCCCTTATCCTAAAATTATACCCTTTCATTCTAGATTGCTGAGCAAAAACATCCCCCATCTTTGTCCATCCCCTTCAGTGTCTGGTATACCTAAATTAGGTCTCATCTCATTCCTCTAAACAGCACACTAAGACAAACACCTTATCTCTGGTATTATGGACCAGACCAAATCCCCTTCAAATATCAAGGAGACAGTGCAGATCTTAAACTTGTATCATTTTAAAGGCAGGTGTCAGGTGCTGTTTTCCAGATGTAATTTGGTTAGTCACATTACCTGGCTTTAAGCAAAACATACTTTATTCTTCCAACAGTTAAAATACAAACAAACAAAAAAATACTGGAATAACTAACTCTATTAGAAAACTTAATGGATTATTTAACTACTAACCAGCAACTGTTCCAATACAGTAAAATCCCATAAACACACCCTTGGTGAAGGCAAATTCAGTAAGACATATTGCACGTGAGAATGTTCTTTCCTTCTGGACAGGAGAAACATCAAGAGGAAAATAAATTGGCAGAGAGCGAGATTCAAACTTTAAACTGTAGCTGAGAGAATGACATGGCAGCCTCCCCAACAAACAACTTCAAAAATAAAGTTAATCTAAAACCCTATTTCTGCAGGAGCCCAATTCCACTGATTCATACTGCTTCTATTGTTCTCACTTTAAAAAAAATGCCAGGGCCTCACAAGCTGTTTAAATTATTGGAAGAGAAGCCTGTCACCTCTGTCTCAACCTCTTCATTTAAAAAGAAAAGCAAAACACAAAAACCAGGGCCACTAACACTCAAGAAGCTTGACACCATCCAGGACAAAGCAGCCTGCTTGATTGGCGCTACAGCCACAAACATCTACTCCCTCCACCACTACTGCTCAGTAGCGGCAGTGTGTACTACCTACAAGATGCTCTGCAGAAATTCAAAAGATCATTAGACAGCACCTTCTAAACCCATGACCACTTCCATCAAGGACAAGGGTAGCAGCCATATGGTAACACCACTACCTCAAGTACCCCTCCAAGCCACTCACCATCCTGACTTGGAAATCTCTCCAATTTTCTTCACTGGCCCTGGGTCAAAATGCTAGAATTCCCTCCCTAATGGCATCATGGATCAACCCACAGCAGTTGCACTGCAGCCCTTCAACAAGTCAGCTCATCACCACCTTCAAGGTGAACTAGGGATGGGCAAGAAATGCTGGCCAGCCAGCAACGCCCACATCCCACAAATGAATAGAAAAAAAGCACAACTCCTAAAGCCATAGCGTCATCACAGAAATTAATCTGAACCTCTTCTGAACTGCCTCCAGTACAACTACACCCCTCCTCAATTAAGGGGACCAAAAGAAGTTGTACACAATAATCCAATACAGTCTCAGAACTATTTCTCCATTATATGGAGACCAAAGGCAATGCTAAACACAAATTGCATCCCTTGAGATACAGACTCAAAAATATCAGTAATCAGTCATCTGAAGATAATCACATGGCAAATTTGTACAATGTTTCTAGTGGTCAAATCCATAGCACAAAATTCAGTACAAAAGCCAAGTTTTATTCAGGCACGTCACAAAAGGTACGACTTGGGGTAAAAGAAAAATACAGGTGTATATCACTTGTGGTAGACATTAACAAATTGTTCTGAATAGATGTCTTAAAGTGTATTTAGCAGATTGTTTATTTAGACAAATCCTGAATAATAAATGGATAATTTTGTAGTGTTTTAAACCTTAACTTTGGCCAAAGCCCTCAAAATCAATATTCTATATATCCATAAAGGAGATGAACTCATTGAAAATTAGTCCCTGTTAAACAAATGGCTACTGTTTTTGTTACCTTCAGTCTTCTCAGACAGCCCATGTAAACTGAGAGAGAGTTGGGAATAATCGGAATCCTCTTGAAAAATCCCGCTGTCAGATCGAGAACAGCGATGTACCAATGGCCCAGTTTTTTCTTGCCAATCTATCAGTGGTCGCTGTTCATTGCCTTCTTCCATTGCTCGTGTTAAACAGGTGCAGCATGGGCTAAACTTCTCCATTAGATACCGATTTATACGGATGTCAAAGCACAGAACCATGATGTACAATGCATAGATCAAAAGCAACAAAGCAGACTCATACCTAAACAAAAGGGCAATTCAAAAAATAGACTGAATTAGTCATGTAGTGGTCATTACTTTACATTCTTTTGAAGTGGTTAGGTCAACCCATGTCCGAGGTACTTGATAGGAGCAAGTTACTGCAGATACTGGAATCTGTACAAAAAAAAAAAAAAAAAAAAAAAAGTGCTGGAAGTCACAGTGGGTCAGGCAATATCTGTGGCTCTCTCTCCACAGATACTGCCTGACTCACTAGGATTTCCAGCATTTTTGTTTTCAGTCCAGCATTTTATTACTGCAGGGACCAGTAATGCGATCACATACAAACAAGCAAGCAGAAGAACAGAGTTTAAGTTTTACTTTTCAGAAAGAAAAAGGGTAGAGTAGCAGATTTTCTTTCTATGCGTGAGTTAAAAGAAATGTTAACAATGGATTTCATTAAAGCCTGGGTCTCCTGTAATTATATTGACGATAGAGCAAGAGTTCAAGGTAGAGTTCTAGGCTCATTTCAGAATCACAAGTCAGCTGTGTCTCGTGGCATAGATTCACTTCTGGCTAAGTTGTGAGGGTAGGTGGGAGAATACTTACCTAATATTGAAAGCAACTTACCCATTTAAAACCACAATTGTGTGTTGAAGTCGTCTAGTTTTTGCTCTAAGCAAGCCAACAGTTGGTGACTCGTGATAACAAGCATGGGGCTGGATGAACACAGCAGGTCAAGCAGCATCATAGGAGCAGGAAAACTTGACGTTTCGGGCCTAAACCCTTCATCAGAAATGGGGGAGGGGAAAAGGGTTCTGAAATAAATAGGGAGAGAGGGGGAGGTGGATAGAGGAGAGGATAGGTGGAGAGGAGGCAGACAAGTCGAAGAGGCGGGGATGGAGCCAGG